>VZSV01000016.1:8591961-8605815 GCA_013398735.1 Nothocercus julius
CTGAGACAATTTTACAGTAGAAATATTTTTTTCTTAAAGCAAAACTGGCTTTCATTTCTTTGACTGGAAGAGACTTATTGGACTACTGGGCATTGCCTTTATGGCTAGGAATCTATTCCTAGCTCCTAATTATCTACCAAATTTCCTATTCAAATCAAGTGAAAGTATACATCCTATGCATTTTTTTGGATCTGAACTATGGCAAGTGAGTCTCTTGCATAAGAGGTGTTAAGCTGGAACATGAAATAGGACAAGAGGAAATGACCTCAAGTTGCATCAGCGGAGGTTCATGTTAGCTATTAGAAAAAATTTCTACACAGAAAGAGTAGTCAAGCACTGGAACAGGCTTCCCAAGGAAGTGGTAGAGTCACCATCCCTGGCAGTGTTCAGGAAATGTGTAGATGAGGCGCTTAGGGACAGGGTTTAACAGATATGGTGTTGAGGGGCTTATGGTTGGATTCAGTGATCTTGAAGGTCTTTTCCAACCATAATGATTCTATGATTCTATGAAAGTAAAGGGTATACCACAGATTAAAAGCAGAGGATAGATGATATCTTGCTGTCCTTGCTAGGATGTGGCACATTCCCTCTGCTCCCGGGAAGGTGCTAGGATGTTTAGACCAGCAAAATGGCTGAAACTAGAAGAGACAAAAGAGTTTAAGACACAAAAGCAAAAATTGCAAGTAGGAACAAACAGAGAGATCATATCATTTCCTATAGTAAACCTGGACTGCAGGTATCAAGCTGCTTGTTTGTGTGTTTTACTGAATTTCTATTGCATTTCCATGGGCAGGAAGGTGAGGGAGAGAGATGCCAAAGTAACATCATGCCCCAAATCTTCTCTACAGCTCTGTGCTGGGTTTTCTAAAGTGGAGTAATTGAATCGTAAAGGTGCAAAATGCTGTTCCCCTCAGACACTGTTCGCATTTATAAAAACTGCGACAATGTGACCACCTCAGGAAATTTTTTTTTTCTTTCTCTTTTAGCACTCACAATCCAGATTTAGGAGCCTAGGTTTAGACACTAAACGAATTTTAAGATGTCAGCTTTCATACCCAGTGTGAATGCTTTTTGTGATAATATATTTAGTTGGGTCAAATGTACCCCTGAAGTAATTTGGTCTACTGTGCTTATAGTCTGCTTAACTTTTATTTTCCCTTTTTTTTTTTTTTTTTTTGGTTTACCTTAGTTTTTCTACCCTGTGGCAAATAAACAATGCTTTTATTGAAGATAGCTGGAATTGAATGTGAAGACTCAGATGTATTACTCACTGAGGGTGCCTTAGAGCAAAGGGAACTAACTACCTTACTTTTTCTCTTCTCTCACCAACCATTCTTGTAATGGTGCGGAGTATTGTTATTACTGAGGCATGACTCAGAGAAACAGCCAAAGAGACATTTTAACAGACAGGATAAACAACTTCTGAGGAACCTGGGTCCCATTTCTGTCTTTTATGCATCCTTCTCAACCCCTTGCTGGGCTTTAACCAGATGCTCTTTTCAGATCTCATGAGTTATGGGGCTTCCCTACATAAGAGGCAGTTCAAAATTCGCTGCTATCTTCTTTCCCCAGGGAACCCTGGAACAAATAAGATTCAAAGACAACATTCAGCCAGACACAAATTAGTTTGGGGTCGGTTTTACATTTGGCTTGAGGGCTGAACCAATTCTTCCCATATCCCCTGCTAAGCCAGGTTGTTCATCTCTCATTTTAAACTCCAGGTACATGGAGTTTAGTGCATGGTGTGGCATGCACTGTTTCCTGTCAGGCTAATATGAAAAGACTTTCATATCTGAAAAACATTCAGATACAAAATCATCAGGAAATTTGGAAGATGGAAAAATTCCAGCTTTACAAATATTCTCCCAGAAGGATCTGCCACTACATTGAGATCTATTTGTTTATTGCTTTTTTAACTCTCTCGGAGAGACAGAGCACTGGGACATTGAGCCATACAGATGATGAGCTGGGAGGAAGAAATACTGTAAGATATATCCCCCACCTCCAGGGAATGCACTCTCGCTCACACCATGTTTCTTCCCTTCCTCTCTCTCTCTTTTTTTTTTTTTTCCAGATATTTGTCTAAATAAAAGCTGTCACTTAGTAACACTGAATTTCTAGCCCATAGGAGATTTACATTTATTTTAATAGTAATAGTAATAATTACTAAAAATAATAATAAAGTTTATTCCATGAGCAGCAGGACTCAAGAAACCAGGTTTCCTATGGGTCTATGTTCTTTTCCCCTCATGTTTAGAGAGCCCAGGGCAGTGTCTACCTTCCTTAAACCCCTCACCTGCAGAAGATGATATGTCCTGTGGCTGCTTTGGAAATATGTTCAATCAAATGAGCTTCCTACAGCCCTAAACTAGTAAACACACATATACAGTGTATCAACATATCTCTAAAGACCCCAAAGAAAAGAAAAGCCCATACTCAAAGAGTGAGCAACTGGAGTAAATCCTGCCATTCACCATCATGACCTAGCATATAAGCAACAAGAACAACATACAGAGGAAACAAAAATGTGTAAAAAAAAAGACAGATTATAAAATCTCAATCTGTTTGGATTAAGCACTGTTTGGTTAAAATGCCTGCAACTGCTAAAATCTGTACTCCAGCTCCATTGCCAGAAAAAAACAAAGGAATGCCAAAGCAATGGCAGTAATGCACAGTGAAAACGTGAATTTAGAGAGACAAGAACATGTGGAAAACAGCATCACTAGAAAAGGGATGAACTTCCATGCTTTTCAGATTCAGAGCCTGACCACAATCCCATCAGGACCAATTCTGTTAGCCTTAACATCTTTGCTTTTAGCCTTAACATCCTTGCTTTTAGTAGAAATCACCAGTGTTTAGCAAGGCCAGTTAAAAAGATAACTGTAAAGTTATACTGAGTGGATATAATATTCCACCTGCCTGTATTTTACAGGCCTAGTAATGTTTAATCCCACTGTGGATTTGCAGTATTTTTGTGAATCAGAATTAAGATAGGGCTTCATGGTTAAAAGTCACTGAGCTCCAAAACCAATTAAGAAAATTGATGTGGAAAGTTAATATTTTTATAGTGTCCTACTTGGCTCTCTAAATTATTTCAAAATTTAGGCATAAGGTTCTCTGTCTTCCTTAAAATCACACATCAAACAGATTTCATAGACTTGTGCTAGGACTGGGCAAATCCCTATTCCCTGTTCAAATTCCTTTTGGAAGTACTTGAATTTCTGTTTAGCTTCCAGTACCAGAATCTTGTGAAATCACCCTATAATATGCATATCTGTAATTCTCTTTTGACATTAAGATTCATATTAAAACCCTCAAGTTCTTTCCAAATTCAGTGCTAGTAATCCTAAAACACATCTGATGTTACAGAGGACAGCAGCTAAATCAAAGAGCAGAAATAGAGTCGTTTTTAAATGGTATTATGGCCTTAGGGAATGAAAAGTTCACTCGTTTAAGAATCAGAGGTTTCTTAAATAGCTGAGACTCCAGTGGGTAGTGGGTGGTCATCTTTTGGCATCCTTTGAGTGCTTAACATTATGTGGGGAAGTATATTTCAATGATCATTCAAGTCACTTCTATAAATACTGATTTTATGCTTCTCCTCCATCTGACAGCATGATAACACTGAAACAGAAAACTTCACTGAAATAATCAGGTCCTATGAGTTTAAAAACAAGACATTATAGAATTAATTTTTTTTTTTTTTTAATGAGAAATTCCTCTCTGTCTAGTTGTAAAACACCTTTCCCAGACCTTTCCAGATATTTTCCTGAGAATACATTTTTTTGCTCTGTGATAAGAGAAAATAGTTTCCTGGTGCTTCGAAGTGAGAAACTGTTCTCTCTTCATGCTATAATGAAAAACTGTAATAAAGCCTACAGATGTTACACTTGGATAGGGCAGCAGAAAAGTAGTTCTACTACTGTAGTCTCTTCCCTTTTGTCAGATGGTAAAACAGAAATAACCAAAATGGTAGAGTGTCCAAGATCACTGTTCTAATTGTAGCAGTTTTCTCTTAAGAGTCCAACATAACAGTGAGATTTTCTTCTTCAGGAACTCACTGCCTTCTCATCATGGACAATTAGGAATTGCAATTAGGAAGAACTCTGTTCAGGCAATATGTCCAGCTGCAGTTTGCTAAGGAAAGTACAATTATTCCTAAGTAAGCATTAACAAGCTCCAGAGTGCACATTTATCAGCCAGTATGTACATACCATGTGTAGCAGATCTTCCCTATTTTTGAGTGCTTTTGAATAAAACTGTGCAATCGTGCCATGTAAATCCATATGTGGATGGACTGTAGTGAAACTGAAAGTAGCATAACCTGTCTGATGTGATATGGGTTTGAGGAACCCCACAGGATTCTCTGCTTTGTATTAAATCAGAGCATCTATATGAGTTCACACACATGTTACTGTACTGACTTAGCTGGATTCCATTAGCATTTTAGGACCATATGGTCACTGGGTTTTAAGTTTTTATCTACTTTAGGGATAGGCTACTCTCTATGGAATATACAGATATTTATTCTTTGGAACATTATGTGAATCCTAATAACACTAACATCTCAGCTTTGGATTGTTTTGGAATTTATTAGCTCTCCAACCAATCTAAACACTCCTGGTGATAACTTCATGTCTACACTAGATGGTTTCCTTCAGATTACCTGCCATTGTATGGCAGTGTCATTGACAGTAGCAGTAGAAGTCACTTCAGTGTAGAAAGGCTTTTATCTGCGGAGAGTAGACTACTTATTCACTTAACACACAGCAGTTTTCACAGGGCTCTCTGTCCTCATGCTCCCACTTTTGCTGCTACCATGAAAAGCATAGGATTGACATTGAGGGCAACAAGTGCCAGAATAGGCACCATTAATACCAATAACTTAGCAGCAGGATATAAGCAGGCTGCAAGCCTTTTTCTGAAAAGGTACAAAGCTTCTGCTACAAACGGTGATACATTCCCCTACAGAAGGGACCTGCGGCCATTATTCTTATATGACATCTTTCTTGCTTTCTAACTATCCTGGCAATATACCACATCCTTTACCTTGGCCCAAGAAACAATCTTTCAGATTCTCTGCAAGAAGGATCCAGAAGGAATCAGCAGAGAGGTCAGTATTCTCATATTGCCTCTCACTGTTTGCAAGACTTCACAAACAAGCCTTAGGTTTTCTCTAGTTTTATTGTACAGTAAAAGATATACCATTGTATAAATATTAGCAGGTGAAACTTAGAGAGGGTCTTCTAATTAATAATTCTTACGGTGCTCTGATTGGAACGTTATTGTTCCCACTCTACTTTAAAGACTGTAATATCTTTGTTACCTCATTTGTAGTCTCTATCATAGCATTTAGTTGACATTTATAGGACTATAGGTAGTTCTCTCTTGAATTTCTTACCAAAATCCAGAAATATTGCATTCTTATAATGAGGTTCCCTGTGTGCTTTAAATTTACCATTCTTTCGTAGCCCATTTAATCCGTTTGTCACAGTCTATTTCCATTATTTGTAGTAGTAGATACTGATACTTCTAGTAAATACTACTTAATAGTTAACAGAAGTTAGTCAGTTTTCACTAAAATACTCACATTTTACCTTCCTTATAAGTTAGAACAGTTGGAACTACAAAGATAATTTCTTTCCCTGCCTTACATTCTTATCTTGTTTTAAATTTATCCAGAAAAGAGTCTGAAAGACACTGCCTTTTTGTGAAACAAAATAGCTATGTACAAGCCGTGTTTCAGCTGTATTTGCCTTTATCTTTGCATCCCATCCCCTTTCTGTTTGTTGTTTTAGCAAGACTGCAAAATCTTAGGGGGCAGAGCATCTCTTGCTATGTGCTTGTGTAATAAAGAGAAATGGGCTTCTATCCCAGCTGAAGTCTCTGGGCACTATTTTAAACCATGAAAAGCTTTTGGATCTTGGCCCAAAATAGACAGCAGAGTACACAAGGCTGTAATATCCTAGCTCTCCCTTGTTCTCTTTCACACGTAGCAATTTCTTTAACACCAGATCTGATAATTATTGAATGAACCGTCTCTTCCACTCTCAGCCCCCAGCAACCATTATTTTAATTCCAGTTAAGCTAGGGACAGTGCAGTTTCTCTTCACACAAAAATGAACAGCATCAAGATAGATATACCTTCAATGAAGGCAGCTATAATCACATAAGTCTCGGTCGAGGTGTTACGTACCTCCCTTTAGCATATTTCTCCAGGGCTTTGAGTAAAGTCCACTCAGCCTTTGCGACAGATTGAAATATATAAAAGTTATCCCATTGAACAAGGTTGCCAGCATGGAAAAAATCACAGCCTGTTTGTGAGGGGGTGGATTTTAATACATGGCCTGGTGGAGATCACCACCTGGTAAAAAATTTAGAGCCCATTAACTACTAGTGACTTGTATCTGAAGGAAAGTTACATTTGAGAAGTGAGTTACATTTGAGAAGTGAAGAGCACAGTCTTCTGGCAGATCTGGATTCACAGAGTTTTTTTGGTGATTAGTTTTTCAGTAAGAATAGGAAACTGGTTAGCAGGTTGCATACTTATGCTCTGAGTTCCGTATTTGGAGGAACAGAACAGACTCAGATACAGCATTATTACAGGGTTTATTCTGACAATACAACATGTAATGAATGAAAGAACTTGTTACCAAGGAGATAATTGGGCTTGAACAGTAAGAATATCTCAATGTGCCAATTTCCATCATCATTTTTTTTTTCTTTTGCTGTGGCTGTGAAGTGTAGCTGGCCACATTTTTATGATAGCAGACTAAGGTCTTTATCTTATTTTTGTGTGTCAGATTCTGCAGCTTAATATCTTACTGTAGCAGGGATTTAATATAAGGCTTGACCTGATATATAAGCACAACTATTTTTTTTTGAATAAACCACAATTAAAAATATAGTATCAGTAAGAAAGGACAGTTTAAGGACATGACAGAAATAAAGGATAAACAAGCTAGTATTAGTCCAGATATCACTGTATGAACAATTCGAAGAATGCATGGAAAATCTTTTGCAGGAGACGGATGCGACACATTTCCATGTAATGCAGTAAAAGAACTGCTGAACACCTGCCTGGCCCAACTTCATTATCATGTTAACCTCCAGTCTTACTACTTCATTCTTCATTACCCTCCACCTACTAATATCTATTTCTAGGCCTCTCTTTCTCACTTTTAGCATATTATCTATAGATAAAATCTCTTTGACTTTTTTCTTCTCTTTTTTTCAAGAACAGCTTCAAAACCACAAACTTCTGAGACATGCATATCACATGGAGTATAACAAATTGATTAAATTGCCTTCTTCTTACTCTAAATCAAAGCACAAAGACTAAGTATATATGACAATTACTTTTAATCTTCAGTTGATGTTTGATATTTGGCTGCTAACCATGTGAAAGGATGTCCCCATTTGCCTTATTGTTTTCTGCCTTACTCGCTGAAGGCAAAGCAATCAAACCCACCATTTTTTCATTACCAGAAACAGCAAGTGCTACACTTTTGTGCTGCTAAGCTTATATATCAATGAATTTCCCACATAAAACATGAGTTGTACATAACTGAAGAAAACTTTCTAAAGAATTATCTCTAGCTATTATTTCACAAGTTTTTTGCACCTTGCTAAAGTTTCTGGAAGTGTAAAGTTTTCTAGAAAACTTCTAAAGTTTTCTAGAAGTGTTGTTGCAATTAAGGACATGCATTATTTTCCTCTGCCAAAATCAGCTGTGCCGGCTGAAAACATCTGAAAATACAACATTACAGATTCACAGAACAGTTGAGGAAGGGATCTCTGGACATCATCTAGTCCAATGACTCTGCTCAAGCAGGGTAACCTACAGCATATTTCCCAGGACCATGTCCAGATGGCTTTCGAATATCTCCAAGAATGGAGACTCCGAATCCAGTCAGGGCAACCCGTTCCAGTGCTCAGTCACCCTCACAGTAAAGAAATTATTCCTTATGTTCAGACAGAATTTCCTGTGCCTTCCTGTCCCCTAGAAGGACTACCAGTCCCTTCTACTAGTCCCACCCCCCCACACTCCTTCAAGAGGACTGTGGCTCAAGCGCGTGTTCTGTGCTCATTTACAAATATGTCACGATGGTAAAAACTAGTCTATTAAAACACACACTATAGCTCAGATTTTTTTGACTGCAAAAGACTGGGCAGTGCACACAGGAACGACCTGACTGGCAAGTCAGAGGGGCAGCAGCCTCCAGGATAATGTGATAGTGATGAGCAGAATCAGCCACTCCTGATGAAGAGCAGAGAGTGAGAGGTGGGGCTGACAGACCTCGATGATAGAACCTCAGGGTGGTTTTTTTTTTTTTTTTTGACTCCAAATTCCTAGCAATGAAACTGAGACAAGAATTTAAATTAGTGGTGTTAATTTTTTTTTTTTTTTTAGTTGTTTCTATTTTAGGAATGTTTCTTCAGTGAAATGGCTAAGAACAATAGGTTGTTGATGTTCTTATGAGAGTGCTACACACAAAGTATATTCTGATATCATCTTTCAGCTTTACCAAAGAACATTTGTCACCACTTCTGTTGAAATGGAATTAAATTGTGGTCTGCATTTAAGACATCAGTTGAGATATAAAAATGTGGAAATTAATGCAGAAAATACTAGTGTTGACATTAGCATGCTGAAGAATACAATGATGCAGAGACTTTGTACAGACTGATATATGATAGACTCTCTGTAGAAATCTCTTTTGTCCACACCCAAATTAAAATGTTCTATTTAATGAAATTAACCTGAGTATAGTCCTTTTCAGTGTTTTTTATACCTCAGGAGTAAACAAAAACCAAAGTGAAAATGTTCTGTTCAGTCTTTCTCTGATTTCTAGTTCTTTCTTTGTCAAACTGCATTACTGAATTTTTGTCCAATCAACAAGTCTCTCTTCTTCCGTCCATTTCTGCATCCTTTTCCACCATATCAGTAATTATACTGTCAGTTGCCTCCCATTCCTCTCTTAGGAACTTTCTTGAGGCTTGTCCACACTACAGAAATTTATGATACAAAGAGCTGTGCTGGGCTTCTAAGGATACTTGTAAAACACTTCACATCCATACGCCGAAGTGCTCCAAGTGGTTTGCATTTCTGCCAAAAAACACTTGGATTTTTTTTTGTGTTCAGCAAGGGCTAAACTTGGCTCAGTGCCAATAAGGACAGCACTAAAGTCGGTAGGATGCTGCACTCATGCTACTGTCCTACAGAGGCACTCTGTATGTTCCCAGAACTCACTCACTGCAAGAGCTGCATTGAGAAGAAGGAAGTGGCTACCCAAGGGGATTTACAGCTGAAAGGAGTCAGAGAAATTTTAGTGGAGATGTGGAAAAAATAAATAAAATAACTATTATTCAGAATAAGAGTCAGCATGGTAACAGTGGATATAACAAATAGTCTGTATTTAAACTAAGGAACTAAGAAAAGTTTAATTTAAACTCCTCTAACTGTAGGGATATTATAGAGAAAAAAGAAAATGACACAAGCAACCTAAGGGATCGCTGCTGCTCATCCATTCCTCTGCTCTGCCTGCTCTGCTCTGCTTTACATGCAGAGCTGTCTGCGCTCTCCTCTCAATCAGTATCTAGGAAAGCAATGTGAAAAAAAGAGGAGAGGGACTTACTTTAAAAATATAAGCAAAAAAAAAAGAACTCCTTGACAAAGTGTGGTTGGAAGTATAAAAGATACCGTTGACAGTTTGCCTTGTTTCATTGAAATGGAGACTGCCTCAAATGGCCATTATTATTTTTCTTTATTAAGGACTGGGTGGTAGTAAGAGGAAGAAGTTCTTACAGGTGCTTTTCTCCTGTCCCTTGACAACATTTGTCCTTGAAATATTCTCTGAAATGATGTGGAGTATAGGCAGGCTCCAAGACGGGGAAAGGAGAGTGAGGCTTAGAATATCAAGAGGAACTTGTCTGCTGAAAAGTTGATTTTTTAAAAATAATCTAGAGTAATTTTGTCAGCAAAGTAAGATGCAATTGTAGAGAAGGATTTAAACTTAAATTGGAAGGGATTTTAGGTGTTATAACTAAATTCTCTGTATAACACATTAGACACAGCACAGGAAATCCTGCTTTAACATAATAATGATGAGACTGACCAGATTTTCAAAGTGAAAAAATGGGATTCTTGCAGAGGACAGGGGTCAGTTGAGTCGTAGAGATTTGAGGTGAAAAGCAGTGCAAAAGAGGAAAAGACAGATAGTTTCCCTCCTTCTCTACTGCATCACTCCTCCCTTGAGGTATGAGAGACAGAAATTCTTTGTTGGATAAACCCTATGACAAAAGCAACAAACAGCAGTGCTGATCCCATCAAAGAGGGTACACAGCTCTAGGCATCTGCTGCTTGTTCCACTAACTTGATTAGCTGGATGATAGGCAGAGCCAAGCGAGATTTGGTTTGCCATCACAAGAACATTTAATGCATGTAAGTCCTTCTCAGGGCAAAGTGAGGGCAGGGAGCTCTGTGAGGGAGAGGATTTCGGAGCCAGGGTCATGCAACAGGGCTGAGCACATCAACAGAGCTGGTAACAGGTTGGACCCTCAAGACTCTGGGAGTCCTACTTATTCTGCATGGAGCAACTCTTGCCCTTTATGCAATTTCTTCATGGAAAGCAGCAAAGGGTTGTGCCACCTCAGAGCTATTCAGCACACTGATCAGTACAATCATAGTGCATACACACTTGGACTCAAGTCCTCTCTCAGTCATACGTGAGCAAGAGGTTCCCCAATAAAAGGCTCATTTTGCTGGCATATTCTTTCCAGGGTAACTATCAGGAAGTCTCAATCTTGTGCATGTTGACATCAGAAACAACCTTAATATTTTTGCAAGGCAAAACTGTTAGATTTTGGCCAACCCTACTTAGATGCCCTGTGTGAGATCATAGGACATCCTCCCCTTACCAGCAGCTGTGAGGTAGTGAGGGGCTCTCCGGCCTTTTGTTTTTTGTTTATGCATCCTTTCAAGTACGGCCTGCTGAGCTAGCAGGATGTCTGTTAGCTGAAAAAATCATCCTGCAAGGAAAACTTCCTTCTTCTTTTTCTTCTTCTTCTATATTCTCTTTCCCCAGGCATGCTTTGCCCCCGTGCTCTCAATGTGCTTGAGAAACACACTGTTCTCTCCAAAAGCACTTCCTCTCATTCTCCTGCATGAGAAAGACTTCTCAAAGTCCAGCAGAGGTGTCAGAGAATGTCTCTACATGGTTTACATGCCTTGAATCACCTGCCACTTGGGTTAAGCGTGTAGGATATTTGCACATCTTAGATAAGAGATTTTTTTTCCAGCCAGGAACACGATTTTTATACTTTTTTTCTCCATAAAATTCCTCCACTGCATATAAATTATAACCAAATTAAAGCCTTTACCCTGAAATGAGTCAATTTAACAGCTAAAATGAATAAGTTTAGGTCTGAAATAGGGGTTTCACTTTCTACAGCAGACATAACTTTAAGGTAAAATACTGAGGAAACAAGACTGAAATGTGGTATGATGGTGAGCTCACAAATATGTGGCACCTCTGAGACTAATTTTTGTATACAATAATATGATAATTCCATGCCAGAAAAAGACTACTGGGGTATTTAAAACTGTACACAGCCATGGTGATTTGCTGCCCTGCCTCCTGTCTGTCAAATAAAAATCTTGCTACTCTGTTTTCCGCTTCTCCAGTATGTGGCCATTTCTATCTTTTTAGGCAAAAAATAGCAATACTAAAAATAGAAGTAATGACAATAATAATAATCTAAAATTAGTTTCTCATCTCCTGGTTTAAATGCTATAACCTTAAATGCTGTATTTTCTGATCTAAACAAATCCACATTGTTCCTTTTGCTTAGGGGGATGTTATGCTGACACCATACTTTCCCACCAGTATCTTCACCATCTTTCTTTAAGTGTATTTGCCTCCTACCTTGATCGTCAGGTCTGCTTCCCCTTTTTTTATCTGACTTCATTTTTCAGTGTTTTGCCATCCTCTACTCTCAGTAAGTAATAATAGCTTCAGTACTCCTGGTCTCTCACTGTTTTAATTGTGCTTCCCATATCAATCCAGACATTCACAATGTCTCTCTCCTCGGAGCCATCCTGTCCATTTAAGTCTTCCTGAGGGTCCTTTTCTGCTGGCACATGAACTCAGGCAATGGGGATGCCTACTTATTACAAATACAAAGTGAACTAGAGATTTTCACCATGCCATTCAGTTTTATTAACTTTCTCCTCTTTCTCTTCTTTTATTTCTGTTCAGTATTTTTTGTAAGTTTTCTGAGGTATCCTTTCTTCTTTTTTTTTTATGAAGTGGGTTCTATGTGGCAATTTACCACTGTTTTTGCCTGCACAGCTGCTATCTACCTGCACATAAGGTTCACCTAGATAAGCAACGGGAAGCAAAGATTGCCCATTTCTTCTATACTTCTAGAATTCAAATGCCTTCTTGGAAAGTCCAATTGAGTCAGCTTAAGCTCTTTCTCATTCAATCCGATGCTGTCAGAAAAATGGTGCCTGGCAGATACAGAAGGGGCAAGCTGAAAGAAGTCTGCATTTCAAGCTTCATTTTCAACATCAAATGTCATTGTAAATGTTCAAGATGATCAATTAGACTACATGCATTAAAAGGCCACAAAATTTTGCTTAAAAGGTACAGAGAATCTTAAAATTAGACATATTTTTCCAGAGGCAGAGGATGACATGGACTGAATATTTCCTCTCATTCCTCAGCTGGAGATGCAAGTGGGAAGAGAAGGAATCATAATCAAGTCACAGGACATTTTAATATTCTTAGTATCAAGGAGTCGATTTACATAAATCTGACCCTGGGATCAGAAAGCGTGCCTTGAAATCTGAGCTTAGAAGGGAATTTAGACTACTGTTTTTGCAATGTAAAATGTTGAGTTTTAATAGCACTACTACATGTCCTGAAATTCACAAGTTCAGATTTTCAAAGTTTCATATTTCAAAGTTGATTCTTTTCTCATCATGAACAATGGAGATGTCAGTAAGGACAAAATTTCCTGTTTCATACCAAAAAAAAAATGTTTGAAGCTATATCAAAACCAAACCTAAACTAATTTTGTAAGTTAAGGAGCCTTATTTAAACTTCCTCAAAGCAGATTATTATTACAGAAATAGGTCCTTATTAAAGGGCAAAGAGAGAAGATGGGGAATAGGAGTGCTGATTATATATCTATGCATAAACAGTTCAGGGAGCAATTTGAACTTTCAATATCTAATCTGCTGTGTCATTCTTTTCTATCACTACTGGTCCCTAGGTAGCCAGGCATATTCCAACAGGCATATTCAGAGAGGGGGGAAATAATTTTTTTTTTTAAATGCCTGGAACTTGTCTTTGATGATAGGATGCCATATGTTCCTACACCAATATGGTCTTGGGGATTAATGTCTTTTGAAAAAAACTGTAGAGTATTCTTGCTGATAGACCGTCAAACAAATACAAGCTTATCCCAGCTACCTTCAGACTCAGCTGCTCCTTTCTACAAGGAGAAGAATACGCTTTTCAGGAAGCATTATTCTGATGCCCCTGAAGACATTCTGAGGGTCACCATGAAGGATGCTGTGCTGGTACTCCTGTCTTTGTAAATGTGTTTGAATCTCCAGGTCTCCCTAGTGAATTCAATATTTGATTAAAAACGAGTTACTTGGTTATCTGCAAAGTAGATCCATTGCCTCAGAAAAACAAACTGCCAAACCAACATTGTCTCAATTGCTTGAGGAGTGCACAAATACCTTCCAAGGACACATCAAGGGTCAGCACTCCCAAGAGAAGCTGGAGAAATTGTTCTCATTTTAGTTTTTTATTTTTTTTAAATTCTCCTACATTTACT
>VZSV01000016.1:8614014-8628644 GCA_013398735.1 Nothocercus julius
AGATTTGGTTAAAAACAGATTGATTATCACGGGTTGGAAGTAAAGGCTAAGATGCAGTTAGAGGAAATTTTATCTCTTGTTCCCGATTTGATATGTTCTCTGGCTGAATGATAAATGCCTGCCTTTGAGTCAGTTTTACTGTACTGACCTGACCTGAGCTGTACTGATCACAGACTCCTTAGTGGGTAGGACCTACATGAGCCAAATATGACTGAATCCATAACGTTAATATAGCTTTGAGTACAGAGCTACTGGATTGTAAGGCTTCATCTCTTCTGAAGACTAAGAAAAACTAAGCCTGTCTGATAAACATCCTAAAGAGACCTAAACAAGACCTAAGGTACAGTTTGTCCTGAAGTCATGTCCTGCAACCTGTTTGCATTTCCTTCACCAAGTGGTTAAAAGGAATCTGGAATAGATCACACCCAGTTCATAAAGAAAAGTCAAATTCACTGTTGTTTTGACTTTGTAGGAATTACCTAAACATTTTTTATTGCATTTTGAAACAATAAAAATAATACAGGATGGTGCATTTGAAAGAAACCTTCAGGATGTCAATACAGGCACCTTCATGATGGAGTGATAATTGTATTATATTATAGTAGTATCACAGTGGTCTAGGTTCATAGCTGTATGCAACGTCACTGTGTAGTCTATATCACAAAAGTAAATTAGATATGCCATGCCACTATATGCTCAATATTTACAAACCTGGCTGTTTGGTCTCTCCTTTTTTTTTTTTTTCTTTTTTTTTAATGTGATATTTGTACATTTCAGGGACTGCCACCATATAAATGCACAGTTAAAAAAAAAAAAAAAAAAAAAAAGAGAAGCTATCATGCACACCTATTTGGTCTACAAACACATATATATTTTTCAAATATATATTTTTCTCAGACTAATACACTGTCTGCAAAATTGATTTTTTACAGTTGCTACAGTGGGTGGAAGGATGCAAAAGATGTGAGTAAGGCAGGCTTCCTAACAAATGTTCTTGAGATTGAATATACTTTAATCTCTTTCAGGAGTCAGAAAATCTCCTTAATTTTACTTTACTGTTGAACAATTTATATTTTCTTTAGTAGAAGATGAATTGATGGCAAAGTCTGAGAGCAATAACAATGAAAAGAAAAAAAAGCTGAATTTCATAGCCTCAGACATCCTGAAGGCCATTGTTTTATTCACCCTTTCAGTGTGTTAGGTCTTAAGGGATTATTATTTATAGTAACACTATAAATGTGACAATTTCCCTGTACCATGATCTTATTAGTGCAAAATGTGAAGATAGTTTTGGCAATGCTTGAATGGCATGTATAGTACAGAAACGTATATGACACATTTGCAGCAGGAATAGCAAAATAGCCATTGAAATAGCAGTGATAAAAAGTATAAGCAAATAAATCATCTAGGCCTGGATTACTATTCAGTTCAAACATTAAAGAATGTGCAAGTCAGGGAATATCTCTGAATTTAATATTTATTGAAGAAAAAATCATATTGATGCTGAGTTTAAAAATTAATTTCTGAATTAAAAATCAACAGAGTTCTGAAACTTGAAGAGAAAAGAGTTCTGATCACACTACAGACCCAGGGAAAAGATACTGAGAATAGAAAGGGGAATAATTTCTCTGTTCATTCTGATTTATTTTATGGCATTCCTGTTTACCCTTTCAGACACTGAGAGGCTAGTTGAAATATTAATAAGCTATAAACAATTGCCCAACAACTCAGTAGGTGCAAATACAGAGGTACTTCCTTGCTTAAAAACAATAGCTGAAAGTTCTTTAGTCTGAAGTTAAGATATGACATGTTTTAGAAGAGTTTAGCACATTCCCTTTATCCAGAAGAAATGCTGACAATTCTTGCAATTACAGTTGGCAGGTATTTCTTTTACCATCAGTCAGAGGCAAATGGGACTTGCATATGTTGTCCTTGATTGTAGCCAGTGGTCCCATTGCATCTTCTTCCATAAACATGACTCATCCTTAGAGGGGCAAAATGTCTGCTTTTGATCCTGTGTTTGCCATTTATATATATATATGTATAAAGCCATACTACATGACAAGAAAAGGTCTCTCTAGAAGAGACTTGATAGCATGTGCTCCTATAGAGGCAAAACTTGTTTACTTTTAAGACACATCCTGTGACTTAAATGCCTTTTTACCTTTACAAAGTGATACAAATTGACAGAAATTCCTAGCCTCTATGTTTATCACCTTGAGACCATGCTTTCCACACCATAGCTTAATTTAAGCATTTGTCACATTTGCTGCACACATGCCCCAAATAATCCCTGACAAAATTAGATGATGAGATGCAAAGAATGATTCCAAGAGCGCTGGTAGCTCATGGAAGCTGTTAGTATTTACTGATGACTTCTCAATTAGAAAAAGGCAAATTCCGTTCAGATTGTGAGACTGAACTTAACTGTTTTGTCATTATAAAAGTTCTCTCTTTCCTATAATGGAAACCTGGATAACAATTCCAGCTTTGTAAATGGACGAAAGGTAGGAATTTCGAAATCATATATGGTAGCAGAAAGCAGTGTGAATTCTGAATATTCCCTGGTCTTGTGGAATGACGATTCAAGATGAATTGAAGATTTAGCAGGCTTGAGTGTATTTTAAAGAACTACGATTAAAGTGGCTTATTTAACATAAATGTTATAGCAATTTAGGACAAAATTGTAGCAGAGGTTTTAAAACTTCTTTATGGGTGCATTTACCCTGTTAGCTACCAAAAGCTTTCATATAGATTTCTGTGTTTCTTTTTTTAATAAAACTTTCTTTTGCCATTTTAAGTTGTGTATTTTTATAAAACCTCAGCAGAGTATTTCAACAATAACTGTAATAAAAGTACTTATCAGAACTCCAGCAGCATAAGTCAATGTTTATTAAGTTTCAAGTACTGTGAAATACCGGGTTGCTGAAAAGTCCTGTCTGATTTCCTGTCTTTTCTCTAGCTTTAGGGCAATTTGGAATTTTTACAATGTAAGGGTATACAGGAATACCTTCTCACAAAGCCTCCTTTCCTTGTTGTCTGAACAATTTAATTCAACTCCGACACCCCTTTGCCTCTCATGAGTCAAGTCTTATGTGAATAAGGATAGACTTGTACTCTCAAGAAGAGAGACCGCTTTTCACCACCCTGCTTGAAGACGAAGAAACCATCCCTCTGCTTCTGCCAGTATCATCATTAGCTCAGGAATTATCTTCTTCTTTGTTTGCGTTGTGCTCAGAACAAAAGGGCCAAAACTCAGTAGGAGTCTGGTAAGTAGTATCAATAATACACACAAATCAGAGGTTTTGCAAATAAGCTCATTAGGATGTTGCACATTTTACTCCCCATAGAAATCCTGTTATATTATTATACAAATATATATATAAATATACTGTTATACAAACAACATGATATTACCATCATTGATGTCTTTTTGGTTATAAATATGGGGGAGAGGGGGAAGAAATGTTAATACTTGTTTTATTCAATACTGAGTTATTTTGGTTTACCTTGAGATTCCACTGCCTTCTGAAGGCAGAATAAGAAACAGAGAAAAATGGAAAAAATATGCAGAGAAGAAAGGAAGAGGTGAGACAGAATAAATATGGAGGGTGTAAAGAACATGAGTTTCTCTGGATTATCTTGACTGTCTTATCAATGTCCAACCATTTTGATTTGGACCAGGTATAAGATCCGATTTTCCCAAATCTCGTGTGAACAGTGGCAGAAGCAAAAAGCAAAAGAGGGCTTCTCTCCCCAAAGAACATTCAGGCTAATTAAAGTTCAGTTCAGCAACACCAAAACTCCAAAGAAGCTTATTCTTTTCCCTTGAAGCTTTAAGCAGTGCTAGAAAAGCCCCTAGGATGCCTGAAGAGGCCAAGAGCCTGAGCAACTGAAGAAAAAAAAAAATGTTTCCAATCCCATGTCTTGAACCGAAAGGCAAAGCTGAGGAAAAGCTGGGGGCTTGCAGCCAGCTGCAAAGGAGCAATTTGCAGAGGAGAGAAGTGAGAGGGACGTGGGAGTAAAACATAATGGCTGCTTGCACATTTAAAGCACCTAGAACAAAAAGATATCCTCTGTGTAAGGGAGGGAAAAAAAAAGAGAGAGAGATTTTGCCCATTGTTTCTTTTATAACCTGTTAATAGAAAGGATAGTTACATTTTTTTTCTTTAGCAATGAGCTCCTAGCTTTGCATCACTGAGAATTATGGCTTGAATGGGAATAAGACCTCTTGGGGAAAAAAAAAAAAAAAATTTAGCTAAGCAGCTTTTGCAGTTTTGTCCACACCTTACTTATAATGCTATTTAACCTTAGCTTTAACTCAATGCTAGAGTAGATTGCCTGCTTTTATCAGAAGCCAAAAATAATAGAGCACTCAGTATTTTTCTCTGTAAATATTATTAAACTTGGTGGTAGGAGGAAAATAAAACTGACCTGAGTCAAATGAAAAATTGTGTTGCAATTAAACAGGCTCTTAGCTGTGGTAGAGAGAGATGAAGCAAGAAGTGGGGGAAAATGTAGCAGTATGTGAGAAATAAACAGTAATTAGCGAATGAAACTATTACTGCTTAAAAATGGTGTTTAAAACTTGGAAGGAGATGAAGGAACTTTCATGTAGCTTTCCTATATTAACGTCTACAATAAAACTTCATATCAGCAAACAGCAGCACAAAGAAGTTAACATGTTACTTTACCATTAAAATACCATGAAGAAGTCCTGTAGAGAAAAAGAAAGGAATCTGGGAGAGAAAGGTTTCTGCAGTTATACAAAGTGATTTATTTTTTCTCATAAGTATTGGGCAATGAAGATTTAATGTTTACCAATTAAAAGGACTGCAAGTATTACAGTTAATGTTCTGCACAGAGGTGCTAATAATCCACAGTTTTCTGTGAATAATGTTAGAACTCTGTTACTACATATAGAAAGACAAACAAATTACACATAGTAACTGCATTTCTGGTATAACAAGACTACTTCTCCAAGCAAGCTTTATTCATTTTTTAAACGTTACGAATGCCCTCTATTCCAGAGTTAGGATATATATTAATATTAATCTAAATTTCCTTTTGCTTAAAACAACAAAAGAATAGTTGTTGCTGCAATTGTATAATAATCATTATAAATACACCTGTCTCCAAAATATCTTTCAACAATGTTTTTTTGAACTAGCAAAGCCCCCACTCTCTGGGAATCTTTACAAAGTCCATCCTGTGGAGGAGGCCTGCTTTAGTTGGCATTTATATGACACTTTTCATGGACAATGAAGGGAGGTCACAGTGCAAAATCCAAGTGTTTGTTTTTCATTCCTAATGGAAGAGAGATTTTAAACATGAAGCAATTGCTCACTCCTTCAAGAAAGATAATTCATCTCTCCCATTATCACAGCCAGATTCTGGAGACTTGCCACTTCAGTTCTCCGGGACTCTGCTCTACAATATCAAAATAAAATTTTACTGTATTGTGGAGGGAGGTGTGGGAGAGAAATTGTGTTAACAGGGATTAAAGATGAAAATTTTGTTTTATGAAGGTCAGGAAATAGAACATGGCATCTTTACTGTGCTTCATTCTGCCAATATGCCAAATATTGCTTTGCAGATAGCTGTGTGATCATAAGGCAAAATATGCCTTTTTACTACTTGAAAAAAATAAAAGATGATCAGGATCTCACTCTCAAAGAAAGTCCTCAGAAACATGAATAACTTTTCTTTTTTAATCAGCACAGTAAAGCTGCTTGTGTTCCTTGTCTCTAGCATTTGACAAGCAAAGTTATTGGTATCCAAAACAATTGATTTAAGAAAATTTAGACTTATTACCAAAGACTTTATCGGTGTGATTGCCTATAGAGTCTGTAGTAGCTGAGACTCTGACCTCTGTTAAAAAGTACCCTTTGGTATGGCAGCCAGCAATGTGAGAGGTAACTAAACTGTCCACTAAGTCCTCAAAGTCAGTGGAATGTGTACTGACTTAGTATTGCCAGTACTTTCCATAAAATCAGACTTTTGTATTTTCCTTACGGGCACTAGTAATCATGTCATTGCCTTTGGACATAATGTCCAAAGCTGAGTGTGTGTTTAAAATTAATCCCATTATTCTGTCAGACATTTCTTCCCTTTTATCAGTTGAAAAAAATAGCCTCCTGTAGAGAGTCAAATCTTTTATTTATCATTTCAATGCTAGCTACAATTAATTTTGTTATTTTAAAGAAGTTATCTTCTTACTAAAGAGACCTGGAGAAAAAGAAAAGTCTTCACTTAAAAGGACACATACTGTCAGCATTGCTAGTCTTTGAAAATTGCCTCATATTGTAGATTTTTTCGTGGGGAGTACAGTACATAATTTATATACAGACACAAAAGTGGCTAGAGCACTGAATAATAAATACTAGACTTGCTGTATCTTCCTCTGTAAACAAAATGATTGCCTATGTGTGCCGTTACCTGGTAATATTTTGCTCATAGCTTGATTTAAAAAAAGAACAACTGCAGGAATCTTTAAAACAACATGAGCCAGCCGTCAAAGTCTAACAACTAGGCTATATTTGTTTAATAATGTAATAGCCAGTTCCTTATGCAACATTTGCTCGGAATCTAAGAGATGGATCAATGGGGTTTTATGGAAATTAACCTGAAGGTGAATTCAATGAATTAGGATAAATCTTAGGCATATATGATCAATTCCAGAGAGGGAGCAGATGGGGAAGTAAAACTCAATTTAGTAGAGGGCATATGGTCTGTTCCCTGCAGTAGGACCTGGAGGAAAAACATATTCTCTGGCTGAGCCATATTCAAAGACAATTGAAATCAATGGACTCACTCATAGCAGCCACTGTAGGCTTGGGCTGCACCAGGGAGAAGATGGGCTCAGACATGGCCATTTAGCATATGGTTAAAATGCTTACTGTTTTTTTTTTTCTTTCCACCACTTTCAGATTTTTTTTAGCCAGCTCATCCTAGCAGCAGGCTGCTTTACCAAGTCGAAACAAATTGTTATCGAGGTTCCTAATTTTTAGGGGTCTAACATTTCTGACTTTTTGTTGTTGCTGTTGTTCTATATTGCATGTGGGAACCTTTGGTTTCTAGAATTACAATTTAAAAAAAAAAAAAAAAAAAAAGCCACAAAGGCAACAATGTAAATCATGTGCAGTCTCCTCTATTCGAACATCTCTGGTGCCATTATCAGAAGATCCACTGAAGTTACTGCAACCATGGGAATTGCTTTGTCAGTTCCATTTTTGAACTCTTGTCAAGATGCTTGAAACGATCTTTCCTACTACCTTGAATATAGAAGGATGTGAATAAAATGTCCTGACTTGTTTGGGAACTTATTTTAAGATTGATTTTCTCTGTAAGAACTAAAAGGTATTTCCTACTTCTTTTCTGTACATTTTTTTCCACAAATAAAAAATTGCAGAACTGATTCTTAGATGCTTAGAGCTCTATAAAACTATGATGTTTGTGTAGATAGATGAATGTATAAGCTGGTGAGACTTATACTTCTGATTTTTTCCCTCAAGCATTTTGTGTAACACAAATAGAATAAAAGGTTTTGTTTTATTTTGTTTTTAATATTCAGTTTACTTTAATCTTTTTTTTTTTTTTTTCTATTTTAGTTTGGATCTAGATGAATCATTATCTGGGTGGAGAGGCTTGTGGTAATAGGATTAT
Source organism: Nothocercus julius (assembly GCA_013398735.1). Classification (NCBI taxonomy): domain Eukaryota; kingdom Metazoa; phylum Chordata; class Aves; order Tinamiformes; family Tinamidae; genus Nothocercus; species Nothocercus julius. The sequence continues at coordinate 8,621,680 of VZSV01000016.1, forward strand.
TATTATTTCATTTCCTCTTAGTTTGAAATAAACAAAATCATTCACTGATATCACATATTATATGTTAGGTTCTTTTCAGACCCAGCATGATATGAACGAAATAATACTGTCCTTCAGTTGACACTGACAATGTTTAAATTTTTGCTTAGACTGTGCAAAGAGTTATTAATATGCAGTGACACTGTGTTATGATTTCATATAGCTAGGATAAAGTACATTATTTTGTACTAAACAGTGACATAATTCTATTAAATGGGATTTTTGTCATGTAAGAATGTTTTATGGATGTAAAACTCTGAGTGCTTAAATGATCTCACTAAGTTGCATTGAGGTTAGCTTCAATCTTAACTCTGCATCTCTGTGTATTCACGGGGCCTTGTCCAATTTCTAGACAAGAATGAACTAAGGAAGAGCTATAACAGTGAACAAAATAGAATTTCAGTACTCTTTATACTTTTGGTAGTTGTTTGAACAACAACAACAGCAAAAATAGCTAGTAAGGTGAACTATGCATCACATCCCGAGGCTACACCTACAAGGGGTTGTACCTAAGATGACCTAGTTCAGTCTAAGTGTAGCAATTTGGCGACATCACATACAAGTGTGCCCATATCACTTCATCACACCAGCTTACCATAGTCTCGCTGTCCGTGCAATGCAATTAGTTACATGCAGTTTTGCACTTCTTTAAACGAGCCACTCAGCAGTCTGGGAAGATCTCCTATGATGCAATATTCCATCACAGGTCTCTATAGACAATTGCTTTTTCCTCATCAAGCAGGAAAATCCACTGCCAAATAGGATGATGCCTATACAATTGGAATTTTATAGCAGGTGGGTATCACTATACATTTTTCTACAACTTCAGATGTTATGGTCACCAAGCTCATGGAAGAGGGATACCAGCTTGAGCAGATAATTGTACAGAACTTTTGAATGGTGCAGGTTTTCCTAGTTGGCCGATGCTACAGCAGTAAGGCAATTGCAATCACAAGAAGGAACAGAGTAACGATCCACCATCGGGATGCCTGAAACAGCAGCAGAATTTAAGAGTTACAAAGCTTTTTTTCCTATATATCTGCATGGGTGCTCCCACATACAACTGCCATCACTTTCCCTGCTCATTGGTTGACTTTTGCTAACCATTTGAGCATAACACATTGCAGTGTTCATACAAAATATCTGAAGCTCTGTAAGGAGAAGTTGCATTGTGTCCTCTGACAAGCTTTGTTGTTCAGAGAGGTCTGTGGATGGCCCTGTATGGTTGCATTACTGATTCCTTTAGGAATAATAGTGGGAAGTCCGTGACTAATCTTCAGCAGGGTATCAAATCAAAATCTTCACCTAAAAATACAGGATGTCCTCACATGTTGCTTCAGGACTCATCAATTATAAGGGAAGATTCACTAATATTGTTGTGGATCAATGATGCCAAAAACTGGGATTCATTTCCAGCAGTGCCCAAAGGAAAATCTGCTACCTGGATCATCTGAACATGAATAGTGTTAAGATTTCACACCTCAGTGGGGAAGGTCTGGTTTATTTTCAGTTCCCTGGCATAATTTGCTTTCACTGGGTTCTTCAGGAAAAGGAATGAATAGTTTGGCATCATTTTGCTTATGTCTTAAAATGGAAAATGTTTTTGTACCACTGATGGGAAATGCTAGATTTCTCTCAAGGATGCATAGCAAGGATCTCTTTTTGTGTGTGTGTGCTTTTGCTTTTGGCTTTTGTTTGTTTTTTTTTTTTTTGCAGGGATGAAGGAAATAATGATTGATTGTTGTGGCAATGTCCTACAGCCATTGCTTGAAATCGAACTTCCCATAGGAGCTGTAGCAGAACTCCGGGCTGCGTTGCTCAGACTTCAGCTGTTAATGACTTAATATCATTTGCCCTTTCCACTTCTGTGTTACGACTCCTTCCAAGCCTTTTGCTCCATTTTGGTCTGTTGGTCCTAACCTGAGAAAGTATTCACTTCTCAGCTCTCTCTTCCCGGCAGTCTGTTAGAGTAAACTCAGTAATCCCCAGAACAGATTTTTTTTTTCTCCCGTGAAGATTTGTCAGGTTTTGCATGGAGGTCAGCTATCCCCTTTCCTCAAGATGCGGTATGTCAGAAATACTCCAGGCGCAATTCTTCTCTCCTCCCCACTTTACCCACAGTTTTGGGATGCCATTTCCCTATCCCACTTCTGTCCCACTTTGGGATTTCTTTTGCTTTTTTTTCTTTTTTTTTTTTTTTTTTTTTTTTTTTTGAGAAGATGAGCTATATTTGAAGCCATTTTCTCCTACATAAAGTTTCTGTAATAGTGGCTGGGTGTTTCACCAGCAATTTGGGGTTTTGGTGAGTGAATAGAAAAAGGATCAGATGGTACTAATAGTATTCTGCATTCCTCAGAGATATTCTTACTTTTGAGGATGCTACCCAGGAGCAAGACTTTCCTAAGATATAGAAAGTTCATGATCAAAACAGCCAATAAGCCGACCAGAAAGATACAAAAGGGTGCTCTTTATCAAGATCTTTTCCTCATTTTACTCTCAGCCACACATCCACTCCAGCTGGTAAAGAGAAATACTAACTATCTGAGCAGGCACAGGAGAGCTTTTCTTCCTTGAAGTTTGTGCTCCTTAGCTTTCAGTTCTCTTTTATTACACCTACAAATAAGTATAAAGTATACTGCAAAATTAATAGTATTCTGCAGTAACTGTTTAAGGGCAAATAGTGTGTAATATATTAAAATTCTGTATTCATGTTTGAAATGTCCCTGTAATAAGATTTAGGCCATTTATGTCCTGAAATCCTAGCAGCAGTAAAAGCTTAGTGCTCTAATGAAACTATGAGCCATGATTTTTCTTATCCCACTATTCTTTCATTCCATATCTGTCACTACAATAAGCATCCTTGCTTTGCAGGTATCACATACTTGGTCATTCTTTCCTCCAACCTCCTTTTTTTTTTTTTTTTTTAGCTTTTTGAAGGAAAAGTGCTATTCCTTAAATGCAGAATTCATACTTCAAATTCCTTAAGCCCAGGTGCAAGCTGTAGCCGCATCCCATCTCCATACTGAAGTGAGATCTAGGCACATTTACATCCCATTTGCCTGTTCTTTTTGGGAGAAAAGATGATGAGGAGACCAGGACTCAGAAGCATGCAATCTTATAATGTTCTCACAGGAAGCAGCTGCAATGAATTGTTATGTCATGAGACAGACATGTTAAGGAAAACTGATCAGTTGGAAGGAGACATGCTGAAATCAACTCACACAAGATTCCTTGGATCTGTGTATTTATTGAATAGACAGATATATTGGGTGCGTATCTTGTTGGGTACCAATAAGAAAGCAAATTTAGAAATTATTCTTTATTCAGTACTTCCTAAATGATGTGCCACCTTTCTTGGCAGGAATGTTAACATTCTGGGAAGACATTGTGAAAGGATATTACACCATTACAGCATTATATTCCTTTACACAACTTGTTCACTGGAGTTGAAAGGCAGAAAAGTACGAATGGTTGAGCATACCTGTATCACAAAGTTGCTGTCAAAGGGAAATGAAGCAGTTAAAATCCCATAAATGTTTAAATTCTCTAGGAATGTGGCCTACAAGGGAGAGGAGCAGGAACTCTCCTCTGTATTTGCAAGCAATGGTTAGGAGTTTGCTCTTAACTGGCGTGCAGCAAAATACGTCTTCAGCATCTATTCTCATAAGGCTTTTGTGCCCCTACAGCCCCTCAAGATGAGCCAGTGATTCTGTGAGACTACATCATGATATGGATGTGCATACAAAATGTGCAGAAGCTACCGAAAGAATGAACCCTTTTCAAAACTATTAAAAAGCACTCAAGTGTTATCCAGTTCAGACTGAAGAATACAGAAATCACAAGGCACTCTGAGTCCACGGATGTAACGAGCACCAGGAAGGAGATGTGAGGCACAGTAATATGCATGCAGAAAACCCCAGGCCAACACAAGGTCTGGCATTCAGTGCAGAAAATGCAAACAGAGTAATAAATCATATCACTTATATTCTGTGGATAACTAAACATTGCATAATTCTTTGTTTTGCTGCTAACATGATGCAGCTCATCACACCGTGTTTTGCCTGGTGTCAGTAGAGTTATTCTTGTCCTTTGTCGTTTGTTTCTTTTATTACAATTTCTTGTCAAACAATATGAGGCCAAACTTTTGAGGGACCTCTTCATTAGCTCTGCCTTGTACATGTTCACAACACAGTGACTTGAATCCAGGTGGATCAAACATGCTTCTACTCAGAAGTCCAAGACATGTTGAGGCAGAATCAAAAGTGACATCTCTGCTTTAATGCATTTGCAAACTCACTATTATGTCATACTGGAATGGGGCACTCCTGGCTGCCCAAGGACATTTATTTGTACAGGCAATCTGATCATGATGACTCCAAATCAGGGCAAGGAGAGAGACCAGAGTGATGTGAAGTGATCAGTGGGGGCTGGAAGTAGACCGCTAGAAGTGGAACAGCAAAGCATGTACATACAAAAGCTCCAGTGCAAAGGAAAATCCAGGTTCTTCCTGTACAAAACAGACATCTGGGAACAAAAACTATAGGGTGAGTTTCAGAGTGAGGAATTTTATTTTGGGAAACAGATTTTGACTGAGGAGGCACGACTGATAAGCAGTTAGGCATGAATTTTGAAAACAGTGGTGTGACAAAAGTATTAATATGATCGCTGTATATGTGAACATAGGAGCATTGAGTAGGATCTGGTAAATGTATTACTTCTGCTTTTCAAAAGACTACAATTGCCAGAGGAATACAGTGTGCAGTTCTAGTAGCAATATTTCAAGGAACATGTTAAAAATTGGAAGGTCAGGGAAGAACTAGAACATTTATTAAAGGACTTTAAAATACGTGTTTTAACGAAATATGAAGAAGTCCAACTTAATTAGTTTAATAGGGAAAGGCTTAGACTCATCAAAGGTAACTAGTCTGTAGTTTCAGGCATTAAAATACAGGAAATAGAAGCATTAAAATGCAACTCTTCAGTTTACTGCTGAAAGAAATAACAAGAGTCAATAGCTGGAGATTAAACAAGTTAGATAAACGCGGTCTAGTCATAACACAGACATTTTTAAAGAGAAGAGTAACCATCCATTGGAACAACTTAATGCAGGTAACATTAGATTCTCCATCACCAGTAATTTTTAAATTAAAATTGGATTTGGGGGAAAAAAAATAGTTTAAGCAGTAATCACTTCAGCAACATTTTATAACCAATATTACATCAAATGTCAGCCTATATCCCTCTGTTCAATTAATATGGGATGTACAACTCTCCAATGTAATGACTTTAAAGTGAATCACAAACATGCACAAATAATGTCTCGCCGCAAAGCCTGTGAGACAAATAAGTATTTTCAAAGTTTATTTGTTTTTCTCCAAAAACTACTCTTGGCTGTGGACTGACTTCTGTGTGATACAGACACCACCGAGGTAGCATCAGACTCGGTAGCAACAGCACATAGCTCAGTGCTGGATGCAAAATCTACCTGGAAATCAGAGTGAGCACTTGGGTGTTTAGCCAATGCTGAGCTCCCTGCTGTTGTCAACAGCTCAGGAACTGCGAACCCTCTAGGTTACAGCAGCAGCTGGTGTTGTACTCTCGTTAAATTGGTTCAAAGAAAAATCTAAGAGTTGTTGGAAATGTGTCTGTAATTGACTTGTAAAGTAAGACTTCCCCCAAAGACTCATATTCAATACCCTTGGTGAGATACTTGGTTAAAAAAAATGAGAAAGTTTAGCTGTAACAAGGCTTGTGGTGGATTCTGTCACTTTAAATCAAGCTTCCATGTCTGCCTTAAAAACATGCCCTGGCTCTGACACAAGTTATTGGCCTTCCTAGGAAAATTACTAGGTGATCCTCTCAAGCCTATATTATGACGAAGTCAAAATAAATGTTCAAAATGGTTCCTTCCAGCTTCAAAATATACGGGGAAAAAAAAAAAAAAAAAAAAAAAAAAAAGGTAAGCTTATTTTAAAGGTGAAGAATTATAGTCCTAGAATTCTCTTTTTTCAGAATCTGCTTATGCACACCTACCGATTAGTGATTTTTAACAGCAGAAATAAATTTGGAGTGCTGATTTCAGAAAGAGAATCCTAAATGTAAACTTCTAAATACTTCTGGTAAGACTGGAAAGAATGGGCAAACTTTCAAACACTCAGCACTCAGCAACTCCCATTCATCCTAAGGTCAGGAGAAGCAAGGTAGGGTTTATAACAGTGAATGAAGTTGATAGAGGGGGGTTGACAAAAGAGCCCCACCTAATTTTGCCATAGCAGTTAACAGCCCGGTCCAAACATCCCTCCTGCCCCTTGCCCTGAGACTTGCCATGCCTTTTGGTCTATCAGCTGCCAATGAGCTACCTGAGGGCATACTCAGCTTTTGAGTTTACAGTGTTGATGAAAATGAGGTTGAACTAAGGTTGATGGTTTTCAAACAGGGGACTAGAGGTCCTCGGGTTTGGGGTGGAGACCTCTTGAGAGGAGACAAGGTGGTCAACTATGAACAGCAACAAATTACAGTGGCAGAAAAAAGGGTTTTCTGTGTGAAAGAGCTGTAGTTCCAGATACAGCTGTGTCTGTAGAGACCAGGTGTTCCACCCTCTACCTCAAAATGTTTTGTGTTACCTAATTTCTATAGGAAGTATATGGACCAGCGAAGACAAAAACCCCAAACCTCAAAGCTTCCAAGGATTTGGGGTTAACCTCAGCTAGAATAACCTTAACCTGAGGAGGGTATTCCTCCTCTACAAATAAAGGTTTAGAGATTTGAGTCTAAAGTTCAGTTTGATGGTCCAGTCATGCAAATTCATAGAGCATTCAGACATATTAAACTTGCATTACTGCAAAACAGAAACAAGCTCCTTCGAAATGTCATTTCAGAGAACAAACCCATCTGAAGTCATACAAATGTTAAAAAAAAAAAAAAAA
>VZSV01000016.1:8636924-8648089 GCA_013398735.1 Nothocercus julius
TTTTCCCCCGAGGAGGACCGAGGGGCTGTTGCCCCTCTCAGGGGTGAAGCAGGTGGCGCTTCCCCGCCAAACTGTTGGCCCTGCTTGGAAACTTCGCTTTAAACCTTGTGTTCGTGCCGGTGGGCCTGGGGGTGAGCTTGGCTTCCCCCTCTTCCTTTAGTTTTTATTTTTTCTTCCAAACTCTTATTTTGGCAGACCTGTCCGTGCATCCTTTTTTTAAGTCCTTATGTGCTATTTATTGTATGTTTCCTCTCAATTCTGTTTAGTTTTCCTATCTCTTAATAAATCTGTAAAGCACAAATTACAGACTGAGCTCTTATTCCATTTTTTTTTTTCTTTTACTCCTCTATCCCAAGCAGGGTGGAAGTTTAAAGCACAAGCTGTGAATTAAGGAGAGGAACTTGCCTTATTGCTTTTATGTATCACTCAATGTCAGTGGTGTGTTACGGTTGGGGAATCCAATTTCCCCCTTGTTTGGGTATACATTAAATCAGGTTAGGGTTGATTTTTTAATAGTGTGTAACAAAATTGGAACTCAGGTATGAAATCAGATTTATAGACCTGTGTGTGTACAACACTTAAATTTAAAAAAATCCTGCTTTTTCTCTCATGTAGACTGCAGAGAGCCCTGAGAAGCTAGCCAGAATGATAACTTTTCATTTATTTATTTGTTTATTTTTCTGTCATTGTACCTGTCCCTTTCGGTTTGTAGAAGATTATCTGTTTCAAGTTATTTTGAAACGTTGAACTCTTTATCACTTACCTTTTTGTGTCTCAGAGTCTGTACAGCACACAACTCATCTACCTTTATTTCCTAAAGTTATTGACCACTTTGTTATTCCTCCGTGAGGTAGAGAAGCAGTCAGTATGGAATTACTTGAAAGATCGTAACTGGAAGCATATTGCAAGTCTCTGTGAATTTATTTTTGGCAATATGCAGTGTGCATGGCATATAGGAGAATGGAAACTGCACTTTGTTTTACTGATTAACTAGATCAGTACGAGTGCGGTGGAGGTATTATGTGAAAGCCCGACAGAAGAGAGGATAAAAGGAATGAGATTTGTTTTTTCTGTTCATAACATCAACTGGTTTTGAAACTCGGATAACAGCAAGATTGAGGAAATAACCGGAAAGCTGTGCATGAGCTTTATGTTTACAGGAATTAAACCAACATGGAGAAATTAACTGGAAAGGGGAAGAGAAACTAAGTACTTGGAAAAGGAATATCTTTCTTTTCTATTTTTAATGTATAAGATGATGTGTCTGTGGATGGTTTCTGCTTCTAAGTCAGAAGCAAGTAAATAATAATGCAGTTACAGGGCCTTTTGTGTGGAGGTGACTGGTTTGAATTCGAATTATGATGACAGAGGATGTAAGTTATTACTCTCTGCAGGCAGTTTTGGGCTTATTCCAGTTCTTAGCAAATGTATCCAGGTGATAAAACTACTACCTTAAGTGACATTCCCGTTAGCTGTCTCAGCTGAGAATCCAGGGATTGAATATCTTGTCGGCTGAGCTGCTCCATTGCCTCTAGAAGTGGCCTCTGGTAGAGTTGGAAGTAAGACACATTAACAGGACATTTTGTTTTGTGAACGTTAGACTTTCTCTTGTGAAAGCATCTTTTGTCTTAGATACTACGCCTGTGTCTTTTTTTCTATATTTTTTTAGATAACAAAGCAAATACATGAGCATAAAAGTCAGTTTGAGGGTTTCCCTTTTTTTAACTAATTGGAGTCCAGCATCATTGCCCCTTTGAAAGGGAACTGAATGCATTTTACAAAACCTTTCATAAGCCCCAGAACAGAAGACTTAATGTGACTGGCTCAGCCTATTCAGCTGTGGATATTTCTGTTTTTGCTTTGTCTTCCTGAAGAATCAATCTGAAAAGTTAAATGTGTCAGGATATTGCAGCAAAGAGCTCTCTGCTCCTTATCTGGTCTAGGTGACAGTGATACCACTGACATTCTCAAATTTAAGATAACAGCAGAACTGAAAAAAAGAGAAATATCTCTTTTTGGATATTAAACTGGATATATCATTCTGGAAAATATTTGTGAAAAATGCTTTTAACTGCTTTTTACATCATTAAAGAACAGATAGGATCACTTAACCTGACTATGAATTTTTGGAATTTAAACCACTGGTTGACAAAGTGGAAAATAACCTTATATTAAACCACTTCTGATTCTCTGAGCAGTTGGAAGCTCAAAATGTATGCAGTGTTGATTTACTAGAGATATATGTTAAATTGCATTGTTAATTTATGTATTTTTAACTCTAATAAATGCTACATGTTTTCTACAAAGCCTTTTTCTGTCTCTATTCTCTTGCTCTCTCAGTGTTTACTACTACTGCCTAGGCATGTGACTTGATGTGGTTGAAAGAAATAAAGGTCATTTATAATTATTATGATACCTGTTTTAAAATATTGCTTGGAATGATCATATCTGAGTAGAGAATATGTGTATTCCACACCTTCCCATCTATTGTTTTTCTTTCTGCTCTCCAGATTGGAGGAATTCCCAGAAATGTCACTGAAAGAACTCTGTCAATTTCAATGACACTTTTATGTCAATAATCCCAGATATTAATTTTCTTTAATAACTGAACACTAAAAGGCTAAAAATATATCTGTGATAGAAGTATGCTGTGTATATTTAAAAATAGCCTGAGGAAGTTGTGAGTAAAGTTATTTTTACTCACTGCAGACGGTCTTGCGTAAGGAACTTCTTGTCATGTGGTAAAGAAAAGGAATTGGTGAATGGCTTTTCTTGCCAGGCTAAGAGAATCCTGTACCAGTTAATCTCCTTCTGGCTCCCTCTCTCCTCTTGCCCCTCCCCATCTTTTTTTTTTTTTTTTTCTCCTCCCTTTCATTACTAGCAAAACATTCACAAAAAAAGTATCAGGCTTAAAACCTTGTGATAGTCCCAGTAGTTCTTCATGACTCCCATTAGGATAAAAACTTATTTTAAACAAAGTATACATACAAAACATGGGTCAATTCCCCAAAGAATCTGCAACCTCTTATGTTTCCAGGTATGTGTATTATTTTTTTTCCCAAATCATTTAGATTTTTTATTATTATTTGTATTAAAAAAAATCACTTAGATTTTTCTAATGATAATAATGAAGAGAAATACAAAACAAACAAAAAGCAGAAGGAAAGTGTGGTATCCTTACTCAATGTACTGCGCACTTCCATGAGCTCAGTTGCACTAGTTGTGATACCCAGTGAGACAAATGGGGGATAAAGAGTGTTGAAATTGAAATGGATACTTAATCTTTTGCAATAAAAAAACATAATAGCAGTTTTCTTCACCTACCCTTCAGCTGAGAGTCACCGGCTGGTTGAGTTAATCCTGACTCAGGTATTAACTCAAGGTGAGTTCTGAGAGAAGTTCAGGAGAAAAGGTGCACTCTTCTGTGTGATGAGTTTGGGGAAAGTTTGTGCTTTTTAGTATTTGACTGACCAGAGAAGGACTATTTCCATGGGGATGTTAGGTTGTGTTTCACTTTGCTTTTTTTTTTTTGCTGTGGCAACAGTAGACAGGCCTAAAACCTTAATTTGCGTGATTCATAATTTGATTTGAGCCTACTGAAAGATCATGGGAGGACTGTCTGAGTAACAAGGGAAAGGCTTTAGGCTTTCTGCTTTTTAAAAGATTTAAGAAGGCAAATGCTGGGTATGCAGCTTCCAAGATGGCAGGTATCACTGCCAAATCCTTTCACTTAAACTTTCTGATTTTTTTGTCAATATTTGTGTATTTAATTAAGTATCCTCCTGTTGCTAAAGGGTATGTTTATTCTCTCCTCTAGGCACTCCTTGACATATTTAAAAATATATTTATACCAACAGACTCCTCTAGGGACTCCCCCAATTCTTATAATTATAATTAGCATATAATTATGACCCAGTAGCTGAAGACGTAGTTAAAATCTTATGATTCCCCCAACACGGCCCTTGCATAAAGGGAAATAAGCATCCTCGCAACCTCTGAAGGGCAGAGCACTGGGCGCTCTCAGTACGTTAGCAGCAGTTTTTATGGGCAGAGATGCTGAATGTGGCCAAACTCCTCATCAAATGGGAGTAAGAAAATTTTGTCCTTTAAAAAATTGAAGATGCATAGTCAAACGTATATAAATAAAAATGCAGCTTTAGACTTGCAGAAACTCAAATTGGTTTTTCTTTTCTTGTTGATATTTTATGATCATCTTTTTCTCTGATGGAAACCATGGCATGTCTGGAAAATCAGATGTTTTAGAAGATGCAGCATTCCATGTTCTAGTTGCAAGAAGGGAAAACTTTAGATTACAGCTTTGTGTTGTATCAGCTGTACCAATCTCTGAGAATGGTAAAGCAAAGGAGCCGAGTTCATTTCTTTCATGTTCTGGGTTATGGCAAGAGAGTTTGAGCACAGTTTGGAAGAGTCTCTAAATTGTAAAGTAGTGACCTATGATAACCAGTGGTGGTTTGAGACAATTCATTTTTCAAACATATGATAATATAAAATTTGTGGATTCTCTTGTTTTGGGAAAGTCTGAGTTTTTAACTGTCAGTCTAAGAAGTGAATTCTTTTAGCTCTAAAATCTTGTAGCCAATGACTTTGAAAGCCTTTTGCTTTCAGAACAAAAAATTGAATGAAAGGCATTTTTCTTTTTCTCGCTTTGCCATCATAGTTGAAAATAAATTGCAGTTTAATGTGCTTGTGGGAGTGGCGTAAGCAAGAGGGTTGTGAGTACCATGAAAGTACAATTGTTGCAGCTTTTCTTTTATGTGAGTTGGTGATTAAGAAAGAGATGCTGAATCTTGAAACATGTCACAGCTGTCTATGATCCTGCAGAGCATCTTTCATATGTCTGTTGTTTACATTATGGTAGTAACTGGAAGCTTCAGTCGTAAAATAAGACTCACTTTGTCCAGCATGTCCCATAGTGTCGGATGATGTATATATACAAATTAAGAAGTAGATGGAACAATATCAGTTTATGTAAGTAATGAACACTGAGTACAGTTTTGGCCCTCAAAATAATGAGGGAACATCCAAATCTTTAAGCACAGTCGTAGTGTTTCTGTGATCAGTGCTTATGTTTAATATTACTGTCACAATAGTAAATTAATGCTGCTTGTTAAGGAGAGAGACCTGAAATACCCAGTTCCTGCTCTGTTGTACATATAATTATGTGAAGACTTTCTGTAGAGCTTTACACAGTAGTACCCTGGGAGCTGGTAGGAATTGGCAACTAGCAGTTGAAATGTGCCCAATTACAAGTGTGTAGTATGATATTTCCTCCGATGCACGTTCTTCCATTTCTGATTTTACTACTTAGGCTTTAAATCCTTATAAGAGCAATCTACCTTCAGCATAAAAGAAATCTGGCAGACTCAGAAATCTTTTAAAAACTTTTCTTGCATTTTGATACAATCAATATGAAGAAATCTAATGCTATAGTTTTCTTTTATGTTTATGTCTTTTTTTTTAATTCCTCAGCTTTAGCAAAGAAAAGAGATACGATTCAACTATAGTTTACTATGCTCCTAGTTTTGGTTTTTGGAAACCTCTGTCTGCTAAACTTCGAAATTTGACTTACCATGATGCTGAGTTGCTGGAAGGTTTTCAGATTTCAGAACACTGTTTTTTCATGTATTGGGATGATAATTGGAGATGTGACGCGCAATTTTAGCTAGATAACTAAGTTCAGTGTTACTGTTGAACTAGACCTGCTGTGTTTGAAAGCGATGTTTACTCTAAGAGCCCAATTCTGCAGATTTAGTATGTGTGTTATGATATGAAATTGCTCCAACAGTCACGTGGCAAGCTTGCCTTTTTAAGGAGATGTTTCTTTACAGAATTGTTCTGAGTATGGCTACTTTTTATAGTGTACACAAGTGGGAAAGAGGGATTAACTTAGAACTATAAACAGGCAAGACACGAACGATCCTGGCTGGTTTTATTCTTGTCATAATACACCAACTTTCCACAGTGTGGGGTGTATATGGATTAGAGTGTCACACTGGTATTGTTTAGAAAAACCCGTAAACATGAGGCTTTTAAAACTCTACATTTAAGTTTTCAGACCTTCCCCCTTTCCCCCCTCCCCCCCTTAAACTGAGCTGTAATACAGCCTTGAAATGAAGCCACAGGTTTCTAGATACTCAAGGACCTAGATATAAAGGTAATGTAACTGAGGATCAGGGTACGTGACTAGAAGCTCACCTGCCGTAGGTGTATCAAAAGGCCATTTCTGTATAGAGGACTTCTAATTTACATCATATACCTTCATGATTGCAGTTTGCCGATTGCGTTTGTTTCGGATCTACAATATGCCTGATTTTACACTACATTTTACTGGGTGTTACGGCTCTTCAGCACCTGGAGATAGTAATGCTTGGTATTCATTTTGCGTAACCAAGGTGACTTGAATGAGGTAGAAGGGGTCAGGAAAGCAAAATAGTTATTCGGTAGTAACTCTTGATCTTGCTTAGTGAAGTCTGTTAGTGCTCCACGGACAAATTTTTCAAGTGCTGACCTTGTTCAAAGCTTTTTAACTCCATTAAGTAGGCTTTATATGGGTACAAGTGAAGGTAATTGCTTTCTATCTTAAAAGATATTTTTAAGTAGTGCTCTGTAGATGAATGTGCATGTAATATTGTCTTATGTTTGAAATAGTCTTGGGATCTGTACTAATCATACAAAATCCTGTAAATTGCAGTAATGTGCCCCATAATCTTCACTAGCTTTCCCCTTTTGCCCAAGATAAAGGGATAAAAATAGTCCAGCTTCCTTCTTTTGCCAAGAGTTGAAACAGTTTAAATCTGACTATTTCTAGACTGAACTAGAGATGACCCATGCTGTCTGAAGCTACAACTTTTACTTATTTTAAAATGCTTAACACAGGGTGATTAAGAATTGCTGAAAACTTGAATTCTTACTTCCCTTGTGTTTTCATTCTCAAACAATCTCAACAAAGGAGTGTTTTTGGAGAGCAGAGTACAGTCTTTTGTTTCTGGATAAAATTGATGGCTGCAAATGAAAGAATAAAGAAGGCTTTCTATTCATGTCCCCAGGTCTTTGTTTCAGTGCACATTGTTTCAGTTTATAAGAGTTGTTTAGTACATATAGATGGTTGGAAAGCCTGAAAGATTCCCAGGAGCATCAGTGCAGACTTGTTAAAATCCTGTTATCTCCTCAGCTGCCCACCCAGGATTTTTTTGTTGTTTCTGTGATATTATGAAAGGCTATTTTTTTTTTTCCTCTATCACATTTGCTTTGAGGTCACCTTTTATACAGTAGTTTAAACAGGTCTTACTATTTTTTCAAATGATGTAAGCCCTGTAAAACCTGTGACTTGAATACCAACGGTGGAGAAACAGGTAATTAGATTCATAATTATTTTGGATTTACCGCCTTTTTATCTTAAAACACCAAAACCTCAACATGTTAATTGAGTGTTGAGGCTTGGTTACATATTTGAGTTCTAGCTTTTTACTAAGCACGATCTCCTAATAGTTTAAACTGTTGCCTTCTTCCATTTTGTGTTTGCTTTCTCTTTAAGGTTCCAAAAAAAACTTTTAAAATATATCATTAGTTGTACACAGGTGAAAAACATGGTGCTTAATTCACAATGAAAGCTACTCCACAATTTAAGTTAATTGGGCACTTGATAATTAGAAGTTCTCTTACTAGGTGCTTAACCAGATAGTATAGTAAGTTGGAAGTAGACGGTAAATTACTAAAATTAAATCCCAAGTATGCTGATGAGTTTATATATTTTTTTTTCTTCACACTTGAATCACTCATTTGGATCAAGTTGGCTTAAATGCATCTGAATGTGTAATGAGCCCCTCCATGCATATGTGATAAAAAAAATATTATAGGAGTTGGCATGCTGAGCTTGGCCTTATATTTCAGTGGAGTTGTAGACTTCTGTCTCTGGCCCTGGTTGAGGGAGGAAATCCTTGTAATTTGAGAAGCAACTGTTCCATGACTGCTATAACGCCCTTATTTCTGATCCTTTTGCCCCACATGGGGACAGCAGAGTGAAGGCAAATATGTTTTCTTTGCTGCAGATTTACTTTTCATCTTCATTGCAAATTCAGCTTCATCGACAGCTCCCAGGGGAAAAGCTCCTGCTGTTGTTGGGCCTCCAGCTGGCGATGGCTGCCGCGTGCCAGGGCGTTCTGCCTTCTCAGGTCTGCCACTGTGGTGGCTTGGATAAGCTCTCCCCAACCTGGCTCAGCCAAAAGGAGCTTGACAAGAGATACAGGTTAAAGCGTTGAAGCTAATCCGAGCCATTTTGAGTGGGCTAAGGAAGAGAGCAGTTAGATGTTTACGTGCCTGATAAATTTCAGTAGAAGAATGCTGATGAACCTGCAGACAGGTTGTGGATTACAGGCAACAGTTTACAAAGCTCGCCTAAACCCTGCAGCTGGATCTGAGTGCAGGTGTAATGCTGCAGTGCTGAACCTCCAGGCCCATGTTCATTAAGCATGCTGTAACAAGTGGTAAATGGGTATAACAGTGTCCTGTCCTCTTCCATCCTTCTTTTTTTTTTTTTTTTAATCTTTTTATTTTTCTAAATTTTTCCCTTGTAGGGCTTACTCTATTAAGTGTATGCAGGCATGCTTTGAGTAGGCCTACTTGATGGTAGCCTATTTGGGGAAAGTAAAAAGGAAAATCTAATTTAAGAATCTTGATCAGATTTAGTATAGTACAGCTTCAGAGTTGCCCAGTCTGTCAAAGACTGGCAGCTGGGTACACACATGGACAGGCTATAGTGGGTAGGTGCTTGTGAGGTTATGGAAGGGCTCTTACAATTTCTGCTTATGTGTCTTCGCTGAGGGTGGTGGTCTCTGCCTTGTACGGTGTGAAAGGGGTTTTGCCATCTGTGGGCCTTTAGCCACATGTAAGCTAGCCTGTTGTCTTGTGCAGCACTAAAATGAGACAAAAACAATCTACTGAAAAGAAATTGTAGCCCTTTGCCACAGGAAATTGGGCTTGGTTTGTATTAACTAAGCAACAGATTGTCTTGGAAATCGGCTTAGATATCGAAAGTCTTTTGAATGATAATGGAAAACTGCAGAACAAAAAATTTCTGAATCCTGTGTTTTTTTAATGAAAGACATCTATGAAACTCTAAAAACTATGCATGATTTGAGAAATGCTTTCCTTAACAAGTGAGAGAACAAACAGTTTCAGTAGTCTCGTGCCTTGTTGTGCAAATTTAATAATGAGCTTCTGTCTTTTCAGCGTTCCTTTGAAATAGAAGGGGTTGCATTGGAAACGTTTGACTTTACTTGCTATCTATTCGAATACTAATGCAATTATAAATTCTTTTTCTTACGTTATTGCAAATGTAGCATTTTATCTTAATTTGCTTGTACTGGTGCAATTGCACATAGTACCCAAAGTAAAGCACTTTACATCAGTGGATAGTCTTCCCTGTCAAATACATCTAGCAATGAAAACGTTGCCAACTGGTTTTGTGCAACGTTTATTTTCAGAGGAAGGAATGTTTTTGTTCCCTCTATGATTCCACTTCAGTCTCAATGACTGTTTTAGTTGAAATGTTCAGTTGTTAGAAGAACCATGATTGTGTATTATTTAGATCTTACCAGACAAGTGGGATTTGTTTCTTCCATTCCAGTTATCAAAAAGATTAACCCTTTAGCCTCAGAGTTCTAATTGGAGTAATTTAGAAACAAAGAAGCTGTTTGTACAAGATAGCAGCAAAATTGGGTGCATAGTATCTGTAATGTTTCTTTGGTGATTGAGGGTTGCAAATATTACATAATTTTTATCTTGCATTTCAGGCACCAATAAAAGCAACTTGTGAAGACATGTCATGCAAGACTGGATTTCCTGAAGATGTCCACAGTGCCGTTGTATCAAGGAGTGTACATGGAGGACAACCTCTTCTCAATGGTATTGTTATAAAAGACGTTCTGATTATCTTCATTTCCTGTGTCCTTAAGCATAAATCACGCTGGAGTGTTTCAATTTTTGACTTAAATATGATGTCCTCTTTCAGCAGAGGGGGTGGAAAAAAGTCAACTCTTCTACCATTTTTTTCTGATCACTGATGAGGACTTGGGTAAAAATCTGTTGCCATTAATGAAAAGTCACCTGCATTTACAGGAATTCAAAAATTGAGTCTTGCAGGCCTTCCTGTGTTAGTGCACTAATTCTCATTCTCAGTGGAGTGTTCAAACTAATGTGTGTTTTTTACTATCATCTTAACAGTGCATATGTTCTCAGTCTATATTTAGAGCCCATATACAAGCAATCAGAAGTTAGGTAAGATTTCCCTTCCACTTTGCATCTTCCGTGGAGGTACTGCAGTTACACTGAGCCTTCGTGCCCAGATTAATGTGAAGGGTGTTCCTGTTAGTAGTTCTTTGGCTCTCTAAGGAAGGACATAGGAAGATAAGAGCCATAGTTCTGTCTCTGCATATATATAATATGTTGCCCACAGGCAAGCTTTTGGCCTTATATGTATAGTTCAGTAAATACGCTTCTTATATGCCCACTTTGGTGGCGGGCAGAAAGGTCCAAAATTCTACACGTTCACAGGCAGTGGTATTGAGTGAAAACTGTATTGTAGGCAACAACATACTTTTTTTTTTTTTTTTTTTTTTTTTCCCCCCCAACAACCTGAAAAGAGACATCTGTGAAAAATAAGGCACGGGACAAGGAACAAGCACAAGAGAGTCGTTGCCTGTGAGCCCTCAGTCAGCGACCACCGCGCTGAGGACTGTGGGGAGTCTCGCAAGGGAGACGGAGTAATTCCAGCGCGCTCTCTTGGGCGGTGTGCCTCTCTCTCACCGCGACCCGTATCTGTGTCTGCGTGGCGTGGTGCCCAGACCGAGGCCAGCGCAGTCCCGCGCTAGCAGTCCCGCGCTAGCAGCAGGCTATGCCAGTGCCAAGCCCTTGCGCCCCTGGGAAGCTGGTAGGTCTCTCCACAGGCCAGGGGTCAGCCAGGCTGGGAGTTTGGTTCGCGCCTCTTCCTGTCTGTCTTTCTCCCTCGCTGGAGGTAGAGGGTTGTCCGAGGCACGTATCTTGAATCTTAGGTTTTCCAGGCAGCTCTCTGGTGTAAAAGTAATGCTTGAAAAATGTGTGTTAATTCGTCTGGTTTAAAAGCTCCTAACATCAGTGGATTTATTTTT
>VZSV01000016.1:8662716-8816690 GCA_013398735.1 Nothocercus julius
TTTTTTTTTTTTTTTTTTTTTTTTTTTTTTTTTTTTTTTTTTTTTTTCCCTTCTGTTCAAGGATGAATAGGAACAAGGATATCTTTGGCCACTAATAATTAGTGCACCTTTTTAGTATAGTTATTATAAAATAGTGCACAATTTTAATCGGAACTAGTGGCCAGGAGTTCTGTTGCTTTCTTTTTTATGGCTTAAATGATTTCCTACTGTGAGTTTTCATTTAACTGAAAGCTAAATATTTAATGAAAGGAACATTGGTACTGATGTGCAACTGCATAATCTGAATATCTGAAGTAACACTAAGGTTTCATACTGATTTCAACTTTTTTTCTTTTTTTAATTTGTCCTTGACTTCTAACGAGCCTATTAGCTACAAGCTCTCTCAGTGCCCGTGGGCAGGTCCTGATTCTAAATGTAAAAGCTGGGAGCTGTGGCTAGAGGGAGCTTTTCAATACAATATACTGTGGCTTTACAAATAATTTTAATTTCCTAAACAAACTTAACAAAACCCCAGAACTTCGATTGGTGAAGTCAAAAATTAGAGAAGGTGGCAAGAATTGTCTTGAACTTGTTTTCATTAAAAATGTTTGTGCCTTTATGAGAAGAGCAGAGAAGGAAGTGAATCTGCAGTATTTAGACAGAAGTCTTCCAGAATTACTCCCTCATCTGAATTCACTGCCTGTTTGCTTTGTGCCACTTACAGTGGTCTAAAACCTCACAAGTAGGTTGTAATGATGGAGAAGTAGAGCAATCTGAAGGAGTACTGGAAGGCTGATAATGTTCAGAGTTTCTGAAATATAGTACAACACAAGACACTTAATTTGAGTAGTCAAAATGACAGAATATTAGAAGTTACATTAAGAAAAAAAGTTAATTTTGAAATTTTGACATACCTTTATTTGTGCTTCTATTAAATAGCTATTGATTAATAGTTCGTGATGGGTTACTTGCTGTGATTGAAACATGTTTTCTGGGAGATGAAGGAAGAAACCAACTGCTACTTTGAAAACTGTGTTTTACTTTCTTAAAGTTTTACTTTTCATTCTGCTCAAGCCTGTCTTCCTTGCACCTTCTAAGGAAACATCTCCTGATAAGACATTAAACAACAGAACTTCAATCTGTTAGATTTTTTTGTGATTCCTTCCTCTGGATTGAAAAACAGAGAAGCTTGTGATACGTTCCTGGAAAAGCTGCTTCCTATACCAGTTGCACACGAGGTCCTTTCCAGCATGACAGGCTGGGCCACCTCCTAGAGCTCCTTTGTAGCAAAGGACTGAAATGGTTGATCACAGTTTCAGTGCTCCCCTTTTCTTGTACAAGTGAAGTTCTTGCTCTTGATGGAGCAGAACCTACTGCGAGCTGATCTAGTATACAAGGTATATTAAGCTACAGAGAACAGAGTTCTGCTTTTAGGCAATCCTTCCACTTCCCAAAAAGACATGGCTGCTGCTCGTCTTCAAAGCAAGTGCCTGTGTCCTTTTATGCATCAGAAGGAATTTCAAAGGAGTTTCATCGAGTTTCAGAGTGTTAGTTATAGTGCTTGCTATGCTTTCGGTAGGCTTCGCTGGCTAAGGGATGGCAGCTGCCAGACAGAACTCTCCTCTTTCTTTGCTCAGCCTCCCTGCTCAGCAGGAGTGCTTTCTCCATCCTCCAGAAATGGAGGTCCAAGAACTGCCTTATTTTTGCCTGTTTTTCTCTATCCTTTTTCCTGAACAGAGAGTTAAAACCTTGTAGTAGGGAAGAGCGCTGAGAAGCAAGGCCCTGCAACTCAGAACCTCACCAAGAAGGTGATCTGTAGATTCTGCAGAACACATAAGCAGTGCTGATATTTACTTAGGAATTATTTCATTGTCAAGACATATGCTGTTCCATAACTGTGTAACAACAACTAGTAGAAGTATTCTTTTTTTCTCTTTATCACACAAATTCTCCACTTGTTATTAGTGCTATCTTTATATATACATATATATATATATATTTAGGTGTAAGATTAAATTGCACACTATCTCAATTTCAAAAGCAGTGTGTGTTGTTTGGGAATACATTTAAAGCTATGTATCATTGAGACTGTCAAGTAAGTACAACGTTTTAGACTGGAGAAGAGGATTTCTAGAGTTAGATCCTAACAGTTATTGATTAGTTTCAAAAATGTACAGTGTTGTTCAGTTTGGAGATTCAGAACAATTACTCCTTCAACTTTCCTGTTAACATTAACAGGTTTTGGCATTTCTAGTAATGAATAATTGTGCTTGTTTACTGAAGGTTTTGATTTTTAAAAATACCCTTCTTGTGTTTTTGTGCAGTCTGCTATACAGCTCTTCAGTGTCTTATATAATTCTTCATAGAACAGCTCAGTGTGTGAAAACGGCATTTGACGTCCAGATGAGCTTGTCTTCCCTAGCGAGGCGAGAGGCAGAGCCCCCAGGGCAGGATGGCATTGCGGTCCCTGTGAGAGGGAGGGCACGTGGGTGGTGAGCACCTGGCTGTGCTGAGGCACAGGCTGCCACCGGTTGGACCCCGTCAGGCTAATCTCCCATCTACAGGGACTAGGTGCTGTGCTCCGTCCTTGCACTGGGTCCAGTCTTATCTAGGAATGAAGACAGTCTCCAGCTCTTGGTTGCTTGCCCAAGACACTTGTGCATTTCTTGGAAGTGTGTTTTAAAAGAAGGAAGATTATAATATTTGCCATTTGACTATTTAAGAAGTGTGTAGCTACAGAATGAGCTTCCAGAGACTAGCTGATGTAGAAATGACTTTGAAGAAAAATGTTGTCTTGAAGAGAGAATCTGCTGTGTTAGTTTCAGCCATAACAGGGTAGGATACAATAAAAAATAATAACAATAATTTAAAAAAAAGACCTAAAATTAAATCTTTTTACATGTTCAACTGAAATAGGTTTTTGTAACCAAAAAGTAGTTAGGGAAAAAGAATTGCTCCCTCACCCCATAGGTGGCTCAGAGTTAAACTGCTACATGTTACGAGGCTGTCAGTAAATACTGACTTGGTGCTTTCAGTACTTCAGCATGTAGAATACTGAGGATTATGATTTAACTTTTTCTTTTCTGCTAGAGGTTTCAAGCTTCTATTAGTCTCGTATTATTATGTTTTGGAGAAGAACTTTTTGTTGTTATGGGCAGTGTCTGATATATCTGATCAGATATATCAAATGGTTCCCTGCTCTTTAATGCAGTTCCGTCCCTCTTATTTTTTAAAAAAAGTCTATTTTCTTAGTGACTTAAAGAAAAGTGAGTGGAATAACTAAGACCAGAAAACAAGGCAAGTGCATCAAAACTCTCTTTGAATGTTGTAGATGCCCACACTATTTAAAGCAAATTACTTGAACGGTGTACGAAGTATTAATGACCTTTATCTCTAGCCATCACCTTGATGTCAGATCCCTTGGAATTTGTGCGTGTGCGCATGTGTAAAGTGTTTCCAGCAGTCATTCTGCCTCAGCTAGGCTGAGGTCAGTATCTGAATGCGCTTCAGTCCTGTCCAGATTGCCGTGTGGAATTCTTCAGGCAAATATCACCCAACAGTTTCTAGGGTGATAAAGGCGGAAAGTGGTTCTGGTTTATTTTGGTCCAGTGACTTTGTCTCTGACCATAGAGCAGAGATACGAGGTAAAAAGGGCTGCATGCCTCAAGGAGCATGTGCTGCATGTGGTTTAAGAAGTTATCTGCAGATGATAAGGTTTTCTGTAAAGTTTAGCATGCTGATGCTGACTCTATTTTCTGCTATCTCTATTATTGGTAGCCATTTTTGTGTTATTACATTAGTTAATGTGTAAAAGTGAAACTTTCAGGCAAAAGCAAAAATTAAATTTTCACTGTTCATTTCCTTTAAACACTGAATATTTTAAGTAATGCTGTGAATATTTAACTCTTGTCTCACATTTCTGTGGTCATCTCGTACAGCTGAAGATGGAAGAATCAAGGTCAAATCCTGCCATGCTGGGTGGACTAGTCCTTTGTTTCTGCTGTGACAGAATGTGAACAGTCTGTAAGGTACAGCAATAAAGCATGCAAAGGGGACAAAAACACCATTAATGGAAGTGACAAAGCCCCAAGGTAGAGGGGGGGAAAAAAAAAAAAAAAAGCTTTATAATGTGAGCATAAGTCTTGTGCTTCCTTCTCATTTTTCTGGCTATATAAAGCAATGCAGATCTATTAATTTAAAATGGCCTGAACAATAATATGAAGATTCCTGAACAATAATATGAAGATTCCTGGGGTTCTTACTGCAAGGTTGTTAGATGTGGCATACAACTCAGCTGCCAGTACTCTTAGCATGCTAAATTAACCCTGCCTCTAAAATTCCCAAAGGAAGGATAGTATTGCACTGGGGTTCAGCTTCCAGGAGGTTTTTTTTGGGTATAGAAACAAGTTTAAAATTACGACAGCATGGTTTTTTTTTTAAGAAACAAAATTATACTGGCTCAGACCAGACTTTTAAAATGAAATAAGGAAATCTTTGTTTGGCTCATATATAACTTTCAGATTCTTTGTCATCTAAATAGATTTAATGGTCTTCACTAATAGCAAAAGCTAATTGATTAGGTGTGCTGAAATCTGATTTCCATCTGTTATAACAGCTATGAACAGTGCTGTAGCCTGGAAAAAGTTTCTTACTTTACCCTATTTTTTTCTTGAAGTTTCTTTGCTTTTGGGGGAAAAAAAAAATAGCCAAATGAATCATCTGCACCTTTCTAAGCATTGATGACTTTTACTGTGTTTGGATGTGAAGAATCACATTCAGTAGGACAGGAAGATGTGTGTCTCTTGTTTCTAAAATGGATTTCTCCAATAGCTGGACTGAGCTCACAAATCTTGGGTGAGTGCCTTACAGTAGGTAACTATTGGAGTTTTTTCACTGATCTAGGTTACTGCTGACATCTATTGACTTAGAAGGAGGGATCCAGTAGCTTTGTATACCAGCTGTACCAGTACAGCTGTACTGTACTTCTGTGAAGCCCACCTTGATGTCCTCCCTCATGACAGAGGACTTCAAGCCTCAAGATTCCAATGTTACCTCATTGGACCATTGGCAAATGTGGTTCAGAGAATCAATACAGAATTACTAGATCAGAGAATGGGAACGTCATTGTTTTCAATCAAGGCTGTCGTCTTACACTCTCTGAGAGTGAAGGGACTTGAGTTAGAATACATGATCCTTGACTGAAGGCTGATTGAAGAGTCCAACAAGGAGAGTTTGGAGGAAGATGTCAGGAATATGAAGCTTTCCTCATTTCCAGGCAAAAATTTGTCTCAGCTACTGTGGAAATGTGTTTTTTGTTGTTCTTTGCAAAGCACACTGCCAGCGTGTCAAGCTCTGTGTACTGCAGGGTATCGTTACTGCTATCTGTGGTCTACCATCATGCAGTACTCGCATTTAGTGCTGTCTGTAATCTTCTGTCAAAGCAGTACTGCTGAAATCCCACATAAAGTTCATATCATCCCTTTTACTAGTTAGCTAAATTACCTTTAAGAAGCTGGTTTTGCTTCATGGGGAAACATGGAAAATGTTCTCTATGGTTTTCTGTATGTGAACAAGAATAATAATATTACAAAAATAGCCCCAAACTTGCTTGACAGAATCTGTCTGCTCCACTGTTCATTTTTTGATTTGATCTGACACAGTCTTTTCACAGTAGCTACGCGTAGGTTGAATTGACCTTTAGACTTAGTTTGTACCATGCAGTGATGGACTCTTGTCTGAGTACTCCCAAATTTGTCTTACCCTGTACTCCCACTGTATTCCTCCTTTCCAAGCCCTCAAGTTTGGGATCCAGTCTTGTACTTCTGCACCTTCTCCTCGTGCTTTCTTAAATGCAAACCCCAAAATTGCCCTTCATAAAATTTTTGCCATCCTCTTACTCCATAACCCCTACTTGCCAAATCAGAAAACTTTGTATTTTCAGTACATTATTTCAAGAGCCTATCCCAACATTTCTTCAGCAAAATAGAGAATCTGGAATCCATACTTTCCTGCAGGAATAGGCTAGTTCATGTATTTTAATAGCTGATAACTGCATTTTGCATGGTCTGAAGTTATGGCACATCCAGGTGGTGAAAGCCATTGCTAATGTAATCCAAAAAACATTGTAGTGTAATGCAGATATTTCTAGTGCTAGTAATTCTGCCCAGATCATACTACAAATAGACCCTTAGTTTCTTGTTGTGCAGTACAGCCTTATACTTGCATGAGATAGTCATGTGAAATATTGGGGGTTAAGACATGATGCTCAGATGAGCTTCATGTACTAAGAATTGATTATCTTAGAAGACTTGAGAATTCATACTGTAGAGACTAGTTTTCAATTTTTCTGAAAAGTTCTATGTAAATTATATGTTGAATGGTATAATTATTGTTAACAAGAGACTGAGTGCTTTCTTGAAAATACAATAAAAGAACAGGGATACAGCGATTGAATAAAATAGAGCCAAAATAGTTCTGAAAAGAAAGGCAAAAAGTGTTCTGTGGCATTTGTCTTCTGTCGTCTTGGGACGTGGTGCAAGACCTAAGTTAGTTTATTTTGTCATAAAACCTATAATCTGTCAAGTTTCTTAAATGCTTGTGGTTTTATTTTATAGGAAGCCTTTCCACAAGATGCTCAGAGGCCTATATTCATTCTCACAGCAAGATTACTGGGTGGGGGGGGGAAGGTTTTGTTATCTTAAAAATAAAGTGTGTGTGTGTGTGTGGGAGGGGGAGATGAATCCTCACAACCTTCTGAACTTTAAGGCTGGAGTTTTTCTTGAAGTCACTCTGCATTGTAACTTGTTGGTTTACCAAGGGAGCAAAGTAACTGACTGTTTTCATTGTGATGTTTTGGGAGATGACCAAGATATTACAAGCTTTGTTTGGATACGCTTTAATCAAAATAAACAAATTTGAGTGTATTTCAGTTCAACCAGTTGTTATGTTTTTGAGGAATGGAGAGGGAAAAGTAAAAGCTACTGTTCAGAGCTGTGTCCTCCCTTCTGTGCACGCTAAAATTATGGAGATGTTTGGTAACAGTCCTGTTCTTGATGTGGTTGGTTCTGTTTATGACCAAAGCCGTAGTGCAAGGCACAGTGGAGGTGGTGCCGCAGGAATGCTGAACACATCACTTCCACGCGCCAAGCACGCGCTTCACAGGAAACCTCTGCTGTGCAAAAGCCTTGGGTGAACTCTTGCTCCTTGTCTGAATCCTCTCATTTCCAAATTTTGAGGAAGGAGGAAGATACTCCCCTAAGCCATTAACATTTCTATAATACTTTTAAGTGCTTATGTTCCTTTAAATGAAATAGGACACATGCTGGAAAAGAAGCTGGTTGAATGAAACTGGTAGCTGCTTAGAGACAGTGTTTGAGATGAGAACAAAGTAGTTTGATCCTTTAACATGGCTACTAGAAATTCAGAAAGAGTAGGTAATCAGTGGGCCCTTTGAGTAGAAATGAAAGAGAAAAGTTTTTTTTTGTTTGTTTGTTTGTTTTCAAATTCTAAGACACCTTAATGCTGAAACCAAACCTGCTTTTTTAGTAACTCAGCATTTGGCTTTCCTGCTGAAGTTGACTCTTGTAATGGGCCTTGCAGACTCCTGCAGCAGCTGTGTGATTAAAACCCGAGCAGCAGCCTGTGGGGCTCCGCGCTGGGACTGGCAGAGCCCCAAGCGTGCGCGATTGCATTTCATCTGTTTGCTGAAGCAACAGCTGGACCTGTTTAGCTGGGCGCTCGCTCTTTGTCCTTCAGCCATGGCTAAAAAATCCACTGACTTAGGTTGCAATTAGAAGGAAATGTTAATGAGGGCATATGTTAAGAACGAATAAATGCTCAAAAGAAGTTCATATTTACAGATGTTCTGAACGGTTGATAGCTTGCAGTATTTTATATCCTTGCCAGGAAGGAACCTTTTGGTCAAATGCCAAGACTAAAGTATTAGTAAATGAGTCAGTTATCTTTTTACCATTTGTCATGCTCACTGAGCATCTAGATTTTTTAAATTAACTGTTTGCAACGCTAACCCCCAACAATTCTCACTTTCCAAAGCCCCCTTATGTTCCTCCCCTCCAATTTCTATGTTTTTTTGCTTTCTTTCCCTACCAAAATGGTATTAGTGGGTTTAAAAAAAAAAAAAAAAAAAGTCTTGGCAGAATAGTATTTGTATTGTATACAAGCAGTACTTTAGTACTTTTAAGATAAATCTTGTCAGTAGCTACAGGAAGGATGCTAAAGGAAGAAGTCTTTTAAGGACTAAATTAGGATGATGTTCTTTTGGTAGACAGAGTCTTAGCTTTGGAAGATGACAGTCTTCATATCCTTTCTGCTTTGCAAGTAGCTAATGAAAATAAATGAAGAAAGTTTTTCCTTATCCTTTATAAGAAACTGATGCCTCAGAATGAGGCATTTGCGAACATTTAATTTTTTTTTTTTTTCGTTGTGCAAGTGGCCTAGAAAAACACATTGTGGATTGTGTGCAGTTTGGAGAACATTAATCAGTGTATGTGTATACACATAATTTACAGCATCCAAGAGTTAGAAATTTACAGGAAACATGAATTCTAGTACAACAGTAGGTGAGCTTCTTCAACTGAATTTCCTTGCACATTTATAAAACCCCTAAAATGGCCAAGATAGGCATTCTTCTTGGATTGCTTTATAAATGATTTTTAACAAGTATGTGTATTTGGAAAAAGATAGGAGACTGTCAGGTCTTTAGGGGGGTTTATTGAAGAATTGTTCATGAGTTGTGGTGGTTTTTTTTTTTTTTTTTTTTTTTTTTTTTTTTTAATTGAAAATTATTTGGGCTCTGTCATCATCATCTTGATACTGAGCGATGCTTTTCCCCAAATCTTTATGAACATTTTTGACGTTCCTTACAACATCCTGTTTTTTCCTGAATTTTTACAAAGTTTATCATTTTAAGGCATCAAGTTAGTGAGCCAAAAAATGCTGGCATAGTGCTCAGTTTTGTAGCTAGCTTTAGAAGGGCAAACTTAAAATACAGAAAGTGAACATAGGAAAGCATGGGTCTGTTTGATTAAAACCCCTCTGTGCTTCCTCTGCTTTTCCATTCCAACTCAGACAATCTAATTTGATGCTGTTCCAAGTTCCACGAGAGAAGTCTAAGTAGACTAAATGTTGAGATTAATCTAATGACTTTCTTGTACTTTTGAACTGTCTACATAAGTTATAGCAGAAGATTAATGCCCAAAATGTACAAATACTAAGAAGCACTAAGTGGGTTTTGTGGATGAAATTCTCTCCGTGCAGATGGCCCATTTAAGACTTCTCTGCTTGACAGACCCTGCCAAAGATATGTTTGTGTGATGAGGAAGGGTATAAAAGGTGCAGAGTAATCCTGGCACTGTGTAAAAGGGTTAAGTGTAGACATCATGCTTGATGACTTGAGCAGAATTTGAGGATCAGATAACTTGAGGTGCATTTCTTCCTTCTACTTTTAAAAGTCTCTCTGTTTTGGAGACTGCGAACATTACTTGAGCACTACACAGAGAAGTAAAACAGGGTGGTTTGGGCTTAAGAACTTGATTATTTATGAGGGCAGCAGGCAAGCGACAGAGAAGGAATCATGTAGTCTGAGTGCCATCCCTCAAACAGTAAAATCTAATTGCTATCTGGTGTGCAGAGCCAAGGGACACTATATTCAATAAGGATTTAAAATTAGGCTCCAAGAAAGGAAAAGTAAATTCTGTAAGCTGTGCCTGAGCTATAGGGAAAAAAATGAGAGGGAACTAAGAGGGAAGCTGCCAGCAGGACTGCGGGAAGTGGGGAATAGAAGTGCCCTTTTGTGTTATAAAAGCAGTAGGCCAATATGATCACAATGTTTTGTTAAAATAGAACTGACCTTGGAAATGAATCTTCTTTTGATCAAGAGCATCATATAAATCTGAGATTAGTTGGGGTAATTATTGTATTTACAGCTATTATTACAGATAGCTATCACATGTAAGGGAAAGTAATGACACTTTTCTCCCTCTAGAAGATAATTACTGTAAGCAGCAAGCATCAAAGGTCAGTGTTGCCAGGAAATCTTTAAGATACTCTAACTACTACTAATTGTCAGGATATCTCCCATGCATAAGGGATTTAATTTTAAATGTAATGGAAAAAATATGGAGGGAAATCATATAAAAGATTGTAATGGCATTTAATCTAAATTTGGAGGCTCTCACACACATAGCAACTTTCCACAAAATGGTACTTATTCCAGAAATTAAAATTGAAAGCTGTGACATTTGCAGGATTCAGACAGTGAGCTGACAGTAAAAAATCACAGAGGATGCTGAAATCTATTCTTACTTTAAAATACGCGTGCTCTTGTGCTCTGGAAAGCAAGCCTCTAAAAACAGCATTGTGTTTCCCTCGGCACTGTCTGTCAGTGGGATCTATACCAAATCTGCCCACTTTACAAGTTTAATTATGTTCCCTCTAATTGCTAGCGCTGTATTTTCAGTCTAGAACCTAAGTTCAAACTGCATTTTTCTTCATTATCTCCAGTATTAAAAATTCTGTTGATTCAGCTAAGCCTTTATTTTTCTAGCTGCAGTTCTGACAAGTGCGCTCAGCAATACTGGTGCAGCCCCATTGTTTATAGATACGCTGCGTCCTTATAAATAAATGAAACAACATTACTCGGGTACTTAATCACCCCATCCTCCACAGCCTCCAAAAATACTGTATTTGTACCCTTTCGTAGGTGTATTGCCTTTTTGCGTTTGGCTCACAGCTTATAATCAATGCGTTGCTTTGTTCAGAAAAACATATTTCGAGAAAGGATGCTGCTTGTCCTTCACTGCATCTCTATGTGAGCCTCTCTTCCACCCCTATGCGACGTGCATCCAGGATTGCATTTGGATTTTTTATCAGGAGTTTTTGCGAGTGTGCAGAAGGGCCAGGAAGGGGTCAGGCTCATTGCACAACTTCTCTTACTGCCAGGTATTTTTGATAGATTTTTTCTCTGCACCCCTTAGACCCTGTCAGAGACTTCAGATATCTTACAGGGCCAGCCTGGAACCTTAGCCAGTGCTTCCTCCTTAATTTTGTGCAGTCTTACACAGGTTTTACCAAGTGAGAAACAGCGCCCCCCGCCCCCGCCAAAAAAAAAAAAAAAAAAAAAAAAAAAAAAATCTTATCCTGTAATACTTGTTCTAAAACAGTGTGAGCTAAAGAATTGATATGAAGACACTTCTATAGAGAACTGTATAAACTGCTGAGATTTAAACTTTTTAACCTCTAGTGACTATACTCTTTTTCAGGGCTATGACTAAGAATCACCTGTTCCAAGTAATATGAAAGACAGTTCTTCAAGTCCTTATTAAAGCTGCCTTAAAAAGCTGCCTTAAAATACCTTCTTTGGTTTCCTCCTTGGAATTTTTTTTTCGCTCGGAGAGGCTTCTTTCTTTTCCTGAGCTTTACCTCGGGCGGGTTTGACGCACGTCCCGCTGCCGGTGCCACCTCAGCAGTGCTGCTGGTTTGTCTCTCTACCTGGTAGACGTTTCTTCTCTCGTTGCAGGGCTAAGCCGCTGTCCTCATTCTGTGTCCCTCTGGAGAGTGGTTCTTAAAGCACGTTATGAATGTTTTTCAGATGAATGCTGTAACTGGGCGGGGGTTTGGGGGGGGGGAGAGGTAGCCTAAGATTTAGCACCTAAGATTTAGCACCTAAAAAAGGAAAAGGGACACGTTTTTTATTTCTGTTCACACCTTCCTCTATAGTAAGGTGTTCCTCCATGGAGAATGTCAGAATATTACTTTCCTATTCTTCTTTATAATGCCTGCCATACCAGCAAAACCCGTGTGAGAAAGCACCAGAATTGCAGAGGAGGAGGGTTCTGCAGGTGAGCGATGGGTTGGCCACAGCAGTGTAGCTTGCAAAGAGCTAAGAACTGGTTCTACAGCCAAGGGTGTTTTACTGTAGAAAGGATGCACTATTTCAGAAACTGAAAGGGCCGTCTGGTGTAACTGCTGCAGAAGCATCTTTGCTCAGTTGTTCCTTTCTTTCCCCCTTTGTTTTAACTGTTTCCATGTGATTCTGTATTTGCTTCTTTAAACGCAACTGCATAGCAAGCGATTCTTACGCAAATCTTTTCCCTGATACTCTGTCTCTGCTTCCTTTATCTAAACAGCCTGGTGCTCTAGATGTACCCTCTTGGGTTATGCTGCCTTACGGAATGCTTCTCCCTCCCTGTTTTGTGTCCTTCAAATGTTTTGCAGATAATTATCACGACTCCCTCATTTGTTGCTTAGCCAAAATACACAGTATATTTAGCTCTTTAATCTTTCAATATAAATTAATCTCACCAGGCTCCTTCTCATGTTTGTTGCTCAGCTACCTTTTGTTTTTCTTTTTGTTCTTTTCTTTCTTAGATTTGAAAAGACAAAGGCTCTGGATGATTACTAAGAGCAGGTAACAGACTAGCTTAAGCCTTTATCACTAGTTACTCTACCTCCAGGCTCCCAGGACATGGAAATGCAAACACCGTGTGTCATATTCTTTTCCTTCTCTAGGTCATTTGAAGAGGGTCAAAAAGTCATCTCTAGAATTGCATTGATATCAAAGGGAGGGTCAGCTTGAAGTAGAAAGACAATATGAATACAAAGTTTTTTTTTTTTTTTTTTTTTTTTTTTTTTTTTTTCTGAGAGGAATATGATTTGAAGAAGTATATGACGCCAGCCATATGGTAAATCTTAGTTATGTATATCTTATACAGACACACAAAGTTTAAGGAGCAACTGGTAATTGTAAATGATAACAGCTCTTGCTCTGGTGAGACCTGGTAGAGTGTTCATAGTAAGGTACAGAAAAAGAATCTGTGATTTATTGCCAGACGTTTCATATTAGACAATTAAAACTATTTAGGAAAGTTAGGTATCTGCAAACAGAAAGAAGATCGGTCTGGTATATTGTCCCATCCAGGATTTCTCTGTAAGAGATTACTGTAAGCAAGAATGATCTTTTCCCCAAACTAATCTATGCTTTCTAGATTTAATAGCAGCCTTTCAGGAAACTTGTGTTTGAGGTTCGTTGCCCCGGTGGATGAAAGCAGTGAGAACCAGTGAGAAAAGACTGATCTCTGTGACTTTCCTAGTTTCAGACTGAAGCAATAAAAGGATCATTATTCTGCAGAGTGTTTTCCAATAGTTTAAAATCTCTGTCTCACAAGATTTTTTTTTTTTTTCCAAAACATCTTCTGGCTGAATAAAACAAGCAATATCGTGGGACTTAAAATGCATTTGACAGCCATTACTTCCCTGTCTGTAGCAGGCAGTCAGCCTTGTCTCTCTTCTAGATCGCACTTTGAATGGAGACAGCTATTTAATGACCATGTTTCCAGACTGTTGCCTGCAGACTCTGGAAGGTCTACTAGAGATAGATTAAGAGAAGAAGGTCCATTAACTTCAGCTTAGATTTGTTAGATGGAGACCTACGTATCCAATGGAAAATGTTTTAGGCATCCACAAAAGCAAAGTAAGTTCTCAACAGCGACACTCTTCCATTAAGTTTGTAGCTCTTCTTGGATGTGCTGAGGAGACAACTCTGTTCATATTTCATCTGGCAACTTGGTTTTGGATTTGTCATCTTCCTCACAAGCTCACATGGGCGATGTAGTAATTCGCAAGCCCATCAGTGGTATGATTTGAACTGCTGTGTTCCTTGTTTAAGCATTGATGTTCTTTAACATGAACCACAGGATACCACCGTTTCTTCCATAGTGGGAAAACATTTTGGATAAAACTGCATGGACATGAGATGCTGAATATTTATTTTGTGGATAAGCTTTATAGATACTGTTGCAAGTTATCTACAAGAACACTTTTATGAATGTGAAAAATATTTTTGATAGAATTAATTTCCCATGTTTGGGCTTTCTCCAGCCTGCCTATTTTCTTTTGTAAGTCATCAACATTTTATTGGCTCTTGCAAATGGAATAGAATGATCCCATATAGGAAGAAGCTGCCAGGTTAGATTCAGAATAATTTCATCTGTAAACCTTGGCTGCTGTATGAGTGCTTGTGCTCATGCCTCTAAGGCCCGATATTTAGGGAAAATAACTTACAAACTAGGACAGCAGTTTATTAAAAAAAAAAAAAAAAATGGCCGAACAGCATGAATCAATATAGGTTTGTAGTTAACTTAAATATTTTTGAGACAATATTTTTTCTTTGCTTTTCATAATTTTGGGAGATATCCAACAGTGCATCCCTTTTAATCTTCTCTAACAGTGCAGAGGTGGTGCCATACATCGGGAACTGAAGAAGTATAAAGATAGAAACCTTACAAAAGAAGTTTAGACTATTTTGTGCATTTCAGAGACCAAATTATAATCTATGTAACGGGTCTGCTTATTAGACAAACAAAGCTTATTCACCTAATGAAGACAGTACTCTGAGACGTTTTAAAATAGCAAATGAGATAGAAGTGTGGAGATGGAGAAGAATATTTCTGGAATCCTTTTTTTGCTCTTGCCTTGGAGAGAAAAAAAACAAAAAACAAAAAACAGTGTTTAGTAGTAGTGACATTTTATAAATAGTTGATTGCCTTCTGTTCTTGTTTTCATGCTGGTGCAAATCATGCTTTATTTTGGCCAAAGTTAAATTCTTTTGGTGGGGCTTTTGCTTATGAAATGAACATGAAGAAGAACCATGTATTATGCAATGTATTTCCTAGCGTCTGTGATAATACACGTGATGCTTCTGCTTTAGCTGTCTGTTTAGCATGTACTAATGCTGCATTATGCTCAGTCACAGGAGGAATTTTAGCTCTTGTGATGAAGTTCAGAACTCTTCACTTGTGACCCTGGGATTTATGCTGTACTGGTTTGCAGGGCTGTGAAAATGTTGCATTGTGGTGCTCAAAAATAAATGTGTCGTGGAATATGAATCCTCTCTGAATTGAATAATGCATCGCCTTTCTGAAAATCAGTTTTGCCTGTCTCCTCTTAATGTGATTATTCATTAATGGAAAGAGAACCAAAAAACAGCTCTTTGATTCACAATGTCCCAGAGTGTTGAAATAAAGTGTCTTTAAAAGCCACTATATAGTATTTTATTTCAGGCTTTTTCCCATTTTAAGTTGGAGTCTTTTCCAACGAAGAGAAGGCTGGATGACTCAGTATTCATCATTATGGCCTTAATAAAAGCCTGGAGATTAGTGCCTTTAAAGCAACCACTGCGGTTGATGTTGGCCCAAAAAAAAAAAAAAAAAGTAAAATCTATAATTTCTTTAATGTAATCGTGGTGGTGCATTTCTTTTGATTAGTATTTACTACTGTTTAACTATTCTTGATCAAAAACGGTTAAGCAGCTGGATCTGAAAGACTGTCTCTGTGAATATGGAGAGGGTTGAAAATTATTCTTGTGCTGTACATAGGAAGAGTGTGTATTTTCTTGTTCTCAGAAATGGAAAAATGCACCAAGCAGGCAGTTCTGCTCTTCAGAGCTTTTGCATAGTTTTTGCTCAAAAAAAAAAAAAAAAAAAAAAGGAAAAAAAAAGAGAAAAAGGGAAAAAAAAATGTAGGTCCTACTTTGAAAATCTATTAAGCAAAGATAAACTCGTAATATCACAAAACCCCTGATAGCTGGAGTAAATTAAGTGTTTGACAGCAGCCTGATTTGTGTGTTTCCTGAACTTGAAGCTGCATGAAGACAGATAAAAGTTTAATTCAAACTTGGAGCTGCTGGAATCAAAGGGTGGTAGGAGAACACTGATCTTTCATTGCTAATCCTCTGTCTTTGTAGAACGGGTGTAATAAAGTGAGACACGCTTTTTGCTTTGGTATAGGATGATGTTTATTTTCTATTGTGTAAGTGCATCAGTGCAGCTGCATCAGTGCATGGCCTAGAAACAAAGCAAAAATCCCAGTAAACAATTAAAACGGCCTAGAGAAAAGCTAAAACGAGTTCTCTCTAGGCTGAATTTTTGTTGCAGTTATTGTTCCTGTGGCCATTCTCTAAAGAGAGGTACAGAAATAGGAACAAAGGGGCTTTTATATCTGAGTAAAGAATAGAAATTCTAACAAGGTGGAATGAAGTGTTTGGAAGAGCCAGGAGGGAGCTTCCCATTGGGATGAATCTTTTTTAAAAACAAAACAAAGCACACGCTCATACTACAGGCTGGAGTTTAGAAACAGTGTTTTATTGGCCTTTGTCTTCAAATCAAATTTGCCATAAATTTGCAACTTTATTTTGATTTCTATTAAATGCATGGCTTTATTGCCACATAAATAACCTGACACTTGACTTGCACAAATGAATTCTGTCTGAAATCTTTTCTGTAGCGTTAAAATTTCATTGGTCAACCATGCTAAGTTTGAGGAGTGAATTCCCCTTCTACCCACATTATCTGAATGTGCATTTTGCATTGTGTTTTCATAGAGGAAGACAGAAAAGAAGCTCTCAGTGAGGTCTAGTACAGCACATGTTGAGACTGAGTTTAGCATGACAAAATATGTCATCCGCTGATGCAGTGTGTCAGCCAGGGTTGTTTCATACATATTTTGAATTTATTTGCATAAACTGCATTTAACAAATTGTTGAAAAAGAAGAGTAAAAAATAGAACACTGTGGGCCAAACGAATGTTAAAGAAGAAACAAATGTTGACATTATATTGTTAAAGTTCTCTGCAAATTTTGAGGTAGAAAATTAGACACAGTTTTGTTAGGCTTTTATTTTTTCTTTCAGAAAAAGATACATGAAATCTGTGCTACACCTTGTATTATTTGTTCTAAATAATGAAGAAGAAACATTTTAGTGTTATTTTGAATATATCCCTTCCAGACAATTTGTGAGCTTAAGAGAAAATGCAGTATGCATCAGTCTGAATCTTATGCTATTAACAATCAAAGCGGTTTCATCAGCAGGTCGACAGTTCTCAGCTGTAGTTTTGTGCTCATCTGGATTTGGGGGGAAAAAATGATTGCAGAAAAAGTTATTTGCTTGGTGTATGTTTTTATTGGTAACTGCTCTCCCCGCCTTGTCTCTTGGTCCGCCCATGCACCTCTTGCAGTGCAAATGCACTTTGTAAATGATTCTCACCACTGCGCGCAAACCTATTTGATGGCTCCCTTTAGAGAAACAGGATTAAATTGATGAAGAAAGAGGAAAAGGATTAGTGACAAGCTCATGATGTGTGGGTCTCGCTACGTCATCCTTTTTTTTCTTTCTTTCCTTCTCTCTCCCCTCCCTTCCCCATATAGAGGAAAACCTCTTAACTGTGAGAGAAGAAAAATGAAAACTCTCTCCTATTTTCTCTGCTGGAGTATAAGAGACTACAGCAATTTTAGTAAGATCAATCATGTTCGATTTTTTTCTTTTAGTTGATTGAGATCACTAGTGCTTCTGAAAGCAATTCCATTTTTGAACTTATTTCAGTATCGATAATTTTCCAAATGGCAGCTAGTTTTAATACAGTGTGATATACTTCAACTATTTTCATCATATGGTAAATTTCCTTGGAAACTGCATTTAATATATCATTAGCATAGAAGATTAGAATAATCTTTTAACAAAACGAATGTCTGATAAACAAATTTTTCAAGCGGATATTTTTTTCTTTTCACAAGATTGTAAAATTGAATGATATTCTTTGTGTAATTCAGCTTAACAACTGATGCTTTTACGCAATTGAAAAAGAATCATTTTTTTCCCGGCAACTAGATGAAAAACTTAGTATGTATCAACTATTTTGACCAACACAAAATAAAATCTCTGCAGTGCTTATTCAGTTTTACTTTGTAGTGGTAGATCGAATGAATCAGAACTTCGTAAGGTAAATCATCCTGTATTCATTCCATAGCATGAAAATGATCATTCTGTCTTGGAAGCAAAAGTTTAGATAAAAAGAATTGAAGCAGAATGGGCAAGGAGGTGACATTAGAATATATGAAATTTAATGTCATGCATATTTAAGCTCCATGAAGATTTGGAGAAGCTTTTAGAAAGTTAGAGGCCAAAAATGTGCATGGAAATACAGATTTCTGCAAGTAGGGTGACCATCCCGATACAGAATCTAATCTGTGAATGCTTTTCTAGTAACATGATTTTAATATTTATAACTTTAGTCTGAGGTTTTATTTTTACTGTCATAATTTTGTACTGGCAGTGAACTACAGATAAAAAAGGAGTAGGTGGATGAATAACTATTTACATGTCACTTGACATCAGGCATGATAGTTTAACATTAAAGAAGCTCTACTTAAAATTGCAGTTTGGAAAAAATGGTTGTAAAATTTGGTATTAGAGCGAACACACAGAATTAATACAATGTTGAATGTTTAGAAAGATGTTTCTTCCTAATCTTCACTGTATGTATTTGGTAGCCCTCAAAATAGTGACATCTTTATTTACGGAGAGTCTGTCTCTGTAGTTTTCTGCACAATCAGACAGTGAGAGCCCAGTCTGAGAAGTAAAACGGCGGAGCTCTGCCTTCGCGTAGTCTTCTGCAGTACAGTGGCTTTACCAGGGTATCGGGACTGGGCGGATGGGAGGCTCTTTTGGGCTTCTTTTCTTCCAGAGTCGTCCAACTTCACATGAAGATGGAAGAACGAAGCAATTTAAGGTTGCATAGTCAATACCACCATAATTATCTATCTAAAACACAGTACTTCAGAACCAGAAT
This sequence comes from Nothocercus julius, assembly GCA_013398735.1. Lineage (NCBI taxonomy): Eukaryota > Metazoa > Chordata > Aves > Tinamiformes > Tinamidae > Nothocercus > Nothocercus julius. The sequence continues at coordinate 8,681,335 of VZSV01000016.1, forward strand.
TTGGCACGTATTTTGACGTGATGGGTCGGGATCTCCAAAGCAGATTGTGCTTAGATTCACTGAACCACCAGCAGTTTCCCCTGGAGTGTTTCTTGAGTTGGGTTTCTTTTCCTGTTGTGTTTTGTGTGCGTGCCTTTTGTTCCTGCCTTAGTTTTTCTTTAGTCTTTATTTACATCATTACATTTTAGTGGTTCATCGAGGATCAGTGGCAGAGCTGCTTTACCACGCTCTTTACACAGATGCAGAGCCCTTTGTGCCCTTCCAACTTTCATCCTGCCTTTTGTCTCTTGTGCATGGAAATTGATCCCTCATAAAGAAGGCTGTCAAATTCGGCAGGGGCTCAAAAGATGCCATTTCAAAGGTGGGGGAGAAACCAGGCCAACTCTGGAGGATGGGAAAGTCGGCCTGTGTGCTTCAACATGGCTGCTTAGCTAAAATATTAAATCTGGTGGCCTGCAGCTCGGTGCCTTTGTGCAAACCATCTTAAGCGTTTCTGCAGCGTGAATAACCTCCAGCCCTCTGACTGTATGCAAGGCAAGGAAGCCTGAATAACAGCATTGTGTTGCAAAAAATCTTAACGTGAAGCAGGACTAAAAGCCCAGTTTTGCTAGTTATTTTGGACATTTAACATTCACATCATGTGTAAAAGAAAGCAGCTCATTATGACTCAGTTCCGTTAATTAGACGTAAATTACCGTCTTTAGTGCCTTTGCACAAAAGAAGGTAACAGGAATTCTGCAAGACCAGAGGATGCAGAAATTCTAATTAGATGAGAGCATGGGCTAGGAAAGGGTAACTGAATACAAGGCCCCATTGAACATCAGCATTTCACACTGGTGTGTGTGTGCGTGCAAGAACCATAGTCAGAATAGTTACTTTAAACCTCCACCTGTATATAAATACATGGTGGGTGTGAGTCCAAACAGTGTGATGAGCAGATGTTGTTCATCTAGTAGAAGCTACATTTATAATTAGAGAAAGCTTCAAGTAATACGCTTTTTAAGAAAGGAAATATGCTTTTAATTCTAAAAGAAAAAAAAGAAACAAAATGTTTTCTGGCTTCCCATAGTCCTGGGTGGCCATGGGTTTTGCATAGTATTTGATATCTCTATATCATCTGTCTAAAAATATATTGTGCATCCTAGGTATTATTTGGCATAATTTGTCTTGAAAATTAAGTGTTAAAGGAAGAAATGTAAAAGCATTAAAGAAATAAATATTTGCATCTCTATTCAAGAATAGGTGGTCATTTTTAAACTGATGATCCCACCCCTCATAATCAATTATGGTTTTTTTTCCATTGCTTGCAAATTTAATCGTTATAAAATGTTTAAAATTATGTAGAGATTCTAAAGAGCATTGTGCTCTGCTGCTTCAAATTCTTATTCTGACCTGAAAGAATTATTTTATTTAGTATATGTATGAGAATGCTTCTTGTCTACCTTAATAATAAATAACAGTAACCACAGTCTTCTTTCTTTGCTAGGAGTTTGTCAAATGGTATTTCTAGCAAACCTCTGTTTCATGCTTTAAACAGTCTTTGTAGTTTTCCCCCCTCCCCCTTCATCCTGAATTCAGCCATAGTGTATTTAGTAACATAACATACAAATGATCAAAGACAAGACAATGGAATACTGATTTTTGAGAGTCATCTTAGAAGTAGAAATATTTGAAGTAGGTTTTTTTTGAATGTTAGTTTCCTAATGAAGCAAAATTAGTTGGGAGAGAAATAATACGAGATAGAGTGAGTTATTCCTAGAATGTGGACGCAGTCAACATTTTGTTTATTTCTGCATTGTTCTGTCTCACTATTCAATGAATAATTTTTAGGGTCAGACAGTAACTTTTTGTAGTTTGCTTTTACATTGCTTCTCTAAGAATAGTTTCTCTTGTTACGATAATCATGTTATTGTATAACTATGCTGGATATAGGAGAGAGATTCAGATTTGCCTCCTAATTTTTAGATTTGTGTCTATTCAGCTAACAACCATTAAAGCATTATGAAATACAGCAATGCATTGCTCAGCACTGTTGAAAATTCATTATCACAAGGGAAGGTAAAGGGAAACCACCTTTGCAAGCCCTTGTGAGTAAAGGTGAGTGAAATGTAAAGCTTCAGGCTTTCTTGAAACAGTAGGATAGAGTGTAAAACCTTTAATAAAATGGTCATTTCAGGCAACTGACGCCTTATAAATTATGTTACACATAAGAAGGGGTTACAAGTTGGAATATCATTGCTGGAAATCTGGGAAACAAATATGACATTTCTGTAGGTAGTGTCATCAGGGAACACAGGGATTAGTATTTTATCTCTTTTTAAATTTATTCATTTTTCTAACCATTTAAGTGCTTTCTAAGTAACAGCCTAAAAGTACAGAAGAAAGACCTTCAAACTTTCATATTCAAGAGCTATATCATCCCCACAGACGAATGCAAGTAGGCAAATTGCTACCTGAAGTGTTGCTGGTGTTGTTGGCTCTTAAAGAAGCCACCTCCTGGTTTGTGCTGTTGTAGGACTGCGAAGCTGCAGCTTGCTCTGAGGTGTGCTAAGAAAGTGAACAATGTGATTTCTTTGAACAAAGTTAATTCTTTTGCCCTATCTCTGAAACCGTTTGGCTTGTGAACCCTTTTTAAGTAGCATCAGTTACTTCAATGCTTTCTTCGTTGTACAGCCTTATTTATTAACTGTGGTTACTGTGGATTGTTAATGTCCTACTGTTCATCTGTTACAGGGTGCAGTATAGGATAGTGTGTTTGTCCATGCAGGTGGAAGGGTGTAGGTGTTACAGCTACAGGTCATTCCTGAATGCCGAAGGAATCGTAGATACATGCTTCACGAGTAGTTGTTTGCATGAGTAGTAGTGAGCGTTTCATATGTCCAGTTTCTGAGAATTCTGAGAACTTGAAAGATGTTATTGATGCCGTTCCTGGTTTACGTGGGCCAGATTTCTGAACTGATTCTCTTTAGTCAATCGATTAACTGCATAGACCATTTGGTGAAATGCTTATTAAATAAGAACTCTTATGAACTATATAAATCATTTGAGAAGCCAACCCTGAGACGGGCCTGGGAACCTTGCTATAACAGCTGTAAGAGTGCAGGTACCTGCCTCCTGCATCAGCACTACTCCAATATATTGGAGTGTCCATAAGTTAATTGGTTATAGGTTTGTGCCTGTGGAAGGACCAGCCTGTTACTAACTCCAGCACCTTGGCACGTGCGTTTCTGTGGCACGAGCGCTCTATAGGACACTCTTCCGTGCAGAGGTGGTTTGAAAGAAAGCAGTTGTTTCCCGGCCTCTGTTGTACTTAGTGACATGGCAGAAAGAGGTTTCACAGTTCTTCTGTTTTAATGGTATCGTTTACTGGTTATGGCAGAGGAGGAAAAGCTAAGGCAGTGAGCCGCCTGTCTCTGCGTGAGACTGCAGGGTTGAGCGCCGGTGCGCCGGGCGCCCTCTTAGGAAGGGAAAAGGGAAACGGTGACAGAACATGCTGCCCTCTCCTGCGAAGGAGGTTCAAGGCATAGCTAAAGAGCAGCGCAGTGCTTCTGGAGGCACGATGAAGCCAAGCACATATTAGGCTAAACACAATCAGAACCTAGTAAAGCATGTTTTTATCTGACTGTTGCTCTGAGAGTTGCGTTGTAATCTCTCTTTTCCAGCATTAGTTTCCTTCTGCTTCTAACTGGCACGTACTCGCATGTATTAGGCCGTACGTGCTCACTTTGCAATCTTCCGCTATTATTTCTGTAGCTGTTTCATACTTAGCTCATCACAGCTTTCCTAATGGCCTATTAAAGCTTCCCTCCAAATTCTTCCTGCTCCATTGGGTGCTCTTCAGCGGTTTACGTGAAGCTTTTTGTTTGTGCCTGTCAACTGCAACACAGACTAGAGAAGTCGTTACTCCTTGTCAAGCAGCACTGCTAATTGCAACCCACATTGGGTATTTTGTTGAGGCTATTTCCTGTCCGCTGGTGGGAGGCTTTGCCAGGTTGGCTGGTATCCGTTCAAGGTCAGGAATTGTCTCCAAGGGGCAAGTGGATAGAAACCAAGCACTGGAAGGGCTGTGTCAGATAGAGATCTTTGAAAGACCAGTCACCCTTAGAAAATAATTTTCATCTAGAATATTTACCTGCAGGCAGTCTCAACCTCAGAATTGTAAACAAATTTATCAGTAATTTTCCCCCCTGGCTATCTGTATGTATAAACAACTTCTGATTTGCGCTGACTCACTCTTCCCTTTTCAGAGACACGGTCTAAAAACAGGCCCTTTTTTTAATCTGCGTAACCTTATTAAGCACAAATCTGTTCAAGCGTGGAGTTATACAAAAATATTTGTGCCTCCTTGCAGATGGTTGTTCTTTGACTTTGTGGAAATACATATATAAATGCATTAGGCCATGTAGGAACATTCACAGCACTAGTGGGGTCAGGAGTTTTCTTGTGACTTGAATTCATTTCTATGGTTTTCACCAGGACACGTGTTTGTTTTGTGGTAGATCACACCAGAACACTTTCATTCCTCATGTAAATGTGCCCTGCTAATGTGCTGGTTATGACCTATGAAAGATTCAGAAATTCCCTTTGGCCACATTTCACAGATCGTTTTCACAGTTCTTGTTCAGTGCAAGCACATTGGGTGTATTGCAGAAGTGATGTTGCTCAGCAGTTGAGCCCTCCCAAAGGTGCAGAACCACTTGATCTCGGGCTTAGCTTGCACTGCAGCCTTGGCCTAATCCTTTCAATTTGTGCATTTGTCTGTCCATGGCTACAAAGTTAGATACTTGCCCACTTGCCAGTACTCTTGCAAAGACTTCTAAATAACCAAAAGGAGGATTTGTGTGCCCCAGAAGTCTTGCCATTTTTGAGCTGTACAAGTTGGTCTAATGAAAGATGATACTAACTCGTAAACTTTTCTTTCCCTGTTAGGCAAGTACATTGTCTTGGCTTCTGCTGTCCCCAATGGAGAGGGAGTTATCTCAGGTGACAGTTTGACCAGCCTGTGTTAGCCCTTTAGGAAGGCAATTTGTTTTTCAGCTGAGATACAGAAAGTGCCCTTATCGTTGGGCATTCGGGATCACTGAAGTTGGTCAAAATAAAGTCCAGTCATTTCAGCAAATCAGGGTAGCCTTTAAAACTGTTTGAGTGGAAGATGAAAGATAAAGCAGATATATTCTGGAAGTTTATTCATTTGGAGAATCAGCTGAAGAAACAAGTTTGTTGCCAATGAATATTTGCAGAAAAAGTTTGTCTTTCAGTTCAGTCGAGCTGTCATACAAATATCTTGTTGTTGTTATTAATTGATTCCTCTGATACTTGAAAATTGAAAAGCCAAATTATTTATTAGCATTGTTACTACTGCTACTGTTATTGTTAGCAGCTGATGTCTGCTCCATTAGCCTTGTTTCCATCCTAGGTTTTGGACTGTTATAAAATCTCTCTTTAATTATAAGTTGGGGATATTTTTAGCAGTTTTTCTTTCTTTTATACCTTTATTGATAAGAATAAAGAATGTACATGCGATAAGGTTTATGTAGTGGAATTATTCTGAGTTAGCTGAGCTAATTCGAAAGTTGCAGCTTTAGTTTTTTATTTATTTAATTTATGGAGATTGAGTTTATCTTAAATCGTTTTAGTGTGGAATGCTAAACATGCTATAAATGGAGGCCACAAAAGCCATTTTATAGTCTAAGTAATCCACTTTAAGAATTTGTCTTCATAAAAGGATTTTCAGAAACGACTGATATGTACATAAGGCTGTATTTTTAGGCATTTTTTTGCAAATCTGTGCTGTCTTTCTTGGAGCCTGAAGTGTTCCCAGGACAGCATGGCAATGCTTTCAGGTTAGCTTAGTCAGAAGTTAAACATTATCTCTAAGTAGGCTTATCCAGCTATTACATGCTTAATTGTTCTAGTAGATAAATATGTATTGATCTTCAAAAGGATGGCCTTCAAGTAAAGTAGGCAAACACAGCAGAAGGAAAAGCAGACTCAAATATCTTTTCTCTGGCTCTTTCCATTTCTTAAGTAATATTCTCTTTGCTTAATATTAGTTGTACATGCACACATTAAGAGAAGGATGCAAAACATCTGTATCAGTGTATGTCTGTTAGTGTTTAGTGTATGTCTGTATATACAGACAGCACAAATGTACTAAGATATAACTCTTGTTTCATAGTCTGAGTAAATATTGCCCCTTTTTTCCTGAATCCCTAAACATTAACAGTTTCAATCCTATTAAGATAAGAATAAGCTCTAAGTCTGAAGGCGTGCTTGTTGGCAGTCCTTTTTGCTGTGTGTGAGGTTTTCACATGGATCTACAACTTGTCTCAGCTGTACAAAGTCCAGAAATTGTTTTTTAGTGAACACAAGTTTTTATGAAGAGGTCTCTAAATTCATGGTCAGTTTTTCATTCTTCCATTCTGCTCTTAGAATGGAAGTGGAGCCTTTCATACCAATTCAGATGCTGTCCTTGAAAATCCATTTTTTTTTCAGCTTGATTGTTAGTGAACTTTGACTCCTTAATAGAAAAGTTTTAAAGGTGGAACTTAACTACTTTGAGTAAATGGGCTGGATATTTTGAAAGGATTAAATATTGAAATGATTTTTGAAAATAAGATTCTTGTCTGTCAGATTTGAATGACTGTCTTGTAAAGCTGAAGTGGTTCTGAGTCTGTTTAATGACTTCACAGGCAACCAAATCTTTTCTCTGTGAAGGATGCTCAGCTGTGTCTTTAGAAGGAAAAGAACTTGTCTAATTTGATATTATGAATAGTGCAGGAGGAAAAAATAAAATTGTTAATTTGATTAGTTTATTTGATATTGGTAGGTTTAAGTGGCGACTTACATCAAATACAGGAGATAGACATGCCTACAATTTGTGTCTAATATTTAGACTGTAATATTTATTAATAGACACCAGGATTCCTGTTGGGCTGATCTCCCCCAGATGGAGGGGGGCTTTGCCTTGGTTCCTCGCTGCACAGCACGGCTGTCGGTAGGAGCCGAGCAGAGCTGACGCCATGTGATCCTCACAGATTTCCCTTTGCTACCATGGGCACAGTCCCACAGCAGGCAGCAGCGCCCGCTCATGTTGCCTGTTCTGCATCTTCGCTACTGAAAAGGGAATTTAACTGGAGAAAATTCTGGATGGGGAAGGGTATAGTACACAGGTTTAAAAGAGGAGGCAGGGGGAATGATCTAGAAAAATAGTGCTCAGGCATAATAATAAGACCCTGCTTTGCTGTTTTTAAAGTCGTTTTGGCTATCTTGGATGCAGATGCACTAAAATAAAGCTACTAAAGTCAGTTAAAGATACCTTTTTATTTGCATCTCCTACTCTGTCCTTTCCTCTGGTAGGTTCCACCGGAGGACACCAAGGACATGAATATCAGCTAGACTTAAAAAAGTGGTTTTTGGCAAAACCAATGTAAAACTTCAGTACTCTAATGTATGAACACTATGATGTGTTAACATTCCAAGACTGTATATCCACCAGAAATTTACATATGTCTAGTCTGAAGCACATAGGCAGTCCTGTTGACTTTTACTGAAAGTATTTGAATTAATACAAAGACAGTTTTTGCCAGTTCAGTCTTGCCTTTCCAGTTAGGTAAATAGTACTTATTGATTGTGTGCTATCATGCTGTGTACGTTTACATTGCAGACTTGTCCTGCCTTCACGATCTGCCTTTATTCCTGTGATTCTGACTTCATCTGTAAAGGATGAAGGTTTGGCTTTGACAGAAGCCCTCGAACTGACTGGATTTAGAGCTTTATCCATAAAAGATGTAAAGCTTAATACTGAAGTCTGAGTAAGGAATGGAATTCCTATAAAACAGTGTAATGGAAACAAATGGCTCCTGCTCCAGAGAATGCAAAGACCTGTTTTACTTAATGTGATAAAGGCTTCAATATGTTACCTTGTAAATATTTGCTTAGGCACCAATTTTGTGAAAATTCAGAAAATTGGCTGATTACTGCTGTTAGGAAAATCATGCAGAGGTTTATAGTCTAGATGTTAGTATGTATGCAGAGGTTCATTCTGTTCTATGAAAAGGGAAGGGAGGAAGTAAAATATTCCTGGTTCCCAATAGCTGTGTTCGTTCTTGTTGTTAGGCTTGTTTGTTGTATGGGAGCCTAGTAGGTGGGCCAGGAATAACTTTGAAATTTGACATTCAGTGTAGATCAGCCACATGGAACACAATGTCACAGATAAAAGGTTTGGAAAACGGACCTCTTATCAGCGCTGTAAATTGATGATACAGTAGATTTTGATCTGGGGCAGAGGGGAAAGGTCTCTGGAAGTAGCTACCCACTAATTTGCTGTTTCCCAGCTTTGCTATGGTGCAATAATTTGCATAGACATTTGATGTGGCATGAGAACAATGGAGCAAATCAGCTATCAGTAAAAGCATTTTCAGATACACCTGAAAATACGGTGGAAGATTGTAATTGCAGTTTATCTTAAAAGTGGCATTAGAACCTTCAGATCTTTCTTGGAGTTGAGATGCAACTTGTGTATGTGGTCCTGACGTTTTCCAGTTGAATGTGGTGAAAGATGAAAGGACTTGCTAAACTTCCTTCACCAAGGACATACATTGCAATTCTAAGATACATGAAATTTAGTTTAAAAAAAAAAAGAAAAAAATCTCCTGACCTAATTCTCAGCAACATTTGAATGCATCCTCTAAAATTAAACAACGTAGACTGTGGCTGGGCATCAAGACTTGAAAGTGGTTTTGGTGGTTTTGATGCAGAAGTGTATGCAAATATTGAGTCTGTTACTCTGCACGTTGCTCTGCATGCCTGTTAGAAGGTGCCTCCAGGGCCATGCTGAAAGCGACGCAATTGCTGCCTGTGTGAATCTCAAGTGATGCTTTTTTGGGGTTATTTACAGAACAGAATTGGATGGAGAAAGAATGATCTATAGTGTGTTCTGCCTCATGCGTTATCGTCAAAACATACTCTTCTGTTATCTAAGACTAGACTTCATTGTTGGGATCAGTGTATGAATGTCGTAGCACAGTTTGATTATTTAGTTCCCAGAAACTTCACAGTAGGAATTGTGATACTGTGAGTGTTTCTACGAAATTCACCTAGCAGATCTCAGAGGACCCTTCTGTGTGAGACAAAATCTTTCATTCTACCACTGAAGTTCCCTTGAACTTGGGTGATTGGGTTTTTAGTTTTACTGAGTAGGAAAAAAAAATTACTTATTTCCTTACTGAATTATCCTCTCCTGTATGCTTTCAAGTATACAAGGTAGCTGCACAAAGGAATAGCTTGAAGGAATAGGTCATCTGTACAAGAACCATATCAATTTACTTGTCAAAGAAGTTCTCAAGGATGTATCAGAGGCGTTTTCACTCTGCCAGATGGGTCCAGTCTGGGAAAGTAGGAGTTCCAGTGGTTTGTACTTGCACTGCTGGACTATTTTTTTTTTTTTTTTCCCCCCAGTCGTGGCAGATCTGCATGGGTAGATAATAGGAGTACACACTGTGCACCCTTCTATGCTTGGGTGATTGACAGCTCAAAGACCTCACTTCAGAAAGAATGGCCAAGCACTGCGCATTAGGATGCTGTAGACATATGTGTTTAATCTAAATTCCTTGGATTTTTGGCTTGTACCCACGAAAATGCTGGGTTACTGGTATTTTTTGTTTCAAGTACAGACTCATGACATTACAGACATACAAAAAGGGACTTGTCAGTGTCAGCCTGTTGGATAAGCTTCATGCTGTGAGTATAAAGCAGTATAGGCAGTATGAACAATAATATATTCTGCTTATGGCATGTCTTTGCAATAAGGCAGGCTTGCTGGAGGGTGGTGAAGCCCTGGCAGAAGAGCATGTGCCATGGAGCTTGGAAGGAGGATGGTCATTCAGGGTCCTGGTAGCAGGTGAGGCACAATTTATGAGGAGGACAGGAGTTCCAACCTTGCTGGAATTGCTGGCTCTCCAGCTTAGAGGGTTATTCTGCCTTCCAGAGACTTGACCTAGTCTGGATGTGCATAGGACACAGAAGCCTGAAAGATTCCCAAATCTGTACTCTAGCAACAAAATAGCTGGTTTTTTAGCAGTCCAAACACAGAACAATGCCTGTGATTCAATTAATACAGTGCCCTTTTTTTGCCTTTAATGTTAAGATACAGGGACCAAAATTGAGAGAATGGTCTTAATGCTGCTTCGTTACTTAAACAGATCTGATTTGGGACCTGCCAGAGGCAGCGGATCCCGTCAGGTCCCGGGTTGAGTCGTTCGACCCAGCTGCCAGTCGGGCAGGGTAGCGGTGATCTGCTGCAGAGGTGCAGTCCTGCTTGAGGAATTTGAGAGATCTTCTAAGCATGGTGGTGGTGCTGCTGATCATTGAAAGAATCATCCCTTTTGTCAGGTACCTATTATCCACCCACTCTATAACCTTTCAAAACAGACTGGGAAGGCAAAGAGTTAACATGTATCTTTTTATATAGCCTTATTCCCTCCCTCCTTTTCAATCAACTAGACAGACAAAAGCGAGGAGCAGCATGAAAGAAGAGGAGGTTATGATGTGGAAAATTATCAATTTTTCCCTGTTCATCTCATCTTCACCCATCCTACTGTCAGTCAGAACTAAATGTGGATATATCATGCACAATTTTTGGAGTACTCGCAGAATTGAAAGTGGGCATATAAAAGCCAGCAGCCCGTGAAATCAGGAAATGTACAAACATTCGTGCAAGCAGATGACTTACGGCAGGGGTAGGATTTTGATCTTTTCTATGAGAAATGGATACAACCACTCTTTGCAAATAACAGTCAGTGTCGCATCTGTCCAATGGGAGGTTGAGATGTGGCGATAGGAAGCCCGAATCCTTGCAGCAGATGTACTTGGGTATACATTGTCATTCTGTCCAGCTACAGCTAAATGCACTAAGAGCACTTAATTCAAGGACTGATAGGGGCGCATGGCAGTGTGTATCTAAAGCCAGTAGTTACTACTGTTGTCATGGCATCCTCTGATGTAGCTTAGCTCTGAATTACATTACCAAGGAGAAGTACTGCAAATTGAAAAGATACTTGTACACGATGCACATATTAGTATGGCTTTGGAGAGGTCCATTCAAGCCGAGTGCTGCTTCATGGTAATGGCTTCCTTGCAGGTTAAAGGAGGACAAAAATTACAGGCATGGGCTACCTTCTCACAAAGCCAGGGTAGGGTAGTTGGAATTCAAAAGGGAAGTTACAGATTGAGGAGTTTCAAAAGTAACTTTAACTGGAATAGAAAAGATTCAGCGTTCATTCTGTAATGTCTTAAAATGAAAACTTTAACTGAATTTTTCATGTCCTCAGTTACAGTGAGATATAAGTTGTTATTTAATATATTAATTTATATAAACATGGAGTTTCAGTGTTCCTTGCTACTCTGTGACGCTGATATCCCAAAGTAAAATTCTGAATTTCTATCATTAGGGAAGAGTCTGCCCGAAGAGCCCTTGGTTCGGTGACGAGCGTCCCCAGTGCAGCTCCAGGGCGCTGCACAAGCTCCTGCAGACACTGCCTGCTTTATTCGCTGCCTGGGTCACAGACCGCTTTGTGTAAGAGCTCGCTTGTGGCTTTCCCAAGTCATCCTAAAAGAAGAAACATTCCTCTGCAGTCGCTGATGATCTGATTCATAAGAGACTCGCTGCAGTTGAACTCCCCCGTTCACAAGCGCCTTGTGCCGAACCTTTGCGGCGAGCAGCCCTCGGCGCCATCCGAGCCTGTGCCCTGGCCCACATTCTTGGCATACCCGGCCGGGGAGGCCCTCCTCCTGCAGCTCTGCGTGAAAGAGAGCAGACTGAAAGCCCTAGAAAGTGCATCCAGCTTTTTGTTTCCTTTGTCCCCAGCGCAGTGTGTTCTGGGGTCTCCAGGACAACCGTGCCCAAAAGGCTGACTGCGTCGCTCCGCAGCGAGCTCGAGCGAGGTCGGCTCTGTGGGCCGCTCTCCAGCCCTCTCTAATCCCCGGGTTTTCAGGGTAGCATGCAAGTACTTCACCCGACTGTTTGGGTTGAGTTTTATTCCCAGAACTGAGCTTTGCTTTTACTGGTTTTACAGACATTATTTCTGAGGGTCCCAACTTGTCATTCTCTGAATAATTAGCAGTTACGATGTTTCCATTAATGCTTACTAGTATATAGGCTTTACGGTGTTGACTTTCTTTGCATTTCAGGCCTTCCTGACATCTGATAATAGATGTCTTCCTGTCACTGAATAAAGATATACTGAATCTCATGTTCTGCTTGCTTTGTTACCCACATGTGCCTTCTTAGATGATTGCAAAATTAAGTGTAGATAGTCAAAATACTTAAGAGTTTCAGGATTTCCATAGAATTGTTCAGTCACAGTTTTCAGATTTAAGGGGAAGAAAATCATTAGCAGTATGTATTTTCTGAGCAGCAACATCAGAATCCTTTTTCAATGCTAATTTACCCTTAGAGCTGTGGCCTCTATAGCCCTTTCTGTGCGTGTTGATTCTCTGCCACTTGCTCCTCAGAGAAAACTACTGAACAGTGGTTTCAAGCACGGTACACGTTGTCTTCTCTGAGGTCAGATGCTTTGGGAGTGACAGTCATTCTGTTTCCCTGCAATTGTATCCAGTAAAAGTTGGATCTAGTCCCTTATAGTTAAAAGGAGCAGGAGTTAAAGATATGCAATTGCTTGTGTTACGGGTTTAACATTGTTATTTATCTGCAGCAGTCAAGCAGCATCCCATCCATCCCTGGAATGGGCCTTGTCAAGGTAGCTGGTGTCTCATCTGCGGCAGTAAAGTGGCTGTTTCTCCTAATGCCACTTTCACAAATGGCTAAGACCCGTATACCGAGACTATAGAAAGGAAAAAGGGAAACGAGTAATTTCTGTCATGGCAGAGTTTCAGCCCAAGTTGTTGTAATTTCATTCTACTGACAACTGCAACATGGATGTACCAGCAAGTAAATAAATATATAAAGATTATCAGCATTTTCTTTTTTTGTCAGTTCTGCTTGTCTTATGTATACCTTCAAATCCGTTTCAGATCCCTTCAGATTTTACATCCTTTTAGCTTTTGTCACAGACAATTTATTTATGCGGAATCCAGCATCCTTAAAGATAAAATAAATTCTGTAAGTAGTGTTTTGGTATAGTAGAAACTTATCCATAGACCATAAAAGGAAGTGGTAAAAAGACCAGATTAGTGGAACTATAGTCTTCTGCACAGTGATGAGAACAACACAGTGATACATATGATCAGGGCCAAAACATATATTCTCCCTACCTTTTCTGCATGCAGGGAAGAAAACCATATAGTCATATAGTTCCTTAGCATTGTCCATTTAGAAATGTTTCTGCTGTTTTTCTGCCAGGTGTACTATGCAAACATGTATGTATAGCAGCAGCCTGACAGAGGAGCAAGGAGATACTTACAGATGCCAGCTTAATGATTTTTCAGCCTTAATTCCTCCCTCCTCTTCTGCCTGTGATGAGAAATTCCAGAAAAACTCATTGGACCAAATCATTTGTCTGGTGGGAAGATAGCAGGCCGTAGAAATGCTTTCTCACAGGCCCTTTTCAGTTCCTTCAGATGCAGCCTTGTAGCTCTCATGCATATCAAGCTCTTCAAAGTCAGCAACAGCGAATGTCTAGTGTAGAAATGTTTTTGGGATCTGCTTGTTTCCCTTTAGCATTGAATTTGAAAAACCTGGTCTTTGATTTTTTTGGTGTTTAGTTATTAAGTAGCAGTTTGTGGTACTTAACAAAAAGCATTCTCCTTTAGCTTTCAAATGAGGTCACAGATGAAAGTTATTTTATTTCTGCCCTTGTTATTAGTTTCTTCATTTTTTTTCCATCTCATATCTTATTTAAAGCAAGTATAAATAGTTCCAAACATTAAATCAACTAGCCAGTGAACACTGTCCAGTAATTTTAATAGCAGTGCAGCAAACAATGCCTAGAAGTTTTGGGGAAATTTTATTTAAGGTTATAGAGTCTTTTTTTTCTTTAATTTTATATAGACTTGTAGGAGGCTGAGATTGATTTAATTGGACTTACTGTATTTGCAAGGTATGACTGGTTGGTTCCATTAGAACAGGCTTTTTGGGTGTAGCTTAAGCTCTTGCTGATGTTGTGGCTGCCCTGCTGTGGTTGTTCAGATGCACACCAAATCATTTGTTTCATGTGCATGTAATGCTTTTAGTAAATTGGCTAATGTGCGCATAGAGTTACATAATTATAAAGACCTTGAAACTGTAATTGGTTTTAATCTACTGTGCATTATCAAAATAACCTAAAAGACAAAAAGAAAGGCTTTTTTCTCTGAGTTATTGCTGTTAGTTGCACTTAATAATTTAGGATTAATTGTTTTTTATGTTTTATGTTAAAGGAACATTCTCATTTTGAAAGGTTGATTATTCGTCTCTGTAAATGGGTCAGAATTAACCAAAGTCACCTTCCTATTCTTTGAAGAACGTAATATTTTACTGCTGACTTTTTCCATATGACAGTCTTAGCAGCTTGACAAAAAGCGTGGTTTTAACCCAGGTAGGTCTTTGATTGGGGGAAGGGGATAAAGTGATAGTTCAAGGTTATTAGTGAATTCCCCCTTGTCATCAGGTATGTTGTGATTTCTTATAAAATGTGATAGGAGCATGACACTAAATAAATGGCCTGTATTTTTTTGTTTTTAATCTACATTTATATTACTGCTGTTAATGCCTGCTAGCAGGCACTATCACTTAAGCTCTGTCAAGCTGTAAATAAAATCCCTTTTCAGCAATTTATTACTTCCTTTAACTTGCCATTAAAATGTTTAGCCTAAGAGATTTTTTTCCACCATGAAATCTGCATAGCCTTGTGCTACTCTAGGGAGGTTGGGGCAAACGTTGTTCGAGTTTGCTACATACTGTGCATTGGAGACGTGGATTTGTTCGCCTGCTTTTCAGACACTGCTTAAAAGTGTTCCTGGGCCCCTTACATGCAATAACAGGAGGAAAAGCTCCCGAAACACCAAAGCGTGTCACGTGCAGCAGAGCGATGGGCAGAGCTCCTGAAGACGCGGATCGAGTGGTGCGCCCCGTTTCCCGAGACAGCCATCAAGGACGAGCGCTTTTATAGCTGCCACTGCCCGCGGCAGCCTGGAGAGAGCTACTGCCCCTCCCCGTCGAGCCGCGCGCCCGGCGAACAAAACAGCCGCTGAACAATTTGCTGCCCTTGATATTTTGTTGACCTGCTGACCCGGCGCGCTGCCTCTCTGGCGGAGCCCGGCCCTGCAGCAGCTTCAGTGGGAAACTCACGGCTGCGACATTTCTGTTGCGTTTGATGTCTTTACCTTGGGCTTTTGTGCTCATATGTGCAAGCATAAGTTCCTTTTCTGAGGAGCAGCTGAGATGGGCCCTCTTCTATGGAGAGGTGTGTAAAACTTCTAGGAAGAGCGGGAATTGCTCGTCCCTGGGTGTCTGTGTGTCTGCAGGCAGGTCTGGGATATGGTGACTTCTGTGAAACCACTTGGGCCCAGCCGTAGGACCAGTAGCAGTGACTTCTGGTCAGCTTCCATCTCTCGACATCCATTTTCTATCTGTAGAGAAATTGCTCTGGCTCGATCAGTGGGGAACATTCCTAAGGGTCACAGGGCAAATCAGCCTTGACAGGGGCAGGGACAGGCAGTACGTCTAGTTGTGTGTCCTCTACTGGACACTTTCTGCTTCCATTAGATCATGTTTTGTAGCAGATGCAAATGAACTTCTCTTCTGGTGCATTTATCATCAATGGTAATGAAAGGAAATAGTGAAATCATTTTTACCACTAAGTGTAATAAAGTACCATTTTGGGAAACATAAATGAACCTTTTAAAACGTTGATAAATTTAATTTGGGAAGGTAACAGTGTTTTACAGCGCTACACTAAACAGTACCGAAACTATATTGAGCTTTGTTGAGGCAGTCTTACAGCTCAAAGGTACGCACACTTGCTGAGCAGCCTTGTTACATGTGTTTCAGGCGCTTTATTTCTTTCTTCAGAGGAAGAAAATACAGAACAAAGCCTTCTTACTGTCATGAAAAAGCACGTATTGGCACTGTTGGGTTTATAACCCCAGCTAAAAGACTAAAAGTGTATGAAATCTTTATTAATAAAGATTTTTGAATTAAACAGTACTGACTGACTGAAAAGACATATAGAGACATTTTAATACTTCTCGTCATTGAGTAGCATGGACTCAGATATTTGACCTAGTGAGGTTGCAGAAAGAGAATGTTGTTATTTGGCAAGAGAAGAAAAATCTACCTGAATCATATATATGCATTTTAAACGTATGAGACGTATTTTATTATACCTAATCCAGCTTAAGTTGTGCCAGCTTTTCAGGACCATGTTTTGAGAGGTTTTGTTTTCGCTTTGTATGTCTGCCTTACTCAGAGTGTTTTCCAGTTGTTCCTGTGCTAGGAGCAACTTTGCTAGGTTTAGCCACACATGGAAACAGGAATGTAGTAAAAATTTAAGGGGCGTGTAATAAAGTGTGAAGAGAGATGCCCCTTTGGCATGTTTTACACCCAAACATTTACGCATATGCGCATATATATATATATAAAATAGTATTTTAAGATAACATTGCATTCAGCAAGACTATATCTAGTTGTGCAGACTATATCTAGAAGTGGTTGATGGAGTAGTGATAAGAAGTGATGTGTCCCTTGTTTTTATAGCTCCTAGACTACCATGAAGTAAGAGATTCTTCATGGGGAAGATCCTTTCCTTAAGGCATTGCTGTTTTTTTCGGCTCTTCTTCCCTGCACCAGGGTTTTAGGAAGACGATCCGACTCTGTTCTGTTTGGAGGAGATTAATGAAGGAGACCTCCTCACTGGGCCCTAAAAGACAAAGACCAGTGTAGCAGCAGTATTGCCCTGAGCACTGTAGACACATATTATGGCGAATACTGTTTGGAAGTAGCTAGGTGAAAAAAACGTGAAGGCAGAAAATCAAATTGTGCCATATATATGAGACAGCCTTGAGAAAAGACATGGTGGGGACAGTGTGTGTTAAGGAAAGGGAGAGCAATTATTAATAACCAAGTTGACTTAGCAATACTAGGAAAAGAGCAGAGATTTATCTGATCTGAAGGTAAGCTGAAGTAAAAGCAAAACTGTGCAGTCCTAAATGAGGCAGTTGAATGTGATTTGTAAATAGATTGAATGCAGTCACTGATTTTATCCTGAGGGCTTTCTGAGTGGCACAGATAAATCATGATTACATGACTTAAATATCAGATTTCCCAAGTTACTGTTTCCTCCAACTATAAAGTAGAAGTTAAATTGCAGTATTGAAAACATCTAGCAGCAAAGGAGTTAAAAAAAAATAAAAATAATAAAAAAGGTATGCTTACTTGTAGATCTGCAATAGAAGTTTTTGAAAATCAATTAGTTAGATTTATAATTGGCAGTATGCCAACAATTGCACATTAAAATGCACATCTGCCCATTTAAAAAAAAAAATGCTGTAGTGAACTGTCAAAACGTTCTGTCTAAAGGACAGCAGTCATGTTATGTGATAGTATGCCAAAAATATTGTTTATTTTACCCAAATGTGTTTCTCCATATACAAATTACTGTACATAACTCATTTATGGCATCATGTATATGTTCCTTGGTAATTTTTATGATTTATCACAATACTAAGCATGAATCTGTTGGGACCTTCACATTAATATTATTATTTTATGACATCATAGTCTGTTGCCTTTTGTAAGTTATGTACACAGAATTACAGGTTTTATTGGAAAATGGATGCATTTTCTAAATAGAGTTCAATTTTCAATGGATCTTTGCTTACCCTTGGCAACATATCAAAGCAAAGCAATAATGTTTCAGTGACAGTATTTTAAAATATAGCTCAGATGCTTAGTGTAGGGTCATATCTGTTCAATCTCACTTCCTTATGTCTCTTACTGTCAAAGAGAAGGCTTTTAGTTTTCAGAAATCTCTCCTCTTGGGAGGAGGTGAGCTTTAGATACCATCGTTGGAGCCCTGAGAGGCAAATCAGAATAATGGATCCCTCATTTACCACAGGCTTTGCTGAAATTACAAGAGTTGTTCCAGCATGTGGTGCAGACCCGGAGTACTCCGTCGAGGTGGCTACTCAAATTGATAATATTATCCTCCTACCTGTGTGATCGCCTCACTGGAGTTTTATTCACCAGAGTCACGTGGACTCTCCACTAGTCAAAAAAGCAACCCAGGGGGGATAGTCCACAGCCAGGTTCCTTTGACCAACCGGTCCAGGCAGGCTGGAGACACATTAAAGCCCACGTTGATCAGAGCGCACTCAGGCAACACCTGAGCCAACGTTTCCAGCTTTGCTGGCCGTGCTCACCGGGGAGCCTCATCTCGAGGGCAGCTCCTCTCACTTACCCTCCTGAAGGTGTCCCTTTTAGAAACAGGTATTCAGGTACGATGAGGTAGGGTGGTGACGTGGATGTGGGTAGAAAATGCTTTGCAGTAGACCGCATTTGCGCTGAGCTCACCTGCAATGAATAGAAAGAATTGCACCTTGTTTTCCTTTTGCTTATTCTCTTCCTAAAACACTGCCTAAACCATGGGGAAGAAGATCCCAGCTGCTGTTGGGGAGTTTGACTCTAGCTGTTGCCTGCAGGACGTGGCTTGGCCAGATCCCCCCATGCAGATGGCTGTCAGTTGCCTCAGGCGTAGGTGGAAGGAGAGGGTGGTTTTAGCTGGCACCAAAGAACATCAAGCTCCCAGCATCGGATGACAGGTTGCTACTTCATGCTGTACAGTTCTTTGAAAGGAAATCCTGTATATTGTCTTGCTGAATGACTTTGTCTTTTCTAGATAGATGCATATTGCATTTATGGACCAAACTATTTTCATGGACATCTAAAAACATGTCTTGGATATTGTCTGAGATTTATCAGAGAGGAACCACACTTAATGCACAAGGGAAAGAAAGAATTTTGCCATGAATAACTTCAACAGTTATTTAGATATATTGTGAATCTACATATCTATAAAAGTACACAATTGAGGTGAATTTTTTTTCTTTGTACAAAATGTTCAAAATAATGCTTGTCCTAAAGAAAAGCAATACTGCAGCAGTGAGAAAGCTTGCTGGTCAGTGCTTGTTTCTGTAGGATATACTGGGTGATATATTCTAAAGTGCAAAGTAAATGTATTATGGCTGCTTATATTCCATTTGCAAACTGGCATTGTTTTTGCAGGAAGAGCTAGAAAGAGATGTTTGTTCTCATGAGTGAATATCACAGGTGCCTTTTCTGTGAGTTTGAACATTTGTGCAAAATTGAGAAGAATATAGCCGGCAGCTGAAATAACTTGTTCATTACAAAGTGGCTTTTGTTTTAGGATTTCTTTTAGAAAAGAATATTTAGTGTTTTGGTAAGCAGAACAAGGAATGACAGATTAAGATACTACTTGGTTTCTACAGGCAAATTTGGTTTTGTTTTTGTGATGCATTGATTTTTCCAAATTACCAGTAAATGGATGTTTACATTCCCAGGTGGTTGGACCATTTTTGATTCATGAAACTTGAAATTATTCATGTTTTCATCCAGTACCAAAAAAACTTGGTCAAGGAACAGTTCCCTTCCACCGATAGCTGCAGGGATGGTCTCCAGACGATTCACGTTCTAGACATTTAGACTGATTCTGCATACTAAGAAACTTAGTATATCGTGACTAATGATTAAAAAGGTTGCACAGATTGCATACCTCACTGCTTCTCAGCAGAAGATTCTTGCTCAAGACTCAGTAATAGGTCAGTTTCCAAGTTCAGAAATGAATCATAATGTTTCCCTTTAGGAACTGTTATAACAGGTAGAATTTTCCTTGCGATATATGAAACTGTGTTCTTTGGTCTCCAAGCTCATGTAACAGTTAACCCAGCAAAAGAGTTCAAAAAGGTGATATCCTGCTTCAATTCTTAGGCCTTTGTAAGTGCAGAATTTTAGTTCTATTTCAATCAGTTGAGTCCCTGCCATTTCCAGGCATTATTCTAACTTACGATAGTTTGAATGGCAAGTATCTTATGTTTTGCACTAGCAAGGCCCACAGGAAAGTCCAGACAAGGTGAAAAAAATCGCTTCATTTATCATAAGATGCATATCTTCAAATAGATCAAAATCTCTGTTTTCCTTTCTGTTCTTTTGGACTGAATCATGATTGTAAAGTGTGAGTATGTTCAGCCAGATGGGTCTGTCTGTTCCCCAAGAAGGCTGATACCTGCAATAAATTGCATAAATCTGCACAGCATTGTTTTGGCATAGGGTCCTAAAGTGTGTCTTCATTTGGAGATGACTGTATTCAAGGTGCCTCTTGAATTAAGTCTGTATCCTCCTCATTTGTCTGCATTTTGGACCTAAGGATTTTTTTCTTTCTTCCTGCACTATCCCAGGCACCATACTGTGTTGCTGTCATGCTCATCTGCATTTTGACAAGAAAGCTCTTCCCCTTCTCCCCCCATCAAATTTATTCCTGTAAATGCGAATTTAAGTGGATTATTTGAGCCTTGAAACTTTGTAATTCCTAGGCATGCTATGTAAAGCATCTTGAAAGAAGGTAGCATCACTTGAGTTTTGACATAAATTGTGTAAATCTACAGACGGACAACCTACCGTTGATCGTTTTAAAGACCGTGCGCTATATAGTGCAGTCAGACATGAAATGACAATACCCCTTCTGCTTGCAAATAATGTTTCACTGACTTGCCTAGTGCCATATGGACACTTCATAAAAGAATAATGTGAAAAGATGCTCGATTCTGAGGTCTGGAGTCCACAGCTTATTTCAGACTAAAAAGTTGTTTTCCTCTTTGGTTCTACCTTTCAGGCTGCTGAGATTTGGCACTGTTGATTTACACTTCCATCTCATTGAGAATGTGGCTTAGGTAACCAACCAAGAGATTTAAGTAACTAGTCAGTCATCCAGAGCATTCGCTAAGTGCCAGTCACTGAAAAGTTCTCTGGATTTCTTTTCCTCGTGATTTTAGTTTAATACTACTTCTCCTGAACTAAAATAATGAAAGCATGTACTAATTATGCTTTGCAGCAAGTCACTTGTGTAGGTCTGAATACAATGGCAAGGTTTCATTGTGATAATAAAATCTGTTAAGAGAATTCTCATGGTCTGCAGTGTCAAAAAATTCCCATCATCTTTTTCATTCATTTAAATAAGGTGGGTATTAGTAGTGTTTTTTTGTGTATTTTTTTAAGCTATATAAACACATAAACTATGTCTGGAGGGGATATAAGGTGCATTCAAAAAGAAACGGTAAAATAGCTTCTGAATTAAACATTCAGATAAAAAAAGAAGTACCTTGAAATATATGAAATTAGCATTTTCCTGCCAGTTCTCTTGGTATATCCTCCTTTTTAATTAATCATTGATCAATTAATCATTAGCACATTACTTCCTTACTCTTGCTGTTTTATATGATGAAAGCTATACATAGAGGGAGGGAATATCCAATTACAGGTTATTCTCCCACACATATGCTCTCAAGACAGTCATATTACTCTTGCTTCGAGTCCTCTACTTAGTTATAGGCAGTATTATAACTGTATGTGAAATACACAATACCAGCTTGTATAGGTCACCAGATGCTTTTTTTTTTTTTTTTTTTTTTTTTCTTTTAAGGTCAGATAACTGTATTTAATAGTAATGATAATACCAAAAAAAAGTCCTAAAGTCTGACTAGATAATATTAAGCTGCCATGGCAACTGATTTGCTGCCTGAGGCTGACTGGACATGATCCAGTGATAGCATAATCCCAAGGATTTATGATTTTATTGCTGTCTATCCCATCAGCAACAGTACTGTTGGGCATTCTCTTTGGTAACTGTCGGTTTGAGATGGGCTTTGCCCCTGTTCTGTGCTGGGAGGGCTGGTGCAGTTGTGTCCAGCTGTCCTCGCTGCGCGTACGAGGAGGAGCTCCAAGCTCCCTGAGGAGCAAGTCTGCTGTTCGGAGAACGGAATTTGTCTTTAAGGGAGGTTGATGGGGGAAAGTGGCACGCACACGTGCCAGAGAGTCTCAAAGATGAATAAACCCCCCCTAAATATCACTGTGAATAATTGTGGTTTGGGAAGACCTATCCAGAGTATCCCCAGAGGGGTGACCTGGGTAGAGTGATGAACAAGCGCAGGATGTTGGACGGACTGGAGGAGGCAGCAGTTCAGAGGATAAAACCAACAGTGATATTTGTGGAGACTCTTTGCTCCCAATTGTGCCCTGGTTTGAAAGGTTAAGGAACAACTTTAGGGAAAACTGTCTGATTTCCCCTGGCAGCACCCAGAGGAGCTCAGTGTGTCCAGGCAGTAACCAACCAGCCCATGTGTTCCCTGAGCCTCTTGGGAGGGACTCTGAAATGGTCGGTATCCGGGATTGGCATCAAAATAGAGAATATTAAATTGTCCCTCGTCTGTGTATTTTAAGAGTCTGAAGCAAACACATTGCCTAGGTTACTGTTATTTTGTCAGAGCAGGAGGGTTTTTTTGTTGTAATATTACAGAACATCTACTTCTGTCTGAACAGTCCAGCATTAAAAAAAAACAAGGGAAAGACCCTTATTATTTTATTTCTTGTGAGAAGGTAGATACAGCTTAAATGTGATGTATACATACTTTCCCCTCATAGTCTTTTGACATTTTACCCCTTTAGTGGGTTTACCACTAAATTTTGCTGGCCAGTTAAACTGGGTAGTCGGATCATGGGTTTGTTTGACAGTGCCTGTACCCCAGAGCAGGGGCACAAGCCCCTCTGATTTTTCAGCATGTCCTGATGCTCTACAGAAACTGTAGGAGTCTTTTTTTTTAAATCCAGCCTTGAAGCCCAGAAAGGGTCTGGGCCAGGAAAAATTAGCAGAGAGAACATATTAAAAAAAGTCTTTATTCTCTCCTTTTCTATTATTAAAATAGAAAAGGCCCCAGTTTCTTTTCTCTTATATTTTCTATAAATAGACTAAAAGCCAACATTGTTCATCTAATTTTTACTAGATATTTAATATCCAAGTCATTATTGTGGCAATAAAACTGTTCTTTAATTGCTACACCATGATAGCAGGTATTTGTTTCTTACACTGCTTAGGGTCGCATAAAAATGAATAGAGGTAAAAATAAGCTTGTGTTAAGTGCCTGAACTTTGAAGCTGTTTTCTTCTAGCTATCCATAAAGACTGTACTTTCCCTTTAGTCTCCTGGCTTGACTGTTCAGTAGATATTTTTTAATTACCAAATTGGATTTTAGCAGGTGTAGTCAGTTGATGCATTATGGGTATAAGAGATTAGTGCTTAATCCTTCTTTTTATTACTGTTGTAGAATGGTATACTTGGAAAGTATTAGAGGTGTATTGCATACTCCAGAGTACAGAAATGACATTTATTACTGAGTTTTCTTTCGCGAGCACCATTTAAGTGAGGGAAAAATTTAGCAGAACTCTGCAGGGGCATATAGGCTCATCTATACCAAAAATGCCTTAGATAACATAGAGTGAAGGAAAAGGGAAAGAAACCTTTTTGTTCTGTTTGGTTTTAAAACAAAAGCTGTTGTCGAAATATAAATAACTCTCCTTCCCGAAGATGCTTATTCTCCCTCGCTAAAATAAGGACAAAAGGGGTGTCAGAGCGCAGAAGATCTTTGTGTCAGTGAGTAGTAGAGGCAAGAACTGAAAAGGATCAGTGAATCAGATATAATTTGGACTCTGTTTGAGATACCAGTTCTGTGTTTTGCTGATGGCTGGTATTTCCCCTTTGAAAAGCTGCAGAGGCACTTTTATCAAACAGAAAGAACTTTATCCCCATTTTCATTCTGGCATGCCTGTTACGACTTTGTTCGGTAAACAAGGAGGATTACGGGAATTGGGAGCTAGGTGACATTTTATTAAAGAGCTGTGCAAGCCTGTCTTTGTGAATTTAAGGACTGGACAGTCTTGTGATACGTATTTTCTTTCCCAGGTAGCTTTAAAAACAGGCACTTGTGTTTGAGTTGGTGGGGTTAATGAGAGGCCAAAGTAGCACTGAGTGTGCATATAGTAAAAACCGGAGGTGTATTTCAGCTGCGCTTTTTCCCATTTGCACCTTTAAAAATACTTTTGTTGAAAGTCCATGATGCACTTGTTGAAGTTAAGTATGAAAGAGAAGTGCCACAGAAACAGCGAGGGGAGCCTGTTTCCACCGACGCTTGCCTGCCATCGTGCAGGCTACCGGATCCTTTGAAAGCGCGTTATTTTCAGAAGTGTAGATGTTCTTCCATCAAGAATTAATAGTCTGGGGCATGGGGCAAGGGTGGGTTTGCCTTGAGTGAACAAAAGCTACAGTAACTGGTACAAATTATTTTTACTAGCGTATTGTACAGGTTTTTGTACACTCTTCTGTACAATCTTCTGATGTGTGCTACCTACTACGAGCGCATTCATACCACAGAGTGAAAATGTATTTTAGTAGTAGGCTTTACCTAATGCGTGCTCCAAATCACTCTTCTGCAACTGCCTGTGGTTAATGAAATAAGTGAACAGTATGAATTAAACCTTAACTATTGCAAATGATTTTTCCTCTTTAATTATCGTTTTACTAACTGACTGGAGAAGTGATTAAGCAAACAGTGCAGTGTGGAAAGGTGGAAGTTCAGCTGCTCAGCTCAGCTTGCAAGCTTCCTAGCCTGGCTTTCCCTAGGAAAAAAAATTGCAAAGCTCCCCAAATCAAGCAAAAATAGAGGAATTAAGAAGCAAATGGTTCTCCTGGGCCCATAGGAAGTGGAGGGAGTGTTGGTTATTCCTGATGTTCACTGAAGGAGCCTCCTGCTCCAGTGTGAAGGAGAGAGTGCTGGCTACAAAGGTGGAGATTCTCAAAAGCAATGGTGCAATTACTGAATTGCCGTACTTGCTTTTCCGAAAATGGTAGACAAGGTGCATTTGGACAGTCGGACTTCATTTTAAACTGTAGCAGGCTGATTACCCCAAAATGCTCAAAATGAGTGTGTGGGTTTTTTGAGATTTTTCTGAATGATGTGGAATATGGTATGAGGTACAGTAGAGTGCTTTGATATAAAAGGACAACAGAGGAAGGGATTAGAATAAAGACTGGAAGAATCTATTAGAAACAAAGCTGGTATTGAAGGTTTTCTAAAGGATATAATGCCAAACTGAATTATAATACACTTAGCAAAATTCCTGTCTAAAGTGACCTAATTACATTCCATATTAATCTTGCATCAGTAAATTCTGTATCTAGTTTTATTAGCTTACAGGTGAGAATAGGACATTTTCCTGACAGCTGCAGATTATCCACGTATCAAAAAAGACCAAAAATCAAATAATTCTTTTAAGCTGGGCTCGAGCTGTCCTAAAGTCACAACTGTTCTCACTGTGCTCTTGATGATGCAAAAGGCTACCTAGAATATAGGCTGGTTCTTCGTAATTATAGTAGTTCACAATGTTGTAAACAAGCCTCATCTCTAACTGCATATAAACTTGAAGGTTATCTGCAGTGGTAGCAAGGGGTGTCTTGTGGGCATTTCAGCTGTCACGTGGAAGAGCCATGAGGTGAAATATGAGCATGTGCTTTGTCTTAGCCCTACCAACGGATCACCTTACACATACGGAAGCAACCGGTCTGAACAAATGACTAATTTATGGAATAGCTAATTTCCTTTTGTTTTTAGGGTTGTTTTCTGCAGCTTCTCCCTCTGCTAAACTAGCGAGATCGTTAAGTATATAGTCTTTCTTTTGAAGAAGGTGCAGCATTCAAATATTAAGTGTGCAGATAGACAGTTCAGCGGAATATTCCCAGGTTATTTCTTATACTGACAAAGGTAAAGCTGGTGTGTGGCAAACAGTTGTATGTTAAGACGCTTTCTTCTTTTTTGTTTGCTGCAGAGTGATTCTGGGGGAATTAAATATGCCTGGGTTTTCCCTTTTATGATACACACTTTGAACTAGATTGCTGGAGTGCATATGTTGTTAGCACTTGGAAGCTGTTGCAATTTCCATAATGTCCTCTGAGTGAGCCTGAGCCTTGAGGTTGATGCTTAGGCATTGAGAATAGCATTCAAGACAAATAATATTATTCCAGCAAGTTATCAGAAGGAAATGCACTCTTTTTCTCTCCCTTTTTTTTTTTTTTTTGTGTGTGTGTGTATGTGAGAGAGAATATTATCTAGAAATGAGTTTGGTATTTTTGAATAGTGCAGAAATTCAGATGGCAAATTCAATTCAAAACAACTGTCAAGACGAGCAGTAACAATTCTTTATTAATATTCTGTTTCTACGTGAATATTTTCCTGAAATTTTGATGTTAATAATATAGACTGTTATATCATTCTGTGCTCAATCCTCAGGTAAAATAATGTGAGTTTTGCCTAAGACAAAAAGACTGCTGAAGCAGAGTGTCAGGAGTGCAGACTGAGTAGCTGAAGAGGTTTTTACTGTCTGAGAAATGGCTCTAGGTAATTGAAGATTACTAGTAAGGTACATGAGATTAGAGATGTGTTTCACTGATATTATGATTCATTCATATCATTAGACATGAGTGTGAATGGGGGAGTTCTCTAGTGTACTCTAAATGAATTTGCATGTTTAGTACTCCAGATTCTGTACACTGTACATTTATACACATGTTGTAATTGCTTTCATGCAAGAGTGTTAATTTGAAAGCTTGCTTTAATACCGCAGAGGTGTAGGTTTTCATCTTTAGAATTTTGTTGTAGTTCTTCCCTTTCTCCCTCCCTCCTTTCCCCTCTCTCTCTCCCTTTTTTTTTTCTTTTTTTTTTTTTAATGAAAGGTTATATTTGCTTTGGTTTTAGTAGCAGAAAAGACTATGAAATTAGGATACTGTCCTCTGTTGTAGGATCTAATATTTAATATTAATCATTAATATTATATCATTAAAATTAATATAAATATTCTTCCGATTAAAGACCTTGTTTTTGTAAATCCTTATGTACAGGCTTATTTTGAGCATGTGAATTAATTAACCTGACTCACATGCTCCAAAATAGGCGTGCTTATTGTTATTATGGTGTGACATAAGGTATCCTTTTTAAAATAAAATCAGTTATATTTCAGATTATAGCTAAGTATTTCTTGGTGTTTGCAAATAATGTATTTAGAAATATTTTTAAAAGCAAAAAATTCAGAAGATACTCAAAAGGCAAGAAGACAAGGTTTCAAAAATCCATGAAATTCTTCTGCAGTTTGAGATACCAATTCTTTTTAAAAAGCGGTAAAAGAAGATACATATTTTGTATAAGGTGACTAAATGATATAAAATATATCTGGTTAACCTTTTTTTACTGTGAAAACCTTTTTAATATGAAAGAATCCACATGACAGATTGGTCAACAGAAAGTGACTTTTGAAAAGCATGACTCCCCTCAGTGTGGTTCGGACATCAGTGGTATAAATAATCATTATTCCCAGTGAAAAAGTCATGTAGCATTTTTACAAAAAACTTTAACTAAAAGCCTAAGGTCAGAAATCACTCTTTGTTCGTATCATTAGAACACCGAAGAATGATGCAAAGTGATCTAAATCAAATTTATAAAACTGATAACCATACAGTTGGGGGTTAGCGAGAGGAAGAAGCTATTGCACAACCTCTGTTCTGTCAAGGTAATTTAATTATGGACAGCTATAGTTGAGTACAATTTGTTAACGTGTGCTTTTTGCAAAGGGAGAATAATTCTGCCAGAGCATTGGCAATTTCATACTTTTTTAGCAGGATGCTACCAAAGGAGAGGTATTTTCATTGAATTTCTTAATGCACAGTCGCCTTGAGGAAGAATGTCAAAGAAGTGGCCATCAGATTTTTTTTAAGCTATTAGAGTCTGCATGTAGGAAGGTACATGTTGGGGGGAAAAATCCTGTTCTTTATGAATCTGAATATAGAAAAATGATGGTATTAGGTTACTGTGTAATAATTGGGAAATCAGTTTTTGTAAAATATCCCTGTGATATCTTAAATAGTCTTTTGGACTATGGTGACTGTAATATTCATTATAACCTTTTCCAGAAACAGGGATGAACAAAATTCAGACTAATATTCCTCCTTTTTCCTACTCCCTACTCTTCAGAAGTTAGTGTCAGGGAGCCAGCAGTGAATCTTAGCCCTTTTGGTCAAGACAGAGAAGCCATGGCTGGGGTTAGAGGCAGAGCTATGGGTTGTAATCCTTGCTCTTTTTCTTCTTTATCCTCTCAACATGAACTTTTTCAGAGAGTTTTGTTTCTTCTCCCGTAGGCGCTGCCTAGCAGAGGCCGGCTGCCCTCCGGATCTTGCAGACCTTCTTTACGTCCCTAGATCTGTTTGAAGGGGTGGGACAGTTGTACCTTTACGTAGGATTAAGATGAATCTGAGGTTGAGGGGAGGTGACACTCTTAGTCTGCCACATCTATGAAAATTTAGAGGCCAAGTTATTGACATTTCAGGGAAGCGTTCTCACTGCAGAAGAGGAAGACTTGAGGCAACACTTACAAGTGCTAGCAATGAGAGGTAGAGCTGGAAACATTGCTTCTTCCTTGAATCTGGGCCCCGTGTTGTGTGGCTTGGCCTTTTCCCGCAGGTGAGGCTGGAATTTCACGAAAGAGCCTTTTGATCCCTCGGAGTTGTCTAGGAAAAGCAGTTATTCCTGCACGGCTCAGCAGGCTGGATGCTAAGGAGGTTGACGTTTTATTATTTCTTTTAAACAGTACTATAACTTAGTAAGTTTTTGTAGGTGATAGGCCCATTTAAAGAAGTATTTTGGACTGCCTCTTCTGTCATGCGAGGGCAAATGGGAAATCCTGGATAACTGAAAGTGGGTAGTAAGGAAACAAATTCTATCTGTCATCTCAACGTTAGCTCAGTCCTTAAAGTTGAAATAATAAAAGATATGATCCTCCTTCTCACTGCATTCCCAGAACCAGTGCATTCCAGAAGCAAGTATATGATGCATGGCATTTAAAGTGATTTTTCTTGAGAGGGACCTTTAGTTTTTGAAGCTAAGGAGTTTGTGCATGGTTTAGCACATATAAAAAGCCCAATAACTGAAATGAGGCATCAAGCGTCATTTCATCTTCACTGTGTGCATTTTAGCACTACCTTCCTAACGATGTTTTGCACTTCTATTGCCCATACAATCAAAATATTTCATAATGCTTTGGAAACATTAAAGAACAATCATTTGTTTTAACACCATACTTCCACTTTTAACCTATTATATGCAATACCCCAGAAGATGATAATGAAAAAAGTTGGGTGAAGAAAGCAGAGCTGGGGGCATGTTGTGACCCTGTGTGTATCACAGCCTCATCTCTACAGTTGATTTTACCAAGAGATTGCTTCAAGGGGCATCTTTCAGATGGCAGTGGAGATAGGGGGGATTAAACCAGGTAGCTCTTAAAAGGCTGCATGAACATGTGTGGTGCACTGAGCAAATTAAAGACCAAGGAAGTGTAAAGTGATTGCTTTGACTTAGTTTTCTCTGTGAGGAAAAATACATGTTTTTGCAGATGAGGATCGAGGAAAATTAAGCTCGTAAGTGACCACGTGAGATAACACAGCTGTATCTTAATGCGTTGGCTGAACTAGGAATAGAGGTTACAGTCTCTTCACTGGCTTCTGACTTTCTGCTTTCCCCCCATTATCAGAGAAGGTGCAGGCAGCGCAATGGTTTGTGATTCTGGTTATGCCAAGATTCAGTTTATTGAGCATTTCTCAGTTTCTGATGATTTTGATTTGACTGAATACTTTGTCAGTTGGAGTGTAGTTCTCTCTAGACATCCCAGTGGAGCTGGAATGAAGCGCACCACAGGATGTGGGAGAAAACAGTGTGGTTGTTTGGGGGATTTCTGTAAGAGAGGCAGTTTAAATGATATTAAAAATTTCTGTCTACCTCACAGTTGTCTTAAATAGAAAAGTCTTCAGAGTTTTGTTTTGGCTGCCTGTGCTACCCTTTACTTTCAGTCATGTAAGTGCTAATGGTGATAATTTCTAATGGTGATAATTTCTGCTAAGGTTACCTGTCATAGGCCACATTGGGAATAACTGTCAAATCTGAACCTTAGCTATAAGGATTGCAAGAGCTTTGTGAGGTGAGACTTGTGAACTGAATCAGCACTCCACGTTCCTTCTGCATAGGTACCCTGGACACACTGTTACGTGGAGTTGATGTATGGAATACATGGAATTGCATGTATGAAGTGTAACAACAGTAACAAGTTACTTTTTCTGCTTTGGAATGTTTGTTCTTAATGCTTTTAATATCACTTTTAGTTCAAATGGGCTGCCTTTCCATCTTTTGTGCCTAATTTTGTGTCCTGTGTTTTACAGTGAGGTTTAGAAGCTGTGATGGAAACAAAAAAATACACTTTGGAAGCAGCGACCCAGAAGATTTTAGAGTAGGTGAAGATGGTGTGGTATACGCCGGGAGAAGCTTTCAACTTTCAGCAGAGCCCACGGAGTTCGTAGTGTCTGCTCAAGACGAGGACACGCAGGAAGAATGGCAAATGAGAGTGAAACTAACCCCTGAACCTGCCTTCACTGGACCTCCGGCAAAGGTAAGAAACAACAAAGAGCTGCCTGTATCAATATATCTCAGGAAACAGGCAAAAAAAGGAGAATTTGATTCTGTCTGTCATGCATTTGTACATGAGGCATCTGGATAGTAGGCAGCTAATGCATGTGTAATTGTGAAGCTTTTCACAAGAAAAGAAAGAACTCCCATGATCGATTAATTTGTAACTTTGCTAAGACATGGAAACCCATGTTTATTTAAATATATTTGAGTTTTTCTGTGTGTATCATTTGAGATTTATACCTGAATTTAAGTTGGACATGGCCATTTCTTTATTTTAAATTGCTTGAAAGCATTACAGTATTTATTCAAGCAGTTAAATATAACCACAAAATAAACAAATCTCTGCTAGAATGCATTAGTCAAGTTTATTAGATGGGAGCTGTAGATTTACAGCAGCAGCAGGAAAGCATTTCTGGCGTGGAATATTGGCTTTGTCTTGTCCCTTCACAATCAAATTGGAGGCTGTAAATTATTCATGATTTCAGCACTATTTGGTAAGGAATATAGTCTCCCTCTGCTGGGAGCTGACATAGAATAAAGCAACTGCTGCAACACAAATCAGGCCTAGTCATATATGAATAATATATTTACTTTAGGAAAACAATATTAAGTCTACTATACTTGTCTGTTATATTAATTGCTGCCTGCTGTTTCTTAGCTTCTCTTACAAAGAGCTTAAATTGCAAATAAAGAACAACATTTGTTAATGGATTAATATACCTGTAATAGGTACAGATTAAAGATTTAAGCGTAATTTTAAAATAATGTTATTATGCAAGACATTTTTCTGAGCATGCACTGGAGAGCAAAGCTGTATAATCCTCATTTTTTTTGTTTGCCTCTTTGCTCATGGGCTTTAGTCTTGTAAGGCAGATTTTAAACAAAGAAATATTGTAGTTTTGTCTGTAGCAGATGCCTAATAAAAAGGCGGTACATAGATATGCAAGGGCATGCCCTGTTCTTTGCAAAGATCCAGTTCTAGCATCCTTAACATCAGTGGAATATATAGTAGGGGAATCTGGCCTTCAGTTGTGCTTCTGTTTTTAGTCTCTGACACATTTGATTAGATAAAAACAATGTTTTTTCTCTTAAAAGATTTGGAATGTGTTTTTGTCTCCCTCTCTCACCCTCAAGCAAGCTTGCATGGCTATATGCATGCTGGCATCCAGAGTTAAAGGCTGAAATGACTGCAGATATAGAAGGCAATAGAAAAGGAATGTTGACACCCAGCAGAGATTAATGCCCAGTGTGTAAAGTGGGTCATCTACAGCATCCATCATGGCTGACATAGGTTTAAAATAATTACAGCATTAATTCTATGGGATTTAATAGGGTCATAAATATTTGAGACATTCCTTACCAGTATGTATTAAACTTCTCTTGGAACTCAAATTATATTTTAGCACACCCAGATCTAAATTTAATGTACAGTAGCACATTACCTGAACTGAAGTTCCAGCTAATGAGAAATACATAAAGGCATACTATTAAATTCTGCAAAATATTAACTACATTCCGGAAAGTGCAGAGTGGTTTACGCAGTAGTACTATGTTATAAATGGCTTATAATTCTATTTTTCCTCCAACTGGAATAAGGAGGGAAAAAAAGCTCTTAAAATTTCATAGTACAGTTGTAAATAATATTGCTTATTTTCATACTGTATTGTGAACACAATTAAGAAGTTCCATCAACAGTGAGGAAAGGCAGCCTTTCAGTCAATTATGTAATTATCCAAATGATTTTATAATATATACTAGCAATTCTTTCTCTAATATGTGCTTAATTTTGTCATTTACCTGGGAAAGGACCACAAGAAAATTGAAGACATTGTATTTCCATGGCGACAGTATAAGCACAGCAGCCATCTGAAGAGACAGAAGAGGGACTGGGTTATCCCTCCCATCAACTTGCCAGAAAATTCCAGAGGGCCTTTTCCTCAAGAGCTCGTGCGGGTAAGGACATAAACAGGGATGTGGGTTTCAGGATCCTCTGCAGAGTCCTTGAAGAGGTGGAGGGAACGATGTGTCCTTCTTAGCCCAACTGATTTTTGTTGTGACCACCATGCCATGGAAGATGTCCTTGACTGAGGTGGTGACTGCCCTGATGAATTCCTCCTGGTTAAGGAAAATCGCTGGTAGTTCAAAATTCCCCCCAAGTCTGCAAGCGTCTGCCTCTGGAGTCTTCTGCTTGGGGACATGTGTGGGAACCAGTGGGACTAGCAGGAGGCAGCAGGATGTGACAGTGAGGCCCACTAGCCTCTTATCAGCCCTGCATAGCACAAAACTCAAGAAGTTATTAATGAGCTGCAGTAGAGTCAGTAGTGGAAGAGAAACTGTAGCGTTGGTCTGGGAAGACGCAGGAGATAAACAGACTTATTTCGCAGTTTTTGTTTTATTATATTTTTTGTGTACTGCTCTAAGATCTAAGCAATTCTGTTTAAGGTAAGAATACTTTTTTGTTTTGTTTTAGTACAATTCTTCTGTTATGAGAACGAAATTGGGCTGGTTTTATGGTTCTGAAAATTCACTGGCTGGCTTTCTAACAAAAAAGAGGGCACAGCTAAAAAGCTCAAGTGTTGCGCTAGCTTTATAGCATTTCCAGAATAATAATGTTTTACAACTTTAGCCTACAGATTAAAAAGAATAGAACACTATCCTGCTGTCTCAGCAACAGTTCCAGCCACTGGCTGTTCATAACTGATGTAAACGTTGTTTTTCTGACCTGTAGATTAGGTCTGATCGGGACAAAAGCCTTTCGCTGCGGTACAGTGTGACTGGCCCAGGAGCTGACCAACCTCCCACAGGAATCTTCATCATCAACCCCATCTCGGGACAGCTGTCTGTGACAAAGCCTTTAGATCGGGAGCAGATCGCGTCTTTTCATGTGAGAGTTTAATTTACTATAAATCAGATTATCAAATTGAAGATTTAACATCTGCTTCATACATGGCTTGAGCAGCTGGTGGAGAGTTTTCCAAGAGATATGATTTGAAGAGTTTGTAGTAGATCTGTATTTCTACTTACTGTACTTACTAAGGCTAACTCAGCTTTAAACAGCTTAAATACATTAACATATATAAACAGTGATTTAATGTATTTAGATAAAGTAACTGTAAAGGTTGAAATATGGATTCTGTAGCTTATATTTCAAATGCAGACCATTGATCACAGTCTCTACTGTATTGCATATTTGTCAAAAGTTTACTTTTAGTACAGCAACTTAAATTAGGACGTGACTACTATTAGGACTGTAGCTGCTGTGGTTTGAGAAATGGATGGAAGAATAACCTACCAATTTTCATTTCCAGGGGCAAATCTAAGCATTTTAATGGAATTGTAAATTAGGTCTGTCAGCTTATGAAAATGATATTCTTTGCTCTAAAGGAATTGACAAAGTAGACCAAGGATTCAAATGTTAGCAGAAAAGAAAGATTTAAAGGAAAGGGGGACACCAAGCTTTGACCTGAAGTTGTCTCCTGGTTTTGAGATAATACACAGAATTTTTTAGGGAAGTCACTAAAAACTAGAGAGGGTTTCCAGCACATCCCTTTACACATTACACATTAAGGGGTGTAAAATACCCCTTAATTGGCTTTCTGGAAAGCCTCCTTCATGGAGGATGTAGCACATGACATTTGTGGACGACCCAGGCTATTGCAGGGGCACAGCACCTCCAGCATTCCTGAGGTTTTACTGAGAATTTGGCATTGAAAGACAAAGATTTAATGACTTAAGAACTTAATGAATCATTTGCAGAGTGGGGGGTTACCAGTGCCCTCTTGCTCTTGTTTGCAGTCAGGAAATGTATAGGGCGTCTGCCTACAGGAGCGAGTTGCTCTTTTTTTGCCTAGCGAGGCCTGGATATGGATGTGTTCACATTTTCAAAAAATACTACAATTCTTTCTTTTTTGGCTCTTTGTTTTTATATGATTTAGGTAAACCTGACTGTCAGAGGCAGTTGTTCATTCCTTTTAGACAATCAGGGCATTAAATTTAAGTCTCAGGTGTCTTTGAAACTAGGGCCATAAGCTGTAGCCTAATTTTAGCCAGGAATTTCAATGTGTTTACTGACAGTGATTTATCATAAACTTTACCTCGGAGCTTCAGATAACGCAGATGAATTCCAGATGTTTTTACTTGAAATCACTTGAATGGGATGCCAATGTTAATTCCCTATGGGTTGTTAATAAGATGTATCTGCTAAACTTATCTGTTTCATACAGATCTGCATGTTTCTGGGAGTCCGATTTCTAACAGTCATTATTAGAAACAGAACTATATATGACAGCATACATTAGTATTACTCCAAATTATTTTACTCAGAATCATTTAGAGCAAGTCAAAGTAGTCTGCAATTTAGAATAGATGAGAAGTTTGAACAGCACTCTGTTAAGCTGAAAGCTTAAATGATCGATACAAGGTAGCAAAGGCAGATACCAAAATACTTTGGGCTAAAAATATGTAGCCTGAAACTTCATGTCACTGGAATATTAATTATACCATTGTTGGTATCTATTTATGCCCCTGTGTTCTGCAAGTTCTAATACTTCTTAATGATTTTTGCAGCTGAGGGCACACGCAGTGGATGTAAATGGAAACCAGGTGGAAAATCCTATTGACATTGTCATCAATGTCATTGATATGA
This sequence comes from Nothocercus julius, assembly GCA_013398735.1. Taxonomy (NCBI): domain Eukaryota; kingdom Metazoa; phylum Chordata; class Aves; order Tinamiformes; family Tinamidae; genus Nothocercus; species Nothocercus julius. The sequence goes on from VZSV01000016.1 coordinate 8,716,538, forward strand.
ATGACAATAGACCTGAATTCTTACACCAGGTTTGGAATGGGACAGTCCCCGAAGGATCAAAGCCAGGTAAGGCATGGACTTTCGAAGTGGAGAAGAGGTCGCACAAAGAAGTGTCTTCAGATCATGTAACATTTCAGTGTAGTGAACAAAACCTCAGATACTGAGGTTGTTTCATCTTATTTTTAATTCACATTCTAGCATGCTAGAGTTATTCTCAAAGAAAGAATTATGTATCTATCATCTGAAACAGAGGAAGGCTTAAAAACATGACTTCAAGGTTCTGCTTTTGAAAATCCTATTTGAAATATCATAGTTCTTACTGTTTGTTGACTATCATAGTTCTTAAAGCTTGTTGGCAATTCAGTTAGTTGATTCAATTAGTTGATAACTCAGGATATATAAGATTTCCCAAATAGCAGCGCACTCAGTTCTAGTTCTGAATCTTGGAGGCTTTGGAAATACTGGGATTTGAAATCAAACATTTTTGCTTGAATTCTGTAGAAAAAAAAAGAAGACTGTATTCATATCTTGTTTGAATTCTGATCAGCTCATATTTAGTACCATGCACTATGGTTGAAGTCAGTTTCTTGATTTTTCAGTATTACAAAATTAGATTTTTAGGAAAGTAAACAAGAAATGTATCTTGTCATTTTGCAGTGTTAACTTGTCACTTGAGATGGAATGTCTGTCTATAAAAGACCTCTAAAAAGTATTATTTACATTTGATTTTCATTTGGTATTGGTATGTGCACCAGTTCTGAAAGCTTAATGTATTTGCTTTGGTTCAATTAATAATATTTTTATCTAAACATGAGAAGCTGTGTTGTTACAGAAATGTTATTTGTGGCAGAATTGTAGGATTTCATTGTTTATGGAGCTTCTTCAGTTATAAGCAAATCTGATATTTTATAAACACAAAGTATTTTTATCTCCTCTTATGTATTTTAATTTCTCTATTAGTGAGTCATGGTCCTAATCGGTTTGTTTTAAGTAAGAGAAGGAATGAATAGTATTTACCAAAAGAAATAAATGCTTTGACCAGACCGTTTCTTTTCTTTGTAAGTGACCTTGTCTAATCTGAGGAAACTGTTTATATAGCATCAATTATTTATGCTGTTGTTAGGAACCTACGTGATGACAGTTACCGCTATAGATGCTGACGACCCCAATGCACTAAACGGGATGCTGAGATACAGGATCTTGTCGCAGGCCCCAAGCAGCCCCTCGCCAAACATGTTTACAATCAACAACGAGACTGGTGACATTATCACCGTCGCGGCTGGCCTTGACAGAGAGGTAAGGCAGGTCTTTAATCCCATAGACTAGGTGGTATTCAATGCTGTGAAGATGCCTGTGTTTTGCTAGTAATTTACAATTTTTCTGTGTTTTTTTTTTTCCCCCTCTCAAACCTGATTTTTTTCCCTTCCCTCTCCCAGCAGTGGCTGGTCAACCTGTTTTAGGCCCAGAGAATAAAAACCTGGGACTAGAAATTAACATGGATGAAAATATGATACCCATGCTTTTTTCACTGTAGTTTCCCCTTATTCTCAGGGTCACAGAAACAGTCTCAACAGTCTGAAAAACCTGCCTGCTTTTAAGCAGGTGAGCAAGGCAGATGAGGACTTGAGGTTCTGGTTCTGAAACAAAGGCTCCGTTCCCATCTCCAGCCCACTCCTCTCTCTGAGCCTCACAGACAGGGAGCAGCCGGGAAACGGGAATGTTGGTTTCCAGAGATCCAGGAGAGGGGGCCCAGAGGGACTGACCTCCCTCTGTCCCCTTCTGAGCTCTTCAGAGGGATGTTAGAGACTTTCAATCTTCTGCATAATGTGTTGCTAAATTTACAGCGATTACCTAATGTGAATTTTGTTGTTTAAAATAAATAGGGGAAAAGTTCCTGATTTTTAAAATGTGCAAAGCATGTATTTAAAAAAATAAAACAATCAGTAGTAGCAACTGTGTAGTTAGAAACAGTTCTGGAGGCCTAGACTTACACTGAAAAGCTTTAATAAAAAAAAACAAAAAAAAGACATTTTGTCTCCATCAGTAATTTCTTTCTACATCATAGGCAAGTCCATTCTGTCTAGACTCTTCTTCACTTTTCCAGCCACCAGAGATGGCGGCTGTATAATTCTCTGCTCTAGTTCACCCATCTGTGAGATGGGAATAAAAATATTTCCCTCCCAACTTCAGATCTGTCACATGGACTGTGTTTTTGAACCACCTTAAACTTCAGAAGAGATAAGCATTATTTTATAAATAAACTATAAAGTCCAAACAAATTTTTTTTCAATGTATCTGTTTCAACTTCTGTTTTACTAACCTCATTTCATGTTATTAAATCTGAAGGATTTTTTAAACTGGATTTGCTGTTCAGCTTTTACATGTTTGCTTATTTAAAATGGAGAACAAAAATACTTTCTGATGTTCTGGGTTGGCTGTTAATCTTCTGCTGCACTTTGCAGTTTGCAGGTGGCTATCAGAGGATTTAGAAAGCTAAACAAACTGTTAGGTATTGCAATTAACTTTTAAACATTTATTAAATTAACTTCTAAACATTTATTAAATTAAATTCTTTTTAATTTGGTTTTGAAGAGGAGGACTTTGAGGAATGGAAAGTACTGAACTTTACTATACTGCCATATTAAATTAAAAGAATGATAGGCATCTTTGTCCTTGGTTTTAAAATCCTCTGGTCATCCTCGACAGGTGAATTTTCAGTGGGGCATAGTGGTAACTCAGAATTTTATTAAGTGACTAGCTGTGCAAGAGTGCTTTAGCCCAGAAGACCTTCCATATAGGCTTTCATATGAACAGTTGGAGAAGTCTTGTTTTTTGCCATCAGTTTATCTGACTGATCACTGTACTGATAGCCAAATGAATAACTGTTTATAAACAATTCTATCACATTTTTAATATTGGTGAATAATTTTAAATCATTCAAATCATTAAATCATTCAAATAAGTTAGATTGTATAAGATAGCATGGCTTCTTTCCCAAGTCGTCATTTTTGCTTCCGTCATTTCCTGAGCTTCTTGGAGTCCACTAAATTACAATGTGAGGAGTCCACAAAGCCAGGCATGACTGATGCAGGGCTTCAGACCATGAGCTGGGGGAGTGTTCCATTGCCTTCTGGCTTCCCTCTGGAGATTGTGTCAGGACCCCTCTCAGCTGGGGTACTTTCCTTTCTCCTAAGTCATGCTTGTCCTTGTAAAGCTTTTACTGAACCCATGTGATTTGAAACACTACTTTAATTTCCTAAATTAAGTGACACGTTATGAATGTGAGCGTAAGTGTCTTCATACATTACAGTGTATGCATGCAGGGGATAAAAGAAGGGGCTGCTCTGAGGACATTCTGCTCTGGTAGTACTTCAGATTAACACACAAAATGATGTGTCTACACTGACATATACAGGAGAAGAGCTGTTACATATGGGACTCGGCTAACGGCAGAGAACATGTTTCTTCTGCTTTTCTGAAGGATGATCTTTCATGAGTTTCAGCTGTTTCTTATTTCTTTAGCTATTATTACGGAATTCACATCAGCATTAAAACATCTGCCTTACTGCTGGAGGTGCAGAAGTCATCAGACAGGGTGCTTCAATTTACACACAGGCATTCCTCTCTCATGTGAGGTTAATTCAGGGAAGTGCTCTTTTTTTGGCCTCTGTTGGAGTGGAAAGATATGGCCTGATGAAGCCTGTGTTCTTTTCTGAAGCTGCCAGTTCATTTTCAGATTTGTTGCTGCAAAGTCTCTGGGCAGGCTGCTGACACATGCCCAACTGCTTATTCCTGGCTGCTTCTCAGCCCTCAATAAAAAGAGGAAAACCACCCCCTCCTTGGTTCCCCGTGGTTGGAAAGTTGGTCTACGTTGTGTGAGCTTGTTGACTTTCAAAATTTCATCGCCAGCAGTGTATCGTATATGTCAATGCATGTGACTCCTGGAAAAAGAAGTGCTTAAAGTGGTGAGCTTTTGGGGCAAGCTGCTGAGGCACTTACTAACTAGTAGGGAGGATACAGGGATATCTAAAACACTTTTCTTGGCATTAAGTAAGACTGTGTGAAAGTTGAGTTGCTGTGTAACAATAATGGAGTTTTCTGTAATGAAATTTGCTTCTTGGGATCAGTGTCTTAAGGACGAGATGAACCCAATGCACCTGCTGTTCCAATAACGTTAGAATCATCTGGCTGCAAGATTTGCTTCAATATCGCTCTAGATTTTATTGCTTCACAATAAATCACGTATTTTTTATCGGATAAAAGCAGTAGAAGTATTTCTTTGATTCTGCCTTTATTCCTGCCCTTGTTTTTAGCACAAAGGAAACCTTTTGGATATTTATTTCAGCCTTTAAATGTCACTTTGCAAGCAGGATTTCTAAAAAATAATTTGTATGCATATTTGTTCATTGTTAAGCTAAATGTTATATTTCTTTATAAATAATATTAGTGCTGATATCCCTAGTCTTGTTTTCTAAAATACTTCCATGAGAAATGATCTTTTGTAAAGCTTGGTCTTTAAGCAGTAGGAGTACTGAATGATGAAAACCTTTTAACTTTCTTTTAAGAATTATCATTTTGCCATTATCATTTTTTTCAAATACTTCAGTAAATCATCATAAAAATGATATTTAAAAGTAATATCAATTTCTTAACTTCTTATGTTTGTGATTTTTTTTGAAAGACCTGAATTTAAGACAATAACACTTAGCTTTCCCCGAGCTAGGAAGTGCTAAAGTAAAAATGATAAATCAAAAGGCACATGCAATATATACACTGCACAGTAGAAACAGTAGGTGAGTAAAATCTCCTTCTGACCATCTCTGCATAAAAAAATTCTTTCTAGTTATTAAAAAGAAAAACCACCGCCTCGTCAACATAGCTTTGTAAAGCTGACCAGCTTGAGGTCAGGTCGCAGTTGGGCATTTCTTGCTCATAGAAACGAGGCTTTTGCTTCAGCGCGTCCTGGCGCGGATCCAGCAGTGACTTCAGAGCAATGTTCCCTGCTCCAGGGCCGCTCCGAAAGGCAAACGAAGCAACGGACACCGGCAGGGCTGGGGGAGGCGGCGGGTTTCTCCTCTGGAATGCCTGACGTTTATGGGAATAATCCGTTTGGTTCTTCCCTCCCCCTTTCTGCCCGTGCCCTTACGCGCCGGTGTTAGCCCTGACATCTCCGGTTGCCATAGCAATAGCAAGAAGTTGCAACTAGGGTTTTGTACTTTGGATTGGCTAAAACAAAACCTTGGCAGCTGCAGTCATGTGGCCAGTGACTGTGCTTTGGCTGAGCGCTCTTAAATGCTTTTGAGGACTTACCCTTTGGTCTTAGTACAAAATTTGCTTTTTTAAAAATCTTATTTTGAAAAGTGTTGTTACATTTGTGATGAGAGTACTAACTCTATAAAAAACCTTTTGATTTTTCAGAGTGAGAAGTAGGCCCTCTGCCCTAGTCACAGTGATATTTGAAAAAAGCAAGTTGTTTAATATATTTAGGTACAACCTGGTACTGTGTTTCTGCTGTATACACTTTGCTGCTGTCATTTCAAGTGATGCTAACTAGAATAAGCAGTGTGATCAGCTCATTGCTTAGTGAAGTGCAATTTAAGAAACACCTGCTGTCCTACGGTAATGTTTGTCTAGTCTATAACTTATGTTGGTGTCATTTTGTGTTTTAGAAAGTACAACAATATACATTAATAATTCAAGCTACGGACATGGAAGGAAACCCAACATATGGTCTTTCAAACACAGCAACTGCTGTCATCACTGTGACAGATGTCAATGACAATCCTCCAGAGTTCACTGCTATGACTGTAAGTACTGGGTAGGAGTAACTGTAGGGTGTACATATTTATACCCATTTCCCTCTTCTGTCATAATAGTTGCAGATTGTAAATATTTATTACTTATTAAATAGTTCACAGCAGGTAGGATTTAAATACAGGCAGATTATATCCCTTACATATGGCATTCTGCTTAGTCCAAAGGGCAAAACTTGACTAGGGAATCAATCAAACCATCGTTTTTTCTGGGTGGCCTGAGGTTGACTTTGTTAGATAAATTGTCAGAGCTCCAGTGAAGTAAAAACAGGCTCTTCAATGAGTTGAATGCCAGTCTGTTCAGTAGAGTGCTTGTGCTTTTATGACCGTGTTCAACTGCTTTTTTGGATTGTTGTTTTTTAGTTCTATGGCGAAGTACCGGAAAACAGAGTGGATGTTATCGTAGCGAACCTAACTGTCACTGACAAAGATCAGCCGCACACGCCGGCCTGGAACGCCATGTACCGCATTACGGGGGGAGATCCCACGGGGAGATTCACTATTCTGACTGATCCCAACAGCAACGATGGGCTGATCACTGTTGTGAAGGTAAGAGTTGCTTGCGACTCAGTGCATTAAGCAGAGAACGCAGAGAATAAATGTGAACTCCTGGGGCTAGTGTGAGACTCAAAAGTAAAATAAATGGGCACTGTCTGCCTTGTGGAAGTAACTCATTTGTCTTTTGCAGTGTTTCCTTAGTTATGCCATCAGAAGTATTTTAAATGTTCAGTTTTAAAAATTGGGTTAGTTTGTTGGGTTTTGAGCGTGTATTTGCCAAAAGATAGAAATTGGCCTGTGAGAAAGCGTTGGTGAATATTCGCTGCCAGTGTGAAGGAACGGCTTCCTCCCTCTGGGCCTCCGTTAGCAGGCCTGCTCCTTGTCTGCTGGTGTTATGTCAGAGTGTTCCCGTTACGGAACTGACACACATTAGACAATCAAGGCACAATCAGAAAGGGAAAAGTGATAGGTAGGAGGCTACTTCTGCAAGAGGCTTTTAAAGACTGGCTATTTTTAAAACCTTGTCTAAATGCCTTTTATGGAATAAGTTCTCTGTCTTCGTCCTCTAAGCAACGTAGCTCCGTGTTGAGGGATGACTTGTTTCAAGTGATGATAACAATGCGGTCCTATAATTAAACCTGCCATCACTGGCCACCTTTCCTCGTGGCTGTCTGATAAGTGTCTCCTCTCCGATTTGTTCTGTTCTGGTTTTGAGTCATCCACTTACGAAGTCAAGTATGAGATACCAGTGTTCCAGTCTGGAATTATAAACATGCACGTTTTTCCTGTCTTTTCCTTTTTGGTTATCTCAGTATCAAGGTGGAAAAAAAAATATATGTCTTTTGTACTACTGTAGTGATATTTCATACTAGTTTTTTTATAGAACTGTCTCTGATCTGTCACTGCACTTCCCCAGAGGTTGCAATTGTTATATTACATTCTTCCAGCACGAATTATGTGAGTGTCTGTGCTTTTTAATTGGGCACATATCCATCTTTCCTAGATCTAGGAAGAGTATCAAACCAGAAACCTCAGGGAAAATGAATTTTAAAAAATGCTCAGCTTGCTGAAGTAATATATAGAGAAGCAAAATTAAGATTCTAGACTAGTAGTCTGTTTGGTGTAGCTTTACTCACATTATTTTAAAAAAAAAAATGTATATCCTATATTGCCAGAATATATTCCCAGTGCTTTATTACATATGGCCTGATTTAAAGACAGAATAGCAGCATATCAGACAGGACATATTCACACAAATATGAGTCTGTTATAAGGAGGGTGTTAGCCATACCACCTGAAATCATATTCATGTTAAACAGCATAGGAGAATTACCTTGATGTGGCAAATGCCAGTCCTACAGTGTGCCCAACAGCACTCCTTTAGGCACCCCTGCATAGGAAGTGTTGCAGGCTAGCTTATAGTTTTTGCTTGTAGCGCGATGAGTTGATCTTCTATCTGGCAAACTGTAATGAAGATCAGATCATCCACTGTTGCACGCGCGGTATCTCTTATAAGATACAGGGCTCCTTCAAGTCTGGTATCAGGACAAGCAATGCAGTGCAGAATATTAATCAGAATCAGGCCTGAGGAAAGGCCCAAGGCCCCGGTCACATGCAACATGAAAAAGGAACTCTAGCTTCAACCTGTTTTTCACTCTTCCATAAATTGGACTGCTTACTTAGTGAGTAAGGCCCCAAATCCCCTTGCAGCATTTGGAGCTGCAAGGATACCAGCAATGGAATTAGCTGGAATTAGAGAGTCATGCTAAGAAAATGTGAGGGCATGGGAATCTTTGTTCTATAAGGGTAAGTTGTGTCTGTGGTTTTGTGTGAAGGAAAGATTCATTTTGGCAGCACAGAAAGACAGGCTCCTCCCTGACAGAGAGCTCCTCAGGAGGCATGTCTGCTCAAGCAAGTGCCTGGCACCAAGCTAGAGGCTCTCGATCTCCCTTTGATGAAGCTAGCTGCTTACCCCTTCTTCACTAATGGCAGGACCAGAGCATGTTAAGTATAAGAATGCCAAAGTGTTTCTAGCTCATCAAACTTTACATTGCTTCTGCTGCTAAGCAAAATCCCAATCAAGTTGTGTGTTTAGGTATTACACTGAATACCTTCTCTTCAGACACCACTCATTTTTATTGAGAAAGTAGTCTAACATGCTGTCTGAAAACTCACCTTAATGTAAAAAATGTTACTGTGTGTCTGTCACTATTGTGAGTAAAGGTTAACACTCCTTGATCTTTACTTTTTCTAGCCTATTGACTTTGAGACCAACAGGATGTTCGTGCTCACTGTAGCTGCGGAAAACCAAGTGCCTTTGGCTAAGGGGATTCAGCATCCTCCCCAGTCAACAGCGACTGTGTCCATTACAGTCATTGATGTGAATGAGAGTCCATATTTTGTTCCAAACCCTAAGCTTGTGCGCCAGGAAGAAGGGCTACTTGCCGGTAGCGTGCTAACAACCTTCACTGCTCAAGATCCAGATCGTTACATGCAACAAACCTCTCTAAGGTATTGTATAATATTGCAATTAGTCAACAATTGGGTGATGTCCTTCAGTCATGAAATGTTTACATGTTTGAGAGTGGGTGGGTAGCAAAACAACTGCGTGTTAAATGACTCCATTTATTGCAACACAAAGCTAGACCAAGACACCATGTAGCTTCTTTGGCAGCCCACTCAAAAGTGAGTTTTGGCTTTAGACAAAGAGTGTCCTGGCCAACATTCATAGGTCAATATATCAGAGGGGGCTCTGGAGTTATCTTCTAGTGATGGGTCCCAATTCATCAAGATAGCTGTGTAGTTATATATATGACATGCCGGTGAATTTGCTCAGAGCAGATGCATGTTGCTATGGATTCATTTTCAATTTAAATTAACCAGTAACTTTGATACTGTAGCAAAAGCAAGTCAGACTGTGGACCAAAACATAAAAGCTTTCTTACTCCTTGAGTATTCTCCAGCAATATAAAGTATTTTTGTCTGTCTGTGTATTTTTGTACCAATAGCTATGATTGATTGTAATTTGCCTAATGTCTAAAACTAATCTAAATTAGGCAAGTGGAGAGGATAAAACAAAATCCAAAAAAAATCTTTTTCTTGTCTTTGCCTGTCTTGTTTTGCCTGTCTGTTTGTAGTCTCGCTGACTACAAAGCTGAGGCACAACTATGAGCTTTAGGCCAGGAATCACTTCTAGCTTTTCCAACAGCTTTTCAGCTCATATAGAAGAAACCTCAGAACTCTTTTTTCTGGGTTTCCTTCCAAAATGAATGCTCTTATTTTATTTTTACTTTGTTTTGCTTAGCTGTTGCTGGTATTTTGATCTTTTTTTGGACATAACTGTCAGAGAAATGATAGCATGAGGAATACTGAATATATACATTTTTAATGAGCTAAGATAGCTTGCACTTGGTTAATGTCAAAGCAAAAATTTGTCAGATAGAAAGATGGTTTTGAAAGACACTTATTTTTAAATGAAGATGAGAACTGTGTAATAAAACATGGGTCTCTGTAGAAAATTAACTTTAAGCAATACTTCTAGAATAATGTGAATAGAAAACTTCTAGAATAACGTGAGTTGGTGCCACTAAGCACTATTTATACACTTTTAACTCTCCCCATCTTTCCTGCTTTGAGTGTTCTCAGTTAATAATATGAACAAGTTAGAATGAAGTTAATATGAACAGCTTTGTAGGTATAGAACAAACAAGAGGAATCTATAATGAAATGTAGTAATTAAATCTGGGTGTAAAAGTCATATAGATTTAGGTAACTATATAATTTGCTAAGTTATTAAATATATATTCATTTTTATATAAATCTGTTACGTATTTCTTGTAATAATTTTAATATTAAAAAAAAGTTTTTTAAGTTACATGACAACTTTCATTGCAGGGAACATAAAGACAATCCTACAATAAGATTCTTGAGTATGTGTTTTCAAGCATTTTAGCAATAAATGGAATTCTTTAAAACACTGTGTCCAAGTATCAAAAATGTGTATTCAGAATACAAAGTAAAATATTTATCTTGTCTGTGAAAAGTGTCTTGAGATGCAAATAATCACTTCTGTGATTAAATACACAGGTACTCAAAACTTTATGATCCTGCCAACTGGCTGAAAATTGACCCTGTTAATGGTCAAATAACTACAACTGCTGTTTTGGACAGAGAGTCAACATATGTGCAAAACAATATGTATAATGCAACTTTTCTTGCAACTGACAATGGTAGGTCTCACTGTGTATGTTTGGTGTTGCTCATGTAGATTTTTAGAAGGCATTATTTTGTGTATTCGAATGGCATTCTATTTTACCATGAAAATATGCTTAGAAAGTGCATCTGGTCAGAAGTTAAAAGCCTGTATAACTATCAGATTTGATGTATTTCCCAACTACTTGCAAGATAGGCTGAAGAGTAATTTTGTGAGCTTGGAGGAAGACAGTGATTTATTTCCTTTAGTTAAATCTAGGAAAACTGAAAAAGTCAGCAGAAGACTGGTAGCTTGAGTGAATGCACAGCCTGAGTTGAGTTGATGAGTTTTAGCATTACTTTAAGGGGGGGAAAAATGCTGAAGGAAGGTGCAGATTGCATATTTTCTCACACCCTGACGTCAGCAGTGCAGGGAAAAACATCTTTTCAATGTCAGTTTGTTAATGAAGATCTCTGCTCAAAAATGACCCCTTTGAGTTCAGGTGGAATGCTGTGCTGATTATACCCGATATCAGAAAGATGGAAAGGTATAATTAGGAACATTCTGAAGTTAGAGAGGAAACCTGAAACACTGGGGCTATTTACCTTGGAGAGAAGACAAATGGTAAAATTATGCAAACTGATGCAGTATAACAAAGATCAGCTATTTCTATTCTTTTGGCCCCATTCTGGAGAGCAAAATTAAATGAGACTGGAACGAGATTTATAGAAGAAAAAAAAATTGCTAATTATACTGAGAAATTCAGTGCCGTATGTTCTCATAAATGTGTGAGTTTAGCAAGGTTTAAGGAAGCCTATCACGTCCAATATGGATAACAAGAATGTCTGGAAGTATGAATCTGTGTGCTGGAAAGTATTAGAAAGGATTTAAATAGCATAGTTGGGGTGAGAGGCGATCATAAGTATTTAAAATTATAAAAGAAATTTTCCAAAGGATAATTATCCCAATCCTATACTTTTCTCTGAAGCATTTGATGTGGACAGCTTCTGAAGAGGCCTGTCTGTCTGATCAAGTGAAGTGATTGTGTTTTCCCTGATCTGTGCAAACACAGTTGTTTGCTGAATTTTGCTGAATAGGGCATTCTTCTTGTAGACAGACTATGCAAGGATTTGTGTGTTTACAGGAACAATTGCCATGGTAAAGTCAGAGTCCCAAATCTGAGGTGCACACGTGTGTGTGGTAGTTGAAAAGTGTTGGTATTTTATGATTTAAGTGACTTTCCAATTTCCTTTTCTTGAAGGAATTCCTCCGATGAGCGGAACTGGCACACTTCAGATATACTTGCTTGACATCAACGATAATGCCCCTCAAGTGAATCCAAAAGAAGCCACGACCTGTGAAACGCTGCAGCCTAACGCTATTAATATCACTGCTGTGGACCCTGACATTGATCCAAATGCAGGCCCGTTCGCCTTCGAGCTGCCTGACACGCCTCCGAGCATTAAGAGGAACTGGACCATTGTTCGAATTAGTGGTAATTACCATTACAGAAACCCTAATGGTTTTAAAAGACCTATTGCACGTGTTTTTCAGCATTATACTTTGGTATTATTTCACAGCATACATTAATATGGCTAATACGAATGGGAAAGCACCTTAGTGTGAGATCCCCAAAGAACAAGAATTTTTAAGAAAGAGATGTTCACAGTAAGAGCTTTTCATACTGTGTGTCATTCAGCAGGTTAAATAATAAGTTGATGTAGAGCTCAAAGGCAGAACATTTTCACTGTTACTCTTTTCAGTCCCAATGAGCAATACATTACCTTCTAATAAATACCCTGTTTTCATCCACAGGTGATCATGCCCAGCTTTCTTTAAGGATCAGGTTCCTGGAGGCTGGTATCTACGATGTGCCCATAGTAATCACAGATTCTGGAAATCCACATGCATCGAGCACGTCTGTTCTGAAAGTAAAAGTTTGCCAATGTGACATAAATGGGGACTGTACTGATGTGGATCGGATTGTTGGCGCAGGACTGGGCACTGGTGCCATCATTGCAATTCTGCTTTGTATCATCATCTTGCTCAGTAAGTAGAGGGATCTCTTAAGCTTGGCGCTTATATTCTTACATCACAAGTAGCACCTTACGGAATAACAGAATGATTAAGCTTGGAAGGGAACTTCAGAGATCATCTAGTCTAACCCCCCTGCACAAGCAGGGTCACGTAGGCCGTGTTGCACATAGTCACATCCAGGTGCGTTTTGAAGATCTCCAAAGAAGGAGACTCCAGAACCTCTCCAGGCAACTTGTCCAGTGCTCTGTCACCTTCAAATTTGCGTTTTAATGCACTGAAAAAGACTAGGCAGTGATTAAAGACTCAAATCCAGGAACTGCTGCCCTTTAAGGTCTTGGACAAGTATGAAGACTTTCTGACAGTAAAGGAGTTAGGAGTTTGTGCAACAGATTATTACAAGCTTTTGCATAGATACATGGCAGTTAAGAGCACGTTCCCCACTCTGGGCTTTCCTTTTGTGCCCAAGGGCGCATATTAGATCAGTGAGTGGCCAGGATGAAGGAATGATTAGCCCTCAAAAGACTAACCTCTCTTTTGCTGCTGGTATTGTGTGCCTCGACACCACCAATGGCTTGTAACAGTGCGTCTAAGGAATCCAAGGAATGCTCTGATGATATTTCTGTTGTGCTTCAGCTTAATGTATGTAGAATATTTCATAATTTGGAAAATAATACATCACAGACCTTCATATAAGGTCTGACAGGCAGCCATGCAGCAAAAGAGATGTTTGTCTTTTAAGTACTGCATAAAGTTGTTTTGATATTTTATTTTTGTCTCTATTGCATTTAATAAGGAGAATGACTAAATATCATAAATGTCTTTCCAGTCAGTGTAGTAAATTGGACGTTACCTCTCCTACACATTATGGTTAACTGATTTCTGGTTGTAGTAGAACACAAGAAAGGGATTAACCCATTTAGAGTATACTGTGCACTGGTCCAGAACATACAGAATAATGAAAAGGAGTCTTTAAATAAATAAATAACGTCTTTGAGCCTGGCAAAGCCCATAGCTGTATACAAGGGCAGTACAATGATTTCCCTGGTACAAGATATTCTTAAAATGTTAAGTACTGATTTAACAGAGCCTTTCTGAAACAGCCAAATCCTTTAAGGTATTTTTCATATAATTGCATTCCAAATATGTTGGGATTTCTTTCCATGAAGATGCCTTCTGGTTATAATTGCAAATACATCTACTGTTTTAGAAAATCACTTACCTGCATTTATTCCATGATTCTCATTGTTTTCTTTAATAACTTGTTTTACAAACAAACGGTATAACTGAAAAAAATGCTAGGATTAAAACAAAGGTTCATGTATAGCTCTTAGTACCATTGATTCTGCTCAGTTGTGACTGGTTTTACCTCTGATTATAAGTATAAATATAAACTTGGGCAAAGATGTGATACGTTCTGGTGAACTGTTGAGCCACATGCTTATGTGGATCAGAAAGCTTGTTGATACTCAAAGATCAGAGTTACTAAACTATGTGCCACATATTCCGGAGACATAACAGAAAGAAATTCCCTTGTGAAGCCAGTGGTTTATGAAGCTCAGTCTTTCTTACCTCCTTTTATTCCGAATTTATTTTGCAGATATGGAAAAGGTATGGGATTTTATGGCCTGAATATACAAATGATTCCCAAATTGTATATAGCATTTACTAGGTTAAGTTCAAACATCTCTTGCTCTGCTATATTTTAGAGTAAAAAAGAGAAAAGATAAAAAGAAAGAAAATACATTACGTAGCTGAAACTAACTTTAGATCAATCAAGTTTACTTCCAAACTATGAGTTTGCTTCTCAGCTATGAGAAAAAAAAAAAAAAGTAGTACTGGTACATTAAATTCACCATAGTCCAGTTATGTTGCTTTACTATGTGTTTAGTAGATCAGTCGATCTACTTTACCTTGCCCTAGCCTGTATTACCTATATTTGTGCAGACTAGTTAACAAAATCATATTCTGTTCTCAAGAAAAGTTTTAAAATGTTTCCTCCTGACTGAAATGTTCTTTTTTTGTGGCTGCTTAATATAGCAGCACTGCGTTTTTCTTTGGACATATTTCCTAGGTATGTGAGATGACGTAATTTAGTTGTTCTACCTCTGCTTAGGCTGTGTTAGCAAATGTTCTAGTTGCAAGGCTTCTTTAATAAACTCTCAGGAAATGCCCCTCAGTTTTCAGATAGAGCTACCTGAACAGGCATGCTAGTCCCCATATAGGGTTGGGGTAGTCAGCTGCAAAAGAAAAGCTTGGCTTTTTTGAAAGGAAACCTGAACTAGTATCTTATTTCACTAAAGCAAGATGAGTGTCACACCTAGAACACCCAAATTTCATGGTTGAAATTTGTTCAGTTTTCTATGGTAGTACTTCAGGATATGTTGTTACAAGACATGTTTTTGTGTTTTCCCTTTTGCAATGCAGTTTTAGTTTTAATGTTCGTGGTATGGATGAAACGCCGTGATAAGGAGCGTCAGGCCAAGCAACTCTTGATTGATCCAGAAGATGATGTAAGGGACAACATTCTGAAATACGATGAAGAAGGTGGTGGAGAAGAAGATCAGGTGAGAAACAGTTAATGCTTTTTATGTATAGGTTCATACTTTGCACTGTGCTTGCTTAATCTATTTTGGTTTCTGAGGACATGCTATAGTAAGCAGGCAGTTTTTGCATCAAATACTGCAGCAGCCACTAAGTAAAATTTTAAAAATCTTAACGACCTCATTGCTTTCCCATGTCATTTTTTGCAGTTCTGGAGGTGTCAATTGCCTGTCTTTTGAATGAGATGTAAAACTGGTATCTTGCCCATTTACAGAATTTAAAACAGGCATGACATTCTGGTCATACTCTAACACAGGCAGTTATATTTAAATGTAAAATAAAATCCACTGTCATTTCAGCCTGCAAACTTTGTTCACTCCTTGTCCAAGATACTGTTGTGCAGAATCCTTAGTGTTACATGGCTAATATACTCAAAATATGATGCTTTTTTAGTGGTGGGTGAGTGACTTTCTGGATGTTGGGTAATGTTTGCTATTGACAAATTGGCCACAGCTGGGATGTCAGTTTGGAAGGTTTTTGTTTCAAGCAGCTGTCAGGGCACATCTTGTTTATTCAGATACCTTTCCAGTCAGGTGCCATATGCATTTACTCTCACATCACCTCCAAATGAACCATGGCTGATATTTCAGAAGAGGGGGAGTGAAGTGTACATACTAAGAGTAGTTTCATTTTTCCTTTCTTTTCAAGTAAGTGAATTTCCAAGCGGTGCGATTTCTTTCCTTCAGAGGAGATTTATTAACTGCTTTATGAGCATGACAAACAGTAGATTTATGCATGTTATTAGTGGTAGAAGTAAGTGTAATAATTACAAAGTGAACAGTGCGTATAATAGAGCCTAAGAAATTTTCCAGTAAAAAGCCTTGAAAAATTCAGTATAATTCTTCCACACATCCCCAGTCACAGTCATCCAGCACTTGAGTTATCTGAGAAGTGTCTCTCTCCACTGGTACAGACATTTATAGCTTCCCTCTGTTCTTTTGTTTGTGTGCCTGAAATCTGTGTTCCCCTTAGCAATTTTCATGTTTCATGCATTTCCCCAGGTATTGTTCCTAGTTCCTGGCTTTTCTGCATGGCTTTCTTTTTAAGTAATTTGCAAAGGAAACTTCAGCTTATGCAATTTTGGAAAATTGCTTATGTTGCTGATTAAGCTGAAGACAACCCTTTGAGTTTGTATGTATTCAAGTTGTTTATGTACAGATAGCTTTGAGTACAAGAATTGCATCCAGTCTGTGCATCTGTTATCGCACAGATGAATTACAAGCTTAAAAACATCAAGAAACTGAGAACTAATTTTCCAGTTCACATATTCCCAGCTCTTGTCCACCCACAATTCTTTGTAGGAGCTATTTATCATTTTTTTTCATGTGGTTTGGTTTTTAATTATAGTCCATACAATCCTCAGGACAGAGTCAGTAAAGGGCATAAAGTATATGCTGCTCTCTGAGAAGGTCCCAGGTGGTGCTAAAATAGTGTTGGGAGAGATTGTGCTGCAGAATAGAAACTCTATGTATTGCAGCAGTTCCACAGGGAAGGCTAAAATACTTAGCAGTTTAGAAATGGTCCCGGAACCTGCCCTGTATCCATCTTGCCCTGTGCCCCTCTCTGGTGAACGTGGCGTCCGCAGGAGTTTCATGGCCAGGGAAATGGAGCAGGAGGCAGCGCTGTGTGTGTGCACTACCGCTCAGTGGGATGCAGACCTGCTGAGCGCAGCTTTTCACCAGCTGCGGGCGAGCGCGGTGCATGTGCCGAAAGGATGAGCTGGCAACGGGTGGGCAGCAGTGAAGTGGTAAGAAATGGGCAATGAGGGTTGTTCCCTCTCCCAGTGAGCTCAGGAAGCAGCTAGAAACAGGGAGGTTTGAGGTCTTTTTCTAGAATATTAGGTGACTTTTAGCCCTGACTCTTCTCACTTCCTTGAGATAAACTTGGAGGTTGTAGCTGCAAATTAGCGCTGGCAGCCACGTGCTTCAGCTACACTGCTTGGTCGGGAGCCCAGAGCAGAGCACATTACTGCCTGATGCTCCAAAGGAATTTTGCACACCCCCTAACCTTAACAAGTATCTCAGGAAGAAAAGAAGAAAAACTTGCACAAAAAGTGGCAAGCTTTTAAAACAGCTTCCCTAACAAACATTTCGGACATGTATGTAGGTAAAAGAGAGGAGTAGGTTTTCCCACAGCTTCAAAGATAGTTTTGCCTCTCCAGAACGTTTGAATAGAGAGCACAGGCTGTTCACTTAGGCACTTAAATTAGCTGTCTAAAGTGAATGATGGAAATATATTTTGTCCTTATTTTCAGGGAGGTGTTTTCACTTTGTTTATATTGGTTTGACATTTTGCTTTGTAAAATCTGGGTTTCTTTCTGTGCTTAATTAGTTGATAATATTTCATAGGTTCATATAATTGTCTCCCAGCTCCATGGAAAGAGAAAGGATTTTATTTTGATTTTTGCCTTATTTTTTGAAGACTTTTTATGTGAATTTTGAGAACTTGGAATGCGAAGCATTTGAAATATTTGAAGATTTTTTCTACTAGTAGCCATCACATCTTTGCAAACTGTGGCTCTAGCAAAAGCAAAGCTACATACAGACCATTCCAAACAGCATTCCTTGGCCATCAAGGTCTTCGTGTGTTTGACAAAGTTACAGACCTTTCCTCCCTAGTATTCCCAAAAAAGCAGGTGAGACAGCCTCTAGAAATCTGTTTTTAGAATAGGGACTCACTGGACGAAACCACCACCGCTCTATTAAAGTCAGGAAAAATTATTTCATGTCAAACTTGCTTCCGCAAGTCCTCAGTAAATGGCAGAGATAATTCTTGATGTTGGTGTTAATGTTCTGTGGTACACGCTCCCCAAAAACATCAGCACTGACTGAACAAGCAGCTTCAGTGGCAGATAGATAGTGCATAAGCACAACACAGAACTGTCCAAGAAAGTGTGCATCTCATGCAGCAAAAATAGAAAGGAATGCTTTAAGTTTCAGCTGAATTTCAGTGAAAATAGGGTATTTTAACAACTTCAGATCACAGAATCACAGAATGGCTGAGGTTGGAAGGGACCTCTATAGATCATCTAGTCCAATCCTCCTGCTAAGCAGGGAAACCTAGAGCACATGGTACAGGAAATATCAGGGGCTGGTTCTGGGAGCAGCCACTTGGGCTTGGTGAATGTGGCCAAATGATGTTTTCATAATACATGGCTTTGAAAATTGCTTATTTCGAACAAGCATTTTTAGGCATCTATTTAAGCATCTTTAAAAGCAAATGCTTTCTGAATCAGTAGTTAAAGGTTTATCATAGTGTGACCTCATCTTTGTTTTGTTTGTACAAAGTGTTTAGGTGACATGACGATTATGGCTGGCAGCGCCAGCCAGAGAAGTGATACAATACATGGTTATTTGTATCCTGAACCAAACTCCTTTAAGGGTTCCGTTTTCATTTTGGGGTTTTCTTTATTTAGAGGCTATGCAGTTGGGTTTCTTACCTGTCACGGCAGACTGACAAACTCCTAAAGTATGTTCGTCATCTTCCTCTCAAACTCTTTCTACTGGAAATCAAAGCGAAGTCTCCAGTAACAAATTTGATTTGTTCCATATTCAGACCAGTTCCTCTGAGTCATAGCAACTGTCAGCTGAAAGGTGGAATGCCTGTGTTTTGGGGGTGTGCTTTTTGTTGTTGTTGTTTTCTCCCCTAAGCTAGCATTTCTAAGAACTTATGATATTTGAGTGGTTGATTCTGTCCTGGAGACTGCCTTTAATCCCAGGTGAGGCCTTCTGAGCTCTCAGAAAAGGGATACTTTGTTCTCTCTGATAGAGTGAATGCTCGTAAAGAAAAAGGAGGTTCTCAAATGATTTGTCCCCTTTCCGTAGCCCGATCGACTGCAGAGGCAAGGCACATTTTTAGTCGGAATGATGTACTGAGGGTTATGTGATCTCTATAGCAGTTGAGAAACTGCTTTTAATTCCCTCAGCCAGGAAAACTCTAGAGCTGTTTGTCACAGCTGATGGTCGCCTGCTCCGCACCGAACGGCGCTGCTCACACAGGAGACGCTCTGGATTTTTTTCACCTCAACTTGCGTTTTCTGAAAATGTGGCCAGTAAAAGTGGCTCTGAAAGCTTCGCAGAACCGGTATCATTCAAGGCAGAAGCATTTTTCCTGGCATGTGGAAGGATCACTGGTCTGTTGGCTGAAACTGCTGGACTAAAGATGATACCCTGGATGGATAGCAGCGGGCAGGAGAGGGAAGAGATGCTCACACATAGAAAGTCTGTGCAATTTATTCTTGGGATCTTGTGTTTAATATTTTTTTTCTGGTGTAATAATTTGGCTACCTGAGTGCAGGCAGTGGATCACCAGTGGCTTTCAGTCATCATTCCTTTTTTTCTTGTGCTTTTCATTTATTCCATGTTTGACCCAGGAATTTTGCTAGGGGTGGTGGAGGGGGATGCATTACTGTCTGCTTTATGATGAAATGAATGTTCCTGGTTTATGCACAGAGTCTGAAGTTGGCAGTTGTGGTCTTTATTAACAGAACATGTCATCCTGAGGTTGTGATTGTTAGCAGACAGGAGAAGTGTAAGGGACAAATGACTAATATTCTCCCCTGACATGTCGTACATTCAGTTTATAGTTGGTTCTAACCATCCAACTTGTTGGTCAAAGTGCTGAAGCATTTAGCATGTGCCTGCAGTGTTTTCAAGGCATAGAGCAGTCACAGCCCAGTGCTGTGCTCAACTGGGATGCTGGCAGCAAATGTTGACCTGGTAACTGTGATAGATTTCTTCCATTTAATTGCCTTTGTAAACCTTTCCTGTAGTAAATTACAAAAGATGATCCTCACATCTCCTTTGAGCCCAGTTCTGTAGTGTTCTGAGTTTTAGTAGCACTTGATTCTGCAAGTGGCTTTTGAAGTAAATGGTAGGCCTTGAACCTATCACGGATCTTGATTTTGACTTGTATTTTAATTTAGCCCTCCACCTTCTTCAGCCAAAGAGTTTCCAAAGCAATGATTCTGCTATTATTCTAAATATATTTCCTCCTAAGAACTCCGCATGTTCCTTCCCAAATCACTTATCTTACAGTCTATTCAGATATTACACAACAGCTTTTTTTTTTTGGTACTTTTTATTATGTATATAGAGAAAGTAGCGTTTATTTTAAAAATGATAATAACAACATTAAAAATATAATGGGCTATTTTTATGTATAAATGGATCTAAACTCTAAAGAGCAGTTGCTGTATCCCTTTAACATATTCCTGAGTAATCAGACACATTTAATAAGAAAGAAGGAAAGAAAACAGCTTTGTCCCAGCGTTTGTGTGTCCTTGATGAAATAAATTGAGTAATCCTTGGAGGAAAAAAAAGGAAAGAGATTGGAGAAGGGGGGAGAAGTTTTGTTTGTTTGTTGTTTGTTTTTTTTTCCTCAAACCTATTTGTACTCTATCAGCATTATAAATCAATACGATTATGTTTTATTTTCACCATCCTTTCTGAGTGTTATTGAGACCACTTAGTCTCCCTTTTTAACATTTATTTTGCATTGCATTCAGATACTGTATGTTAAGCATTTTTAATGGTAATGAATGAAATAACTGTTGTTAAGATATCCCTGGGCATCTACAGTATTGTCATTAGGAGGAAGTTATTTTGGGTGTTGTGTTAGCTTACTAAGACTTTATTTTTTTGAATGAGTGGCAGTCCTCCTCTAGGGGAATTACTGTCATTTCTTTGTGAACCTTTATCTCAACATAGGGAAAGTGATGTTTCCATAATTCCATTATAGAGTTATTTTGTATTTTATTTTATCCTATCTAGAACCTTTGCCCGTTATTGTGTTTTATCTGTAGCTGGAGTTTAACTTTCACCTTTTTATTATTAAAAAATATAAGATGGCTTCTTGCTTATCTTAAAAATGATTAACTTGTAGTGCTCCAGATGTATCTGTAATAAAAACAAATGAGAAAAGCAATATGGCAGAAAGTAACATAAAAGTGAATAGCAAGTAAAGAGCAGCTGCTGGCACAAGCATTTTAACTAGCCTCCCACCTGCAGCCTACATCGAGTCAGTCTTCTCTGCTTGGCTTTTTTTGGAGTCCCATTTTTTCAGCAGATGTAAGATTTAGAGGTTTGGGAACATTCTGCAGAGTTAGGGCAATATTTTGTTTTATGTGTAAATTTCTTGCTGTTTTTTAAGGGTTAGGTTTGGTGGCTTGGGGATAGAGTCGTACGATGTAGCAGGATTGGTTTTCACTTCCTTTTCCTTTTGTTTTTAAATGACCTCAACAGATGGTCTCTGGCAGAGTCAGCTGTGTATGTTTAGAATATTTCCTCCCTTGCTTCTCCACCACATTTCTCTATTAGAGTAGACAGTAATTCTCTTTGTAACACAAGGGCAATGCGGAACATGTGTTTTCTCCATAGGTGCTTCAAGTCACAGTCTGGTGTATCCTCTTAACCCCCTAATGAAATTGGGTTATGCTAATACACCATCCTGTAAAACGGTTAGGTGAAAAACAAACTTCAGCCACGGCTGCTTTGTGTACACTTAGAGCACTGTAGCTATTTTTGTCTAGTGAATGCCTGTTAGAGCTCTCGCAGTCCAATTAAGTGATCCAGTGACAATTAAACTGGTTATTTCTTCGATTGGGATGGGTCTGAATATGCCTGCACAAAGGCCAAATGCCTTGAAAATGAGAAAAATAAAAGGTGTAATGATATTATTTTATTTGTCATATACCTGATCTGTATTCTTGCAAAGTTCTATATAAGTTTTGGTTCTATATAAGGATTTTAACTGAGTCATCCCTAAGAGTGTGTAGCAGTCTAATGAATGACCAGGAAATGCACTGGGAGCTTTCAGATAATGGAGAATTGGATTCATAAAGCCTTGATGAATGAGACAGTCATGTTGTGTGTAGTAGTACGCATTAGTCACTGTATTAGGGAGAATTTCCTACTAGTGAGAAGCTTGATTTAAATTAATTTTTCAAAAGTAAGTATTATAGGAATCTAGGACTTTGAAAAATAACCATCTGACAGAAATTATCAATGAAAAGGGCTACTAGGGAAATGAAGTGAGCACTTAGATATAGTTAGCCCTATTTAGATTGAACTCACATGAGTAGTCTGCAGTTATTTTTACAGGTTTTTGAGTTTCCAATACTTTCAGAGATTTCTTTCTGGAAAAGTCAGTTCTCTCTAGGCATACCAATTCAAAGTTTTGGTAAGTTGTCGTGTGAATCTCTTGTTTCCAGTTCTGCTTTGTAATTTACAGTACACATTCATATGAAGTTGGTACAGTTAGTGTAATTATTTTTTTAGGTTTTTTTTTGTTGTTGTTGTTGTTGGTTTTTTTTTTTTTTGGCCAAGAACTTCAGTAAATCTTCTGAAATTCGAATGCAACTATTCTATTCACCCATAGTATCCATAGAATAGAATAGTTACATTGCATTTAACCTATTCAGAAGAGGCAGCAGCAGAGGACAGCGTACCAGTGACATAATGCAGGGACATACATGGAGGTCTTTGTACTCCATCCTTTACAATATGTCAATACTTGAAAAAAAACATGTGTGAGGGGAGAATAGAGAAGCCTAATCAAACATGGTCCATAACAGAAGTGTGATTTTACTTCCTGCACAGAGCAAATCTCGTATACAAACTTACTTGAGTAAATATGACTCCATAGGATCAGAAATATGCCAGTGTTGTCCTTCATCTCCATTCTTAATGGGTTGAGGTACAGCCTTATGTATGATACTCTTCTGTCAGAGGAGAATCTTTGGCTTCTCAGGCAGTATGCATATTACATGTAGGTCTGTCCAAGGAGCTCCAGTATGGAAACAGTGTGGTGCCTTTTATTACCTTTATTACAAATGAATAGCTTGAGCTCACTCAGCTTTCTTCTGTAGGTGCATGTTGTGGTATAGAGATATGATGTAGGGAATCATAAATAAATTCTTTCAAGAGTTTTGAACTGTTTTGCTTACTTGCCTGGTAAGGTGGTTCACTTCTAAGACTTGGCTGGTCTTGACAATTTATGCTATCTCAATTGGATCTCACTTCAGGCATGTGAGACAGGAGCTAGTAGTGGTGTCAGTTTTTGCTTAAAGCTGTTCACTAAGTGAATAGCTGTCACTGTGGTTCTTTCTGCCCCCTTTTTTTCATTTTTGAATGCCCAATTTCACAAGATGCATCTTCTGATAAAATAACCCGACTTTCTTAAATCAAACCCAGAAGTCTTTCTGCTTCAATACAATTTCTTTTTTCTAGCCACAGTAAACAGCAACCCCTAAGATACTAATCAAAGAGACAGGTGGTTAATCAAAAGAGTTATACTGAGAGTTATACTATACATTAAGCTGGATTTCATCTTACTTACCAGATGTAGCTGTCTAGTCTCAGCCAGTTACAAACAAGGAGAAGGACAAGTGCTCATTTGGCTTTGCTCTGCTTATACCCATGTACTAGAATGGAAGGTTTTCATATTTCTGTTGAGTGTGTAGACTCGGACAAGCAAATTAGTCTAAATTTCTGATTTCTAAAGGCCTGGGTTTGCAGAGATGAGTACAACCAACACGCAGACCCGTTAGAGTAAGAAAGGTAACGAGCTAATGCATGTTCTAGTTACCTTCTAGTAGGAGAACCAGTGTGAGGTTCTTCTGGATGCGTTTAGGTGGGGACAGGACGATGTTTGGGGAGAAGGGAGGGGAAAACCTCAAATCCTTCAGACTGAACTTGCTCAAATCCAAACTGAACAGAGAGAGAATAATGAAAAGATGATATGGAGGAAGAAGAGAGCTCAGGCAAAACATTGCTGCCTTGGGCTCCTGGAGTTAGGGAGAACATTCTGGGTTCTTATTTTTGCTCCAAACTGGCTGCCCCAAGCTACTCCAGCAAGTTTTGTTCTCTCTCTGCTTTGCCACAGTTTTCCATTAAGCTGTAATTTTTGCAGTTAACTATGTTAACAAACTCTGCTAGAGACTAAACTTAAAGTTATATTCAGGAGCTTTAGACAATTCAAGTAACTTTTTTTTCCATTTGTCTAGCTGTGAAAGCAACATTTTGCAAAGAGCTAGAATTTCAGCGTTACTAAACTGCTTAAACTCTGGGTGTTCAGAACATTTTTCATTCTTTTACTTTGTGCTAATTGAGTACAGTTAACTTCAACTTTGAAAGTCAGCTGGAGGCTTCGTGTGATACTGTGTCTGCATGACATTAAGTTAGTGTGGGGGAGATGGTGGATGACTTGCCATACCTGACCAGTACACTATTAGTTTTGATTTTAATGGAAGAGCTGAGAGCCTGCGGCTGTAAGCACAATGGATCTTCTCTTCCTCTCTGGACACTAGTAGACCCGTAAAACAGATTTCCTCTGACAGAAGACGGGCAGGCACTGTCCTAAGTTACCCTAGAGAAGAAACCGAGAGTGGATTCCCCATAAGGGTGGTTTCTGCATGACCCTTCCCTTGCAGAAGGGAGCTGCGTTTGTAGTCATAGAACATAGCGATGCTTTGGGGCAACACATTCACCAAGAGCCTCCTCTGGAGTGAGACGCCTTGAGTGACGATGAAGACTTAAGATATTAGGCTGTCTGACTTGTTTAATGTTACCTTTTTGTACAACTGTTCATTAAAAAAAATAACTGAGTGACTGAAAGTGGGTGGAAAAAAATGTATTTTATTGTTATAAAAATGAAATGACCAGCTAAGCTCTTGTGGTTTTAATACCTGTTTTACTACATGTATTTAACCAGACTTGTTTCAATTTCTGCATATAAAAATGTTTTATACACACACACACACACACACACACACACACACACACACACACATATTTAGGTATTTTTCATTACTTTCTGCTGTTTTTTCCACCTTTATCTTTTGGGTTAGATCAGAGTTTTATAAAAAGCACTTTAGCGATACATATTTATCTTTTCTACAGAATATATTCTGTTCCGTTTGATAGGATTTTCTGTACTGATGGTGTACATCTGAACTGTTTTTATTTTACTTAATAAAAGGGAATGGCTAAAAAGCTCCATTTTGCTTACTTTTCTCCCATTTGTGCATCTTCATGGACATCTTCTGGTATTCTGTTTGATGCATTAAGAACTGAAGGGTAGAGTTCCAAGCCCTGCCCCAAGGGACTTGCAATACAAATTGCAATATTGCAATACAAATTGCAATACAAAACGTGGAGACGGTGTTTTCAGAGCTTAGTGGAGCTGTTCTGCCTTTTTAGACTCTGTGTGCAGTCAGCAGAGGACCTGAGTAACAAATGTAATGCATTTGATCATCATCCTTTATAATTCTCCCAGCGCCACACCCTCTTGTCTGCAGCCCTCTCCCCTTCCTGGAAAGTATGAGACTTTTCATTAGTCTGTTTTGGGGCGTCAAAACTAAGTAATATCCTCAAAATGACCCACATCGCCTGAAATGACAGCAGAGGTTAAATGCTTGCGTTCCTTTCATGGAAGGTATTTAGGAACCATTGAAAATGTAATTCTCTGTAGAGAGAGTTTCCACCATGTTGAGATTATAAATAAGAATTTTACCAAAACAAGACTGTTGAAAGCAGAGACTGAAAATAAGTGTTTTTGGTTTTGTTTTTATTGATTAATTTCCAAGAACATATTTCACTGAGTTAAACTCTTAACATACCCTTCTTTGAAGTGCGTAAGGGCCTGCAAATGTAAAGTATGATGATGTGGAATGGAAAGGGTAGCAATGCATGTCGTGATGTTAGCAGAAGATAAATATGTCGAATGCTTATTTCTAGAAAGGAAATGTAATCCCAGGGTTGTGTGGTATGGGAGGATCCTGGGAGGTTCGAGAGCCTTTTTAAGATGCTCCTCATCTGCTTGGATTGTTTGTGGGGCAGGATATCAGGCATATAGCCTGGAGAAGGCACAAGCCTCAGCCTGTTGGTAGCTAATGAATTCCGTTTTGTTTAAGCTTTTAAGCACGTTCTTTTTTTGTTCTGTGTTTTGCCAGTGCATAGTGCAAAGGGATCCTACAGCAGGACAGCATGAATGACAATGCTGAAATGCATCATGCTGTGCAAATGGTATCCAGACATATCTATCTCAAATGCATAAGCCTTCATCTAGTTAAAAAAATTATATATGTACATATTGCTTATTGAAATTCATAGCGATGTGTTAACTTCATCAGTCTGCCAGAATTTGAAATGGCAGCGTCAAGTACTTAATAAACAGATCCACAAATAATCTTTAAAAAGTGCTTAGAATTAAGGGCAAATCTGAGAAGCTTTGTACTTCTCATGACATTTTTCTCCTTTAGCTTTCGTATTATGGAATCTGTATGAAATCAGCAAGGAGTGCTAAACTCAATTCTTTGAAGGTATTACAAAATGCTTCGGAGCAATGCACTTGCTTATTTCTCAAAATGAGTGTGTCATTTAATTCCTGAAGAAAAATAAAAGTTGGATTTGGCATCTTCACTGTGCAGTAAATCATCATTACTAGGCAGTGTTTAGTCTCTTAATAGTGCTACTCTACTCCTTACTTCTCAGGGGAAAATTATGAGAAGCTCTTCAAATCTGATGGAATGGAATCAAGAAGGCAGACTTGGGAGTGTAAATCAAATAACATGCTGTTGGGATGAGAGCGATGGATTTTTGCCCTTTATTCTCAACAAGTGTTAAAATTCTGAAAATAGGACTTCTGATCAAATAATACCTTCTGTATCTCCTCCTTTTCCTCCCCATGTTTCCTTTGACAAATATTGTTTAATATTTTCCTAACACACTGTCTGTTTCCTATATTGCAGGATTACGACTTGAGCCAGCTCCAGCAGCCAGACACTGTAGAACCAGACACCATCAAACCTGTTGGAATCAGGCGACTTGATGAAAGGCCAATCCATGCAGAACCTCAGTATCCAGTCAGATCAGCTGCTCCTCATCCTGGGGACATTGGGGATTTCATTAATGAGGTAAAAGAGAGAAAAGAATTTCCTTGTAAGATGTGCTGAGCTTTTATTTGTTGTTAATTGTACTCTGCATGAATAGCTGTTATGTTTGAACATAATAACTTTTTAAAACTTACTTAAACAATTAAAATTGTCTTGCTAGAGAGAAGTAAATATGTTCTTTTAAAGTGCAGACAAATTTAATTAACTCGTTCAAACAGAAAGGAAAGATATATCAATTAACTTTTGTACGTTTGTATTAATTACATTCATAATGTGCTATCAGCCATAACCACAGTATCTCCAAGTGGGATTATTCCATGGGTTTCCAGTAATAAATAGACTAACAAAATTATAGTTTAGTCTAAATTCACTTATTAATTCAGAGTAATTTAATAATGGAAGAAGTTCATTTTCATTTTCCTCATTCATTACCCTTTGAATTCAGATATTAGTGGAAATTCAGTACCTTCAATAATACTAGAAGAATTCCATCAAATACGATTAGTGAGTAGGAAGGGCAACTAAATTAAATGTTATGTAAGTGCTTTTAATACTAGTTTTGTCTAAGAGCTTTAGAAGTCCCTGCATTATCTTTTGATTCTTCCAAACTAATAAAGATAAATGTAAGATTCAGATTATACCAGATAACTTACAGTTCTGAAAGACATTTTCCTCTACAACTATTTCTTTCATTATTTCTGTCTCGGGTGAGTCTAAAATCATTCATTTTGTGGAATTTAAGATAACTATAGTGCAGTGTGTTCATTGTGCTTGCTATTTATAGGAAAGCAATAATAATAATTCATAACGTAAAAGAAATGAGAGCAATATTCTGTAGATGAATAGTAGCAGTTAATTATATTTTATAATTTTCTATCTTCCTTGACAGTTATAATTGGGCAAGTATTTTAGAACTGCTTTAGAACATTTGGGNGAATATTTGTTTTTTCCTGTCTGCCTTAAATAAGAGTCAGGCTTACACACAAGTCTTTCTTGTGTTAGCAAGCTACAGAAATTTGATTTTGCTCCCAATGAGGTATGCAATGATGCAGTTTTAAATAAACTACAGGAAAATGACTAACAGAAAGCATATGTAACATTCCCACAGGACAATGTATTTTAAGAGTGTGCAGGTTTGGGAAAGAAGTGGATTAAAAAGAAATGCCTTGACATGCCTTACATTTCTAAATAATACTTCAAGCCATAATATGCTTCTGGTGAATAGCATAGCCACGGGAGAATAAAAAGCTCACGTTGTTGGCCAAGATAACGTGCACGTGAGAACTTGTTTGTGCTCTTTCCTCATCTTCCTCCAGACAGTCCCTGAGTTTTCCATCCTGTTCTCGCGTAGGTGTCAACAGACACTCCCCACCTGGCAAGCAGTGGGGAACTATCACGTCCCCCTTCAATTGCTCCTCACTACTTTGATTTCTCTCTTCCTCACAGCAGGATTATAACATGTTCTCTACACAGCCGTGTCAAGGAATGTGAGTGTAGTTCTCTTGGAAAGCCAGAAAGGGGCTACAGTTTGTTCAGCCTCCTATAATTTATAAATTGCTCAGCCAGCTGTTCTTGCAATACTATTTCAATATGTTATATACTCCTGGAGAGTATAAAATACATGTGTTACAGACTGGGTTGGAGAAAACGTAGATACTGTTTTGATTTAACCCAATATGTTTCTATCACAGTACAATCACACAGGGAGTCATTTTTTCACTGCTATCTGTTCTGTTAGATCGATACCTTCCTTTGCCCTCCACCATAGCTCCCTCCAGTTACTGCTACACAGTAAAATGATGTAAATAATGCCCAAAACTCCAAAATAAGATCAACCTTGGAAACACGTGTATGAAATCACTGCAAATGTGACAATTTTTGTGTTCTGCAAGTTAACTCAAAGTTAATTGTATCTCTGATTGAACGAAACTGTGTGAGGTAGATAAGTCAAAATGCTTGAAACGTGGTGGTTCTTTTCTTCTTACAAGGCTTTGTTTTTTTTAGGGGTCCACAACAACATGCCATTCTACTATAGGGAAGTTCATCTAGCCTTTTTACAGCCCAAAGGGGCCAAGAATTGTTCTTGCTTGCTCTGTTGGATCAAAAGTCTGAGCAAATTGGAGACTTTGTTTCTCCAAAACAGTTCATCATCTTAGTTTGTGTTTTATGTTAACCTTTCCCATAGAAAATGTGATTCTTTAAAAAAAAAAAAAAAAAAAGGAAACAAAATTACTTATCTCACTGCAGTACTTATTATTACTTATTGTTACTTAATAAGTTTCTGAATGATCTATGTATAAACTGTAAAGGCTGTGAAGTTTTTCAAATTAATCTCAGCAGATTCCACCTACAGTTCATTGTAGGCAATTCTGGAAATAGTATACCCAATTTGGTAAATTCCTCTCAGTTTTATTGCTCCAGCAAATGGAAAAAAAATCTCTGGTAAAACCTTGGCAAAATACCAGATGTTTCTTGCAACAATTCATATAAAATATGTGTTGAGCTGTGGAAATACTATAGTGAGATAAGAAAGAGCAATGTTAATATTCCATACTTTGCATCCAGATTCAGCCTAGTTGGACAAAGAACTTTCTTCCACTGTAACACCATCACTCTTTGTGGTCACACCATAACTCTTTCCTTAGGGCGCTCTAATCCCTATCCATCTGCAAAATGCATCTGGTCTCAGTAGGGAGATTCCCCTTGAGGATTTTGGTACCTGGGTAGTTAAATCTGTGCATTTATCCCATTAGTTTAAAAAGATACAACACTGTTTCTGGAGATCAGTCTGCTCTTTTGGAGCTTGGACTTGTTTGCGGTGATCCTGATCAGTCATCCCTTTGGGATGCTGGCCCATGTGCAGAAATTAATCTAATCTGTTAAATGCTCACCAGCACCTCTCACATGCAGATGAGAGTCTGAATTTCTCCCAACTTCAGATTTTTATTTGTTTATTGTTTAAAGGTAATATAGGTCATTCATTTCAAAGCTACCATCTGAAAAAGTATAGGATTTTTTTTTCCTTTGATTTTTATTACACAGCTCTAGAAACAAAAAACAATGACAAACTAGTAGGTCATTTTATTTCCTTCCCTTTGGCAATATGTCGTTTCTTGTGGTATATTATTTTCTAGTTGTTATCAGCTGTATTAAATCTACCTAACTCAATGAGGCATACATAAGTTTGAATGTTTTGTACTGTTCTAACGACTTGTCATTTGAAAAACAAGTTATAAGTATGATAGAATTTTATTTTTGTAACATTTTATAAAGTTAAGATAACACATACAGAGCTATGAACTTTTTTGAACCACTGGAACTAAGAAGGTTCCAGTGGTTCCTTATAATCAAAATATGTTTTGCAGGCATAAGCAAAATAACCTCAGGGACTTTCTTGTTTTGTCTTTTTCAATGAATAGATGAATCTCTAATTTTAAGGGCAAGGAGGAAAAAAAAACAAACTCCTTCCAGTCCAGTGTACAAACAAGTCAGTGGAGTTAAGTCGTGTTACTAGAATCCTATATGGACATTGTTTTCCATTCTGGGTGTTTTAAAGTATAACCTACAGAGTACAGAGCTTAACTAACACTTAGAGTAGTCTGGATTTGCAGGACATTATAAATTATGCCTGTTTGAAGTAGCTTTGTTAAGCCACTTTTCAAGAACTGCCTATGCTGTCCCTAGAAATCTTAAGCAAATTATATTGTAGTGGAGAGCTTGTGGCTAAGAATATATCTCTAATCAATAGAGGACATAGCCTGAGGTAAATTAAATTTAAATCACAAACTAAAGGTCTCATCCCATGAGGAGACTGAGGACCCTCAGTTCTTTCTTAATAAGTGGTTATTGATACAATGCACCTCTAAGCAGAATAGGGTCTCTTTATGTCTTCTGTTTTCTCTTGTCAAATTTAGATTGATAGAATCTTTCATATTTCCCTCTAGGGCTCTGTAATCCTTTCCTCCTCATCAAGAGTATGTTGGATTTGATTAAGTGGTAGAATTAATGAAAATAAAAGCATTAGATCACTGAGTCTGGAATGTTTCATGTTAGTTCAGGAATGTGTGTCTGGCTTTCCTGTGTTTTTCCCTTGGTTCAAAACAAGTACAGTGAGAACACTACACGTACCGGACAAGTAAAACTTACAGTTAATCATCCCTTGTCAATCAAGGAACTGTGGTCTCTCCCTCACCAGTGAAAGGAGCTGAGACATATGTAGAAGAGGAAGAGGGAGATAAAAACGAGATTGCCACGCAGCCTGCCCTCGGTCTCGGGCTCAGCTTTGCACAAAGGGAGCATAAGCTGTTGCGGGCGGCCGTTTATCCCTTCCTGGTTGTGCCAGGACGGCAGGTTGTGGTGCCACCCACTGGAAGGGCTGGCACGCTAAGCTGGGAAGTGGCACCCCGAACCGGGGGGAGGCTCCAGGCGTGTCCCCTGCCAGAGCTAACGTGGGGCAGCTCCACGTTCAGAGGCAAACAGCAAAGCCAAGCGCTGCGTTGCCTGGTTCAGGGAACGCGTTTAGCAGCAAGCAATAAAAAATTTCTTTTTTTTTTGTCGTATCTTAAATTGTAGCTTATAACATATGGAACAAAACTCCGTTCTCTTTTGAAGAATTAATGTGGGAATTAGAGGCTCAACTGAGATACTATACTGTGAGTCTGAGAGGTTTTTAACCCATGGGTTAGGTGCAGATGTCAATATGGACTTGAGTCAGTACCTCTTATTACATGGCCACTCACTGTATTTTCTCAAGAAAATGGGTTATGCAGTAAGCCCTGCCTTTGAAACAGTGAAGTTGTCAATGAGGGGCTGTCTTAATAAGCTCAACAACGCAGAACCAGTTTTATTTTCCAGTGTGACCTGCTACCAGCACCAACTTAAACCAATCCAGCTTCCTCCTCGAGGAGGGTGGAAGGAGGCTGCTTGCCTTCATGCCTTGGGTGACTGATACAGAACAGGATTTCTACAGTGCTGTAGGAAAATGTTTAGTTCAGTGATTTTTAATAAATAAGTATCCTGTGGTTGGCTGGCCGTTTGTAGGCTGGGTATGCTGTAAGAAGCACAGGGAAATAGCATTTCTTCTTCTAGCCATCTTCATAAATGACTTCTACGCGCTGGTCCCGGGGATTCATACCTCAGTGCTCTTAATGCCCACGCTGCATTCGTTCTCCTTCACTTCTGCCTGCATTCCAGCCCGTGGCAGTCTGTTGCCCCAGGAAGGCTTCAGGAGTCAGACCAAAAGAGAACATGTAAGTCTTGTAAGGCCGGTTGCTGCCTGAGAAGCAGAAGTGGGCAGGAAACCTTAGGACTCTTTGAGCCTTTGAAGCTGGACAGGGCAACCCCCCCAACACAAGCTCTTGCTTTCTAAGACCCTGGAGTCATTTGTCCTTGCACGAGCTGTCAGGATGCATAATGCCAAAGGGGAAGATAACAAGTGTCACCAATTATTCTGATCAGATAATTGAGAAATTATGCTTCTGGTGCAGGCTGCTATTAATTTGCTTGATGTTGTTGTACTACCTGAAGCAATCATTTTATGTCCAAAATATGTTCTTGATTTCAGGCCATTAATTTGATAAATATGCTGGGCCTTCCCTCCACTGAGTTGCAAAATTATTTTAGATTCATTCTGCACACTTATAAATGCTTTTGGATAGGTGAGAAGCTTAGTTCTCCAGCATGACATATTCTGTGATTTCCAAATTTTGTTATGTATGTGTTGGGGGTGGGAGGGAATATATGTCCATTTCAGTTGCATCACCTTTACATTTAACAAAAGCATGTAGCACTAGTTAAAATTAGTCTAAGAGTATGTGGTTCAAATTCCTTACTAAGCCTCAAAGAATTTTGGCAGAAATACTATCCCTGGTCAGCAGCTGGCAGCATGCAACATTCAGCGACACATCTTGGAAAACGCTGCTAATCTCATAGAAGGAAAAGCACAGTTAAAAACCCCAAAACACAAGAGGACTTGCCTTACTTTTAAGTTAAGGCTGAATCAGCCATGTATATTCAGTTTGTAACTCTTCCCGGGATTAGCGTGGGTGGCCGCAGAGCAGTCTTCCCATATCCTACAATTAAACTTACTCTCTGGTCTTGGACCGGTCTAAGAAAACAGGGAAGAGAATTTTTGTCTTGGAGAAATGCGGTTCTTTCCCAGCTTTCTCCTTGTTCAGTTTGTTTTAATTTGGGTTACTTGATTGTAGTGAGTAGAAAATTAAAATCGCTGAAGACCTGATACTTGTGTATTGATAACTTGAATACTTTGAAACAAAGAATCAAAAACAGTTGTAATCTGTATGGATTTAGCTTTGATGTTGGTCTTTTCCTGTGTGTGTCTGTCTCTTGAAGAGCAAGTGGAATCTGGTATGTGATTAAGACAAACTCTATAACATATTGTACCTTTTCCCCACAGCAGCCTAGATGAATTTTATAGGACTCTGTAAATAAGGCTTTTGGCGGGTACAGATGGACTGCAGTTCAGCAGTGTCAGTGAATATGTTATGGGTCATGCAAGATGGCTGTTTTAGCAAATCTATGCAAACATACCTTTTTTTTCCTTCCCCATCTGTCTGTTTAACCAGTCCTATGATGCCAGTGCCTTGGGTTGTGAGCTGTTTAACTCAAACTCTGTATACTTAATTATTAGAATAGTTTCCAATGCAATGGTGTTGGCTTACGTTTTTGTTAAGGGCTGGATGTGTAGTTACTTTCACAGGGTTGAGCATTCTAATGCTGGAAACATGGCCGTTTTGAAAGAAATTGAAATATTTTATTGCTGAAATTACAGAAATGCCAATCCTGCCATTTTAGTTGAAACTGAAGTGAATTGCAGATGAACAAGAGCTTGGTTTCCTTGGCTGGTGGTTGATGCATGATTGCACAAAGAGGTACCAGTTAGTTTTTGCTTCTCTCTCCAGTACAGAACTTCATCTTTTTTTTTCTCCTTTTCCTTATTTCAGGGACTTAAAGCAGCCGACAATGACCCCACGGCCCCGCCATACGACTCCCTGTTAGTCTTTGACTACGAGGGAAGTGGCTCAACTGCCGGATCTTTGAGCTCTCTTAACTCCTCAAGTAGTGGTGGTGAGCAAGACTATGACTACCTAAATGACTGGGGCCCACGTTTCAAGAAACTTGCTGATATGTACGGTGGAGGTGATGACTGAACTTCAAAGTGAACTTTGTTTTTGGACAAGTACAAACATTTCAACTGATATTCCCCAAAAGCATACAGAAGCTAGGCTTTAACTTTGTAGTCTACTAGCACAAGTGCTTGCTGAAGGCTTTGGCATAGGCTGCAAATCAATTTGGGCTCCGTGGAATATCAGTGATCCAATGCTGTTTGGAAAAAAAAAAAATATTGAGCTCAGTTACACTTGAATTTTACAGTACAGAAGCACTGGGATTTTATGTGCCTTTTTGTACCTTTTTCAGATCGGAATTAGTTTTATGTTTAAGGCTTTAATGGTACTGATTTATGAAATGATGCATTAAAGAGACAAAATATGTTGGGGTGGGGAGGAGTAAGGTAAATCACAATATGCTTCAACATGCTTTTGTTACATCGCATTGCTTTTATTAAAATAAGGATGTTAAAAATAAAAAATCCTCATGGAACAGTTTTATTATCTGGGAGAGAAGACCATGAGGTTGAACAATGTACATTACTTCTAGTTTTAGATGTTAGGGGACTTTTTTTTTTTTTTTTCACTAAAATTCTAAAACTTATGCAGCTGGTTGCAAATAAAGGGAGTTTTCATATCACCAGTTTGTAGCAGAATTGATTTTTTCATATGCTAGAATGTTAGACACATTTTGGTCTTAATCCATGTACACTTTTTTTTTTCTTTTTTTCTTTTTTTAATTTCTAGTACTTTTTTTCCCACTTCACTGTAAAAATGGTATGTGTACATAATGTTTTATTGGCATAGTCTGTGGAGAAGTGCATAAACTTCAGAACACGTGTATGTATTATTTGGACTATGGATTCAGGTTTTTGCATGTTTATATCTTTCGTTATGGATAAAGTATTTACAAAACAGGTTGCAAACAAGTGACATTGATTCAATTGTTGAGCTGTAGTTAGAGTACTCAATATTTTTTTTATTTTTATTTTTATTATTTTTTCGTTTGTTTGGGGAGGGAAAAAAGTTCTTAGCACAAAAGTTTTACATAATTTGTACCAAAAAAAGAGGGGGGTGGGTGGGAGGGAAGGGAGCGCTGGCCTAATACTGGTGGCACGAGTAAATATACAGTATGTTTTGGGAGTGGGGAGGGAAGGGGGAAGGAGCTTTCAAACTGGAGAGACTTCTGAGAACAGCTTTGCCTCTGTATTGTGTACCAGAATATAAATGATACACCTCTGACCCCAACGTTCTGAATAAAATGCTAATTTTGGATCTGGTGCTTGGTTTGGCTTTTTTTTTTTTCCCTACCTGAGCAGCCCTTACTACAGTATATAAAGAGGGGAAAATACACAACTGCCTTTGAATGCAGAGAGGAGCATTTGCACTGTTTTGGGGTTTTTTTTTTTTTTAGTATTCAGTACTGCTGAGCTGAAATTGAGCTGCATATAGCAGAAAACTTGCCACAAACGTGTGAGCCAAGTTCCCAGGTGAAAGCAAAGTGATAGCTGACATTTCTGGGAATTCAAAGCTTTCGGTTCCTTGGAGGTGGCTAGCTCTTTGGCTTGATGTATGTTGTCTATATAACAAGAGCATTTTTGGCTCATTTCTGGATTGACAGTTTAATGACAGCGTGATTATGGTGCTGGTCATATAAACAAAATGCAGATTCTTGCAGGTGTCTCCTGCCTGAACTTCCTTATGCTGAATTAAAGAGAAGTCCCTTGTTAACTCGGTTCATGCCAGATGAAGGAGTGAGTTACAATTACAGAACTTTATTACAAAGTCCTGTTAGGCAATTAATCATCACTAGATATGTCTAGCTGTTGCACTGATTTATTTGCAGACAAAGCAAATGTAAGTACAGCAATTCTGCTGTCTTTTCAATGACTTGCAGCAATCTGCCTAGGTTTAATGTCTGCATTTACGCTCATTAAGGGCCTAATTGTGAGCAGTGGGAAGCTCTAACTCAGCCAAAACGCCACATCTACGCAGGCTGCCAGAGAATTGAAGCAGCGGGAGGGAGTCCTGGCCCCTGCCCGGCGTAGCCGCTTTCTGTGGCTAGTGAGGGTTGGTAGGCAGCAGCTGCAGTTCTGCAACATTTTAATAACATTAATTCTGTTATTATTGCTATTTGGACCCAGCATATGGGAAGCACTGAATGAAGTTCATTTTATTGATGTCAAATGCTTAGAGATAAGGAAAGCGAAGTGTTTGTGAAAAGCTTCCAGTTTTTATTATAGCACATTTTTTGTAAAAATGGAGTAGATGTCATTTTCTATGAACACACGGCTCTTTTTTGACAGCTTTAGAAGTAATTCTCATGAATTTTGAGTATTAATGTACCCATTTATCCTTATCTTGGTCAGGCAATCTTACAGCTCTATCTGCAGCTACTTTGCAATTCTAGCAATAGTTATCAAACCTAGCATTATGCCTACTGAACAGAAGAAAAGGTAAATCATGTAGGGGCATCTCAATGATTTTACAAGAAAAAGTATGTTGAACTGATCCTGTTTCATCAAGTTGCAAGCTATTCCCATTCTAGAAACGTGGAGCCAGACTTTGGTCGTGTGATGTGTGCTTAAACCCCTTAGAGAGAGAGGAATTCACTCAAAGGAGTAGGAATCCCTTTCCTTGGGAAATTCTGGCAACCTATTTTGGAAAAGGGTTTTCCAAACTGTATCCAAGGGAGGTTACTGGCACAAAATAAGGCCTTAGGAGGTTTCTCAGCTTTTTCTCAGTTCAGATTTCCTTTCAGTAATAGTTCCTCATAGTCTGGATCCCTATGAGCCTCAAGGCTGGAAACAAGAGAAAGGATGAGAATGTTTATTTGGAGTAAACATCTTAAATTGATAAACAGCATTTTACATGTGGCTGGATCTCACTTCCACTGTTTACTCTAGGGCTTTGAAGTTTTGGTGAAAGATAATGTTCTTATTGTGCTCTCTCCAAGTATCTGCACTAAGAACTGAGTACTCATCTGATGATGTTATTGGTGATAATGCAGTCCCTGGCTGTGCTGGGGCACTGTCGAAGTCTCTGTAGAGCTCACTGTGGTCACTTCTGAACACAAAATCCCATGCAAATCACTTTGATCGGGCAGGCTACTTGACTCTATAAAATGTTTATAAAGTAAGTTTTAAATGGAGGATGTTTAACTTCACATCTGAATTGCCCTGGTTTGCATGCACAAGTTTCTTCTCAGCTGCAAACAAAAATGTTTTAGACAGCTGCTGCTTTTCTTTTAGTGTTGAAGTAGCAAAGTGGCTCTGATCTCGAGAGCCGCAGGAAACCTGTTTCTTCGGAGCTCTGTTTGTTCGTATGGAACCGTGCTGGAAACCTACCAAATCCTTGACTTTAAAATACTTTTAAATTTGCTGTCCTATGATGCTATGTTATGATGATAGGCCGCTTACTCCCACCTTCCGAAGGAGCTTTCCTTCCAGCAGGAACAGCATGGTCTTGGCAGACAAATCTGTTTGGATTGGGAACGTGGTAGCAAAGTAAAGTACCTAATTGCTTGTGCTGGGGTACTTTTCACTACCAGACTTTCCCACTTTTCCCTCTTAGCTCCCCCAGGTGCGAAGTCTTAAATCAGAGTCTTCCATTTCCAGAGCAGAAAATTCAAGGTCCCAGCTTGGTTTTGCTTCTGTTGCCTTGCTCTGGACTTGAGGATGTGCTCTCCACCCAGCAGTAATCAGGAAGCCTTGCCTTCCTTTCCAAAGTTGAGTAGCCTAAACAGTATTTTCCCTCTCCCTTCCAGCTGCTGTGGATTTCTAGACATTGAAAAATGCAGCAATTGCTAGTAATGCAGTACCTAATATTTGTATGCCGTCCTGATTTCTCTGTCACTTAAGAGTATATACTAATGTTGCAGTAACAACATGAAGATGGAAGCCCAGTAAAGCTCTCTGGAAAGAGCAATCAGGATGAGGCCATGTGCACTCTGAACTGCTATGTAGCGTCGGCTGCAGAGAATGCACGTTATAAAATGCATGGATGTATGTGTGTGTAATGAACTGCTGGTGCCCAGAAGATCCAAGCACATCTCTTTCCTCCTAAGCAGCCGTTTTCACCTCTAATGTGAAGCTACATGGACATCATCATCATCATTTTCCCATTGCTTACGTCTTTTTTCCTTGCCCTCTACCCTGGCTAAAGACCACTTTGTAAAGTTTAGAATCATTTGTTACTTGTTAGCAAAGGAAATTCTCTCAAAGGAAATTCTGATAGATGAATTACTATTGTCATTTGCTGCTATTCTCCACTCCCAGTATATAAAACCCTTTTGGTTTGCGTTAACAAATTCAGCTTTCCGAATTCTCATGCTTCTTGGCAAGCCTGAGAGAATATTTCTGGTTTCTTCTTCCCCCTTTTCAGTTTCTATAACCAATTTTTTTATTAATGTTTCCAGAACTTGTTCAGTCTCCTGTAAACAAACTGAATGGTCAACCTCTTCTTCTTGGAAGCAGCTGAATTATTTTCCTTCCAGTGGCAAACATTCTTGTTGACTGTGTTTTCCTCTGTGTCACCCAGAAAGAACTAGATTTTGCACTGTTCAAAGCTGCTTATATTCATTATTATTTGTTAGAATATTTTTCTCTTGTGAGATTGTTTCTTCCGTACACTAATGCATTTGTAAACCCCATGGTGGCTTGCTTTTATGTAATTTAGTGAAACCACCTTCAAGTTGTTCACCCCCTCCCGCAGAGCCTAAATACTGGTTCTGAAAGCAACATATTTCGCTCTGGATATGAATAATGAATAGTAGCATTGTGCAAATTATTTTTATACTCCTGTCTCTGAAGATAAAATTTGTTGATGTGGTATGAGTACATATAGATAGACAGATCTGTAGACCCACCCCTTCTGTGTTGGATGTTACAGAAGTTTGATTATTACATTACATTTGTTATCTGCAGTACTGCAGGGCAAGCTTATAAAAACCCAGCTGTCTCTGCGCTCCATAAATCAAAAGTAATGGCCAGATAATCAAAATTATGTTCCCATTCTAGAACATTCATTACTGGTGGCATTGTATAAAGCAGATATAAAAACAAGTAGAGTTTTTGTGCTGTGGGATGATTAGAGGGAATTACACTAAAAACATATAATCATTATTGGTATGTTTTGACTGGAAGCTAATAAAGAGTACTTTGCTCAGCAAGGTTATTTTAAGATAAACTGCAGAAATAAGCAAAAAAATGAATCTTTTAACCTAAAGCAGTGAGGAAATGATATCCAAACTATTTTGGAGAATTGAGAATTTTTTCTCTCTCTCATTTGGGCAGAACTAAGACAACCAAAAAAAATGACCAAAATGTCAAACCTATCCTTAAAAACTTACTCATGGATTCAGAGAGACAACTTCAAAGTCCTGCTCTGCTGTCATGCCTACGTAGGTTCAGATATAAAGCTCCTGAAGGCAATGGCAATGCTACTTTGAATATCATGACCGCCCTGAAACCAG
This sequence comes from Nothocercus julius, assembly GCA_013398735.1. NCBI lineage: Eukaryota > Metazoa > Chordata > Aves > Tinamiformes > Tinamidae > Nothocercus > Nothocercus julius. The sequence goes on from VZSV01000016.1 coordinate 8,756,172, forward strand.
TGTTAAATTTAGAAAAATATCTGTAATATTCTTGCAGCAATATATTATACTATATGAAATTGAATAGCCCTAAATAAATGTAATGATTTTAAGTCATTCTGAATTGGCAGTTGTCTTCTTTTTTAATGAATGATCTTTAATGGCTTTAGGTTTATTAAAACTCAGTATATTCACTAAGGCACTAGTGAACCTAACTCTGATGCACACTATAGTGCCAGGTGACCCTGCATAGGTAAGCTTTTATGGAAACCTGTTTCTGGACTGAATATTTGGAAGCGAATTTTGATGGGAATTTTGTTGATGGTTGATGGTCTCAGCAAAGAGTAGATACTCAGACCTTTAGTAACTGTCATGGGAATACTGGGGTGGCTGCCATTCAAAAGCAGAGAGCAAAGATCAGTCCATGAAATTACATTTCAATACTGCTTCAATCATACAAACAGCAGTAAGCAAATAAGTATATGGTAAGACAGTGCCAGGTCACAAGCTATGTATGGCGTGTGTATTTATCGTAGGACTGTATACTGCAATCCCTGATGCTGCAACTGTTCAATACAGCTGCACAGTGATGGTGTGGATGCTACATCGGTCTTCGATGAAAGTCATCACAAGGATATTTATCCCTTCCAATTCACATGAATATGTCATACTTGCACATATCTGCACATCATATTGTGGAGGGACTGGGGGAAGGAGCGATTTTCTCCACTATTGAAAACTCTTATAAATCTCTTGTCAAGAGGATTTAAATTTGCTTATTGTACACAGTTAAACTATCCTTAATGAATTTTGTTGTGATCCTTTCTTAATTATAGACTTTCTGTGAAAGGGATGTCATAGTGGAACTAGAGAAATAGGCAGGAAATGGACACTTCTTCCAAGTTCTTGAAGATTTGGGATTTTTAACCCCTGAGTGAAAATGAAATTGCTCATGTCAAGCCATCTCTGGCAGACAGCATCTCACATTGATTTTATACATAATTCAGCACAATTGACAGTGTTTTCAGGACAAGCTGAAGACTAATATGTTATGGAGGCTAAATTGCTTCTCCGTCCTGGAAAAGAGAGTCCCTGGAGGCCACAAGTTATGTTTACCGGTGAGCCAATTGTGACTGTTAAGAAACAGGGCAGTGTTACGCCTGATGTGAGGATAAACAACGTGCAATAGTGTCAGGGTCAAAAACTGCCTCCACTGAAATTGTTTCTGTCATACCCAACAAAGCGTTTTCTTCCCTCTGTCCTGCCTCAACAGCAGTAAAGGGTTTAGAGTACCTTACCCAAATCTGGTTTTGCATATGGAGCACCAAAGATACTGTGCATGTTCTTGGAAGGCATGCCATCCATGCCAAGCACAATAAGCAGAAGAGAAGATCTGATAGGTGATATAATGTGCTTTCCTTACTGCTGCTCTTCTGCCTTGGTCACTGACTGTACAGTCAGGCAAATGAGCTGCTGTGGGATAAACCAAATGCAAAACTGAGGTTGGTGCATTTCTTTAATGCCGGGGTGTGATCCTCCACATTCAGCAGCTCCAGAGGGATATTTCTAGAGGAAGAGCAAATGCATAAGCACTGCTGAGGAAGTAGCCTCTTGCCCACACCCTCATTCCCACCACAGGAATTTGGGTATTAGCCCCACATGCCCTCTGAACAGCTCCTTGCACTGTGCCGGCGGCAGGAAAGCAGCAACTGCTTCTCATGTGGTGTTATGTAGGTCTTGGAGTTGCTCAGCTGCCGAGCGCATTGGAGGGAGCCGTCTGTCTGATCCATCTGCTGCCTGCGGCACTGGCCAAGGCCAGCTGTTTCGGAAGGAGAAGTAAATGAGTGTTCGGGTAGGAATTGTGAATTAATAGCCTTGAAAATATTTTTTTTCCCTCTCACTAAAAATCTTTTTACTCCACGAAGATTTGCCAAAGGGATCCCAATCTGCCAAAGAGCTGGTGAACAGTTTTCACCAGAGTGACCAGCTTGTCCATACAGATGCCCAGTCTTTCCACCTCCACAAACCTCTTCTAGGATCAAACTGGAAAACAGAAGAAAAATCTGTTCTTGACCAGAATGGAATTCTTACTCTACTATGTATTTTTATTATTTGAAAAAGTAGCAAAAATATCTCTGTTTTTTGGGTACAGTAACAGTTGAAACTCAATGTTCCATCCTTATGTTCCACTTTTTCTTTATATGAACCAATGATAAATAGAGTATTCATTGAATAGATGCAAAATCCAATGCATGTATCAAATTGTTCTTGCAGCGTAATCAGATAATTAAAGATTTTGTCACTGTCTTATGCTGTTTGATATAAAGTACTTTGACTGGCAAGATGGCAGCTTACCTTCAGCAAACTTAACAGGCTGTTTGCAAGCTGTGAGTTGAGTTTAATTGGGTGTTCAGAGATTTACTACAACAAAGGTAATAACCTCGATATATTAGCAAGAGGCTACATCTTTTCACTGTTGTATTGTAAATAAAGACTAATTTTCCAGTGGGCTTACTGTTTGTCCAAACATCAGGTCTACTAAAAGAAATATAAATTGATCCCATATTTAGAAATGAAATAATTTCTGCAGACTCTGTGAGACATAAACACCTAAGTGATCTGAATGGCACTGTGCATGAATCATGTGGGAGGGGATTGAGAAGAGAGAGCTACATTTTGAAATAACAACATGAATTTTATTGAAACAGCAATGAGCTGTTTGCCCTTTTATTTAGCCTTTATGATAGCAAATAGAAACAATTTGGCTTGCCAGTCAGACCTAGAAATGGGGAAGGGAAAAACAACCCCAAAATCTGAGTGCAGTTTTGAGTCGAATGATATTTGGACCAAACTCAATGCAATTTATTTTTATGTACTGTCCTCCATACAGAGTACTGCAAAGCAGTTTGTATGGAGAGTCCATCATCAGAAGTTAAAGGGAAAAGGGAAAGTTTTAAAAGCAAGAATAATTCTGTAGCTCAGAGAAATTATGAGGATTTTATTGTAGCTCTGAGAGAAACGAGAATAGTTTCAGGTAAAAAACCTATCTTTTCTGTCTTTTGGTGTCCAAAATACTGCATTCACTTGTGGCAGAAAGTGGCCCATTCTTGTTAATGGCACCACCTCTGAATGGCTCATTTGGTGAGGGGCTGGCCCATGGTGTTTTCCCACTGCAGATCTGTTCCAGTTCAGCTCTCCATAACAGCCACATACAGTTCCTGCCATAATTAGTAAACACTGCTGAGATACAGCTTCATGCAGTAAATACAAGCCTTTCTCTCTCGGTATTTTGTAAGACCCGGTATTCTGAAAAATAGGATCAATTTGGTCGATTTTTGAAGTTGAACTAAAAAAAAAAAAAAGGGTGAGGGAAACAGAATGCTGTGATAGTCTTCTGGTTATACTGATATGTACACACACACACATATATAGAATATAGTGTTTAGCATTTCATAAATGGGTAGATTCACCTACCTCTGTTTCAGTTACATATAGCTACCAAAATTGTGCAGTTTAGTCTAATTTATACTGGCTGAGAATTTGGCCTCTTTTACTTGTTTTGCACTTATAGATATGGATGAGTAGTTCTGAACGTGTGACTTCGGTGGTGCAGGATGCTGAAGGGCATCCAGCTCCAGAGTGCCCACGTAGTTAGCCTCCCCCAAGCTGACCACCCCTCCAGACACCCATGCGCATTCAAAATCCCAACCTGCTTTCCAGACCTCCACCACACTCCAGAGAGAATTTTCACCTCATGGCCCCACTTTGGAATATACCTCAGGAAACAAGACAAAACTGGTCAAAATCCCCCCATATAAAATCCTCCTACATTACTAGGCAATAATTCCCAATTTAAAAGTTTAACTGAGCCAATCCTTTGCTGCTGTTCAGATTCTTTGAATTCTTCCAACATTTGTGTGTAAGAAGTGTTCAGATAAAGAATCTGATCCAGGAGTGTTCCAGTAGAGACACTGGATCCTACCAGCCTGTAAGATGTTAATTCACATTCAGGAAGAGAAAGGAGGTGTAAAGTAATTGAGTCCCCCTGTAAATAGAAAAAAAGGGAAGGGAACATACCTGAAGATGTACAGGCTGATGGGCCTACGTCAATGTTGGGTGCTACCCTTAGGTAACACTTGTAGGAGAGGAAGCAGCCCTCTACACTCCACTCCAACTCAATCTTTTATTTCTATGCGTACATTGAAAAATGCTTTATTCTATCCAGCCAGAAATATATAGCTTTTTCTTTTTTCTGACTGGTCAGAAACTTAGAGTAGATTGTGATAGAAAACTATTGTGATAGAAAACTATTGGGCTAGTTCGCAGAAGAAGCAAAAAGAAGCCAAACACCTTTTTTTGGATGCACATGATAAAAAGTACTTCTGACTTGCATTCATGCTATTGCTTCTGGAAGGCACTGACTCTAGAAGATGCTATGTCTCAAGCTCCATTTGAGAACACTTTTAAAGCACACTGTGATTCCACTTATCTCTTTTCTAATTGCCAACACTTTGGCCACCCAGCTTTTACTAAGTGTGACTTCAACAGCATCGCTATTAATGCTCATCAGTGTGAGATAAGATATGGGCACAGGACTGTCCATCATCTAAGGCAACAATGGTGACTCTAGGCTTAGATGGCAAGTGCGCCTGTCTTACAACACTTGTGGGTAATTATAACACCAGCTGCTGGAAGTTCCTAGTTCATGCTTTTTTTTTCTGCTAGAAGCAAGATGGTTTTTGTCCTTTTCTGATTTACCCTTCAGTCTGAAGCCAATACTATTTTTTTTTTTTATTCTAACATTTTCATATAAAAACACAGGTGTCTGTTGCAAAATATTGTGCATTTGGCCAGCAAAGTGGTTAATGTGCAACCAGAGAAGAGTGTGTTTATGGTGAACTTTGTAGTTCAGAAACTTCAGAAATTTACATCTGTCTGGCATGTTTTGTGGCCACCTAGATCTTCTTTTAAGACCAAAGATACACAAATAAAAGCAAGATACCTCCATTCACTTTTCCTACCTATTTACTGATGTTTCTACTCTCACTTTGTTGTTTCCTAGGATTGGATTTGTTTTTCATGCTAGTAATCAGATTTAGCTAAACTTCTAGCTTTATCTGATGCCTCTAGTAAAAATATGTCTTTAGGAGCCTGATAGGACTGTGAATTACTTATTCAGGAGACCAATCCTTCCTGGTTTCAGAAGAAAACAAGGTGCCCATGAACTAGTTCTTATTTTCAGCCTACTACTACTTTTCTCTTAAGATTCAGCCCGCTGTATCTTGATGCCAATCGAGAAATAAGATTTCCAAGATTTTTGAGTACGTCCTTGGTGTCCACCATATTCTAAGCTGCATATTCTTTAGTAGTACACAAATAGAGGTAGTAACTACTAATATTTGAAAGGGAGTATCACTGCAAGTTTTCAAAGCATATATAGACACACACTCACTCTCCTTCGTTTTGCCAGTTCAATACAAACTGTATAGTATGTGTACTGGAAATTTTGCAATCTCAAGCATTTTAGAGAACAGAGGTAGAAAAAAAAGTAAGTTGATGAAACAGAATCAAGGGACTGAATAGGTTTAAAAAATAGCAAGAGATTTAGAGCCGTAATGAGTAAAACAAGCCTCTGGTTCAAAAGCAAGTGCTTTCTTGTCCATTTATGGAATAATCAATATCTCATCCCAAAACATCTGTGAGTAGATATTAAAAAAAAAAGAATGCTTTATAGTAGAATAAATTTGCTGACCATGCGCAAGTTCCATCAAAAACAGAAGCATAAATAACTGTGGAATATTGATAATGATGCTTAGAGAAAAAAGAGCTGAATAAACAGCATTGAATAAAATGTGAAATGCTGTTTTATCTTTCTGTTTTCTTGAAAACCTCCATGCTATCAGATAGAAACAGTGTCTGTCTCTAGCATTTGATCAGGATTCTTTCTCAATCAGCCTTTTTTGTTTCCTTGTCTTATTTTAAGCATAATTATCAGATTGATAAATATGAACATCAGACATAACGCTAGCTTGGATTCTGAATTACTGCAGGATTGGTGCTTTCAGAGAGCAGAAACAATTTAGGGCCAGAAAATGAACATGTTTCATTGAATGGATTATCTTTTTCAGCTAATAATAGTTCATATCAAATAACATTTTGTGAAGGATAGAGAACGACTTACACGCTCTCTGCAGAAACAAAAAGAAAAATGTTCCTTACAGTACTTGCATATTACGAAATCAATTTTGCATTGAAGGACAATTTTCAGAGCAGTTTCTATCCTCAAGTGGGTCTATATGTTGCTGTGCTCCCCGTATATATGTATATATATATATGCATGCCACATTTAGCAGTACAAGGACCCAACAGTGCTCCCATTTTCCTGTTTCACACCCTGTGCAAAATTAGATTTAAATTCACAGTAATGATAATGGAGAGTGAATCATTTGCATCTGGAGAATTTTTCTATTGAAAGTTGCAGTTAGACACTATACAATACATGCACTAATTTAAGCCAAGCATCTAACTCTACTTTCGATAAGCCAAGGTACCCTCTCTTCGCAATTCCTTTACAAAACACTGGTCAGTCTGCTTTTCTGTTCCATGAGCCAAGGATCGCTTTTCCGCATTAACAGTCCTAATATTATCTTTTCCTCCTTAATAAAAGAGATTTTCTGGAAGACGGTTGTCTCTGACAAGCTCAACCTCAATACCTTTAGGGAGTGTTCAGCCTGCTACCTTTACTGCCAACAGGAAAAGCTGAGCTGTCTTCAGTCAACATGCTTGATTGAATGGTACCGAGACCAGGCCCTGGACGTCATGATGAGAGAGCAGGGTGCTAATCTCCCAACAAGCAGCTCATCCTTGTTTCTCACTGAGTGCTCCTTTTCTCCACTGCTTATCGTATGTGATCAGCAGTGGAAAGAGCTGCTGTACAGAGCTTTCCAACCCACTTGGTGTCTGTAATGTAAAGCTGGCAACATGCCTGACTGTGACATGCAGTTGGGTTCAGGTGAGATCTCTGAGCTGGTGCATTTACTTTAGTAACACCTTACTTACTTAATAAATATGAAAAGAACAGGTTTCTGAAAGAGACCTGTGTAGCTACTAACCAGATCTTAGGAACAACAAGTCTTAAACTGTTTGCTCTAAGGAGAATAGAGTTTTCAGCCCATGCCTCTTACAGTGCCATTATTGTTATATATCGTATCTAGGAGTATTAAATAGTCTTGTAGCAAAGTCTTAGACAGGCCTGAATTGCAAGGGTTGAAGAAAATATGTATTTTGGGTTGTCTAAGTCTTGTACAGGACTATCTTGTGGAAGACTTCAGCTTTTCCCTTGAGTGGGTAAGGACATGGGTATGTTGGCAAAGAGATACTGTGAATTCTGAACCACTGGGAAAACTTTTTGCAAACTTGTGTACCTGATTTAAAGTGTTGTAGTGTGTTACAGAAACAAAGAGGATAGGCAATACTGACCCTGCTTCCAGAGTTTTTAAATGTATATATCTGAATTCAGGAGCTGTACACACACCCAGACTGTGTAAGGACTATGTTACTGCTCATAATTTGCAGTTATCCATCTTCAGTGGGAGCAAGAGGTCAGTAGAGCATTTTAAATACATATTTTTGTCACCTCTTGCTTGATAACTAAGCCTGCCAAAGGATCAACAGACATGATGTCATCATTAGTCTTTAAATGGCAGCAGTCTCAACTGCATGGAGCTCACAACCCGCTGCCTACATCACAGGGCAGAAGAGCATGACAAATGGAGCTCAGGGGGTTGACTGATCATTTGCATAGGGGCTTATTGATGGGGCAGGAGAATTTTCTAGCTTCCACTGCCGTCTTGTATTTCCACAAGTGCTGCTTCAACTCTGGGTTATACGATGCAGAGAAAAGCTATAGACACTTGAATGGAAAGGTTTACATTCCTGTAGCAGCTGTGGGGAGAAATATAGGTGGAAGAGAGTGCTAAACAGCACAGAAAAGCTTTGAAGCCTCTAAGAAAGGAGTCATCCCAATTACAATAAACTAATTAAGTGCTACTAGAAATACAGTGAAACTAGCAGTGAGCATTGTCTCCCACAGGCAACCCACTGTCTTAAATAATCACTTAAATAATTCCCATGTGGATTTTGGTACAATTTTGCTTGACCTTTATTTAAAGACCACCAGCAGAGCAATTGATTAAGGTTGCTCAACCTATGCGAATTGGCTCTAACCTAGAGTCAGAGTCAATTCTCTTTATTTCTTTGCCTACCTTGCTCCTTCTGTCTCTCTCTCTCTCTCTTTTTTTTTTTTTTAATACATACTTATCCTTTTAGCTCACTATTTTTCTTTATGGAAATCTGCTTCATTTTTCTGTCCTCCTGTGGTTACTGGACTCTTGTTTTGTTCTCCACAAAGATTTTCTAGCCAGCCTCCAATACTTAAGATTTTGTTGTTGTTGATTTTTGTTTGTTTGCTTGCTTGTTTCCTTAGTGTGAAGGTTTTAAAATTTCACTTCAATTTTAAAAACACAATGTCTATCCTAAATGTCAAACTAACGCCTATTCAAAAAAAATGCAGGACTGTATACACTACCTGTATAGTATCAACTGCGTCAACGTATCTTAGGGAAGGAATTCTGGTTTTGCACTCTATGTGTCTTCCTCTAACAGTGCTTTCCTACTCGGGCCAAGAATTGAAACCTTCGGAGATGTGCCAAGACTGTACCAAGACTGATAGAAATAAGAGATTTCATTCCTGAATACCCTGTCCTGCCTTTGAGAGCCTGCAGAATGTTCATTGTTGAAAAAGGATTGCAGTATCAAATGAGTCAAACTGAAAATGTAGGCACAAGCTGTGCCTTGAAGGCACAAGCTGTGCATGGCATCCAGTCATTCTCTGCCTGGCTTTCCCCACCTTTAAAAGAAAATAAATACATGGTGCTCCAACACGAAATATTTTGAGATCATTAATAAATTACTATGGTTGACAACCAGAGCCACAACAGACAAAAAATAATCTGTCAAAAGGTAAAAAACTACAGAGCAATATTTCCTCTCTTCTAATTCTTTCTTTTAAAGAAGAGGGACATATACAGCTGCTTTACTGTCAAAGGACATGAAGGGAAGATTTGGAAGGTACTCTTTTTAACTCTACATTTGCTGGCCACCATCAAGAAATGCTTTAGCCATGCACAAGACTTTCCCCAAGTATAGGGAATAAAGAAGAGGAAGAGGGGCAAAATTGTCTTCCTTTCTAAGATGCAATCTGAAGTGGTTATAGAAACATTCATGTTAACTCTACATATTTTTGAAGATAAGGCTTGTTCATATCAATCAAAATAGAGCAGCAGTAACAGACTGAATTTTCTTCAAGTAGTTCTACTTGCAGAATCTGATGGTGCACTCTGATATGCTACTCAATTGCGGATGGTCCCTGACGTCACATACACAGCTTGTTTTCTACTCAGCCATTACACAGAAAGGAGAGGGGCTCTCTTCCACTGCAGGTAGCTCTAAGATCAATATAATGGGTCTTCCAAAGGCAACCCCTTTCCTTAGGGCCCATACTCTCTTTTTTAATTCTGTCTTAAGCAAACTTATCGTATGCTTTCTTTTTTTATTATTATTATTGTCAAGACTAATGTAGAGTAAATGCTGATTCCAAGCAAATAACACCTTGTCAACCAGTCCTTCTGTAAAAAGATGATCATGCACCTCTACAGATGGAATGGGGAAGCAACCAGGGGTGGTGGAACAATGGCAAGAGCTGCCCAAAGAGGTGTAAGCACCATATGAGTGCCAGGTGGAAAGTGCTCCAGAGTTTGTCCTCTGCAGAAGCTGAGCTGTGGGAGAGAAGTGGAAAACGTGTAGGCTTTTGTTTTCCAATTTTATCTTGTTAACTTATTGCAGCAGATTGGTAGACCTAGTAAGCTGTTTTCACTTATACCAGTATTAACAGTTCCATTAACTTCACTGAAAATGCAGCTGGGGGTGATAATAAGCACTTTTGAAAATATCCTACTCCTAGAAAGGATCATTCTGAAGCACTTAATTTTGGTAATAAAAGAGGTGTGCTTAAGAGATGGACAATATTTATTTCAATCTCTTTGGGCTGGAACTGTCTATAAATGAAGAACTGACAGTTTTATGACAACAGACTTATGATCACCTTCTTTTTAGGTTAACTATAAAACACCAGGAGAATTTTGATATCCTCATTTTTCTGCCTTCAATAAAACAGCAAATAGAAAGGAATGAATATTTTAATTTTCTTTTTTTTTTTTTTTCTTTAAGAAACACAACTATTTTAGTTTTGCAGCCCTAGGAGCAACAATTTTGGCATGTTCTGGCTACATATGAATTGTTTTGCATTTCATTGTGTAGGATAAGGCAAATGGAGAGATGGCTACATACAGTTTTTGTCTATAGCTAGTGATGGTAGACAATCAATAGTTGCCCTAGAAAGTAGATTGCTGAGGATTATATGTATGTGATAAATGTTAACTGTTCTCTTGGAAGGAATATCCCTGTATCCATCATAAGCAGTACTGGTCATTCTCCAAGGTTTGAATATTTAACAGCTTGGTAATGGGACTGGTACAGAGCCATGCTATCCTAGATTGACTGCTTCTTGGCTCGGAGACGGTAGACTGCAGCCATGCAATATAGGATCCATCCCCTCTCATGCACGGCTAAAAATCTGTGAGGAAGGAGTTATGGGCCATTGTCACTTGTGATGAAAAGTGGCAAGTTCAGATGGCTCAGATGGCCCAGATGGCAGCATGCATAACTAGTGGCATGGAGAGTCTGGCAGCTGATAGTCAGGGAGCTCTGAAGTACCTTTGGATACTGTGTGCAAATTAGACCCTAAATATATAAAGCTATAAATCAAGGACTAACTTTGGAGCGAATATGGGATATGCTCAAAGGAGAATTTTAAGACACAGGGAATGACAATAGGGATTCTTTTCAAGAGATGTCATGCAGCCAGTAAATATAGTGAGGCCTCATCATTACCGAGGTACATTAAAAGTGTTTTCAACACTGAATTTAGAAAGAGAGGCTTCTGCATGCCATGCAGTTCCACTCTTACAGACCTCCTATATCTTCCCACCTGAAAGCTGCTCTTTGGAGTGTTGTTTTATCACTTCCTCCCAGCAGCTGTGTGAATGTTACAGTCTGGTGTTCTAGCATGGGGGAAAGTAGTATAAGAAGAGGAGGTACAGAGCGCATTAGTCACTCAGAGGATAAATGTGTCAGCAGTGGAGAGCACTGACGATTATCTGTCTGGAAAGAGTTCTAAGAAGGAGTCTGCAGGTCCCCACAAAGCTCTCAGTCAAGTCACAAAGTGCTCATCAAGATGTTGCTAAGCAAAATGCTATGTCCTTGGAATACAGACCTGGGGACAAACTATGCTAAGTGGAAAAGGTCATGGAAGCCAGTCGAGTTGATTCTAACCTCAGCATGAAACGAATCACAAAGTTTTAGCAGAGAGACAGCTAAAGCTAGTTTGTAACACGCCTGACACTTGCATATGGACCCCAGATTGTGCCATTCTAAAATGCTGCAGCACGTATTAATAAACCTTAAGTGTAGCAAAAGTGCAGTAATCCGTTCTACTCGTGTCAGCCATACAATGCTCACTTACAGGACCAGAGAAATTGCAATAAATATGGCAAGTTTGCCAAGTTGTTCAAATTTAATGTCCACACAATTCTTAACTCTCAAACTTGGACAAAAACATCATATATGGCAAAAGTAAAGATATATTAAAATCAAGAAGTGATCCTGAGCATCTTTAGGAGGAATCCAGGCTAAATACTCAGCTCTGGTGAGGCCACATCTGGAGTGTTGTGTGCAATCCTGGGCTCCCCAGTATAAGAGTGACGCAGAACTCGGAACTTCTAAAAAGGGTCCAGCGTAGTGCAACAAAGATGATTAAGGGACTAGAGCATCTGTCTCATGAGGAAAGACTTAGCAAGCTGGGCCTGTTTAGCCTGGAAAGAGAAGACTGAGAGGGGATCTTATCACAGAATCACAGAATCACAAAATGGTTGAGGTTGGAAGGGACCTCTAGAGATCATCTAGTCCAATCCTGCCTGCTCAAGCAGGGACACCTAGAGCATGTGGCACAGGGTGGCATCCAGGCAGATTTTGAAGATCTCCAGGGAAGGAGATTCCGCAATCTATCTGGGCAGCCTGTTCCAGGGCTCTATCACCCTCACAGGAAAGAAGTTCTTCCTCACATGGAGATGGAACTTCCTTTGTTTCAACTTGCACCCATTACCCCTTGTCCTGTCACTGGCCACCTCGGAGAAGAGTTCTTTCCTGTGAGGGTGACAGAGCCCTGGAAGAGGCTGCCCAGAGGGGTTGTGGAGTCTCCTTCTCTGGAGATCTTCCAAACCCACCTGGCTGCCACCCTGTGCCACGTGCTCCTGGTGTCCCTGCTTGAGCAGGGAGGTTGGACTAGATGATCTCTAGAGGTCCCTTCCAACCTCAACCATTTTGTGATTCTGTAAATCTAGGATATAACTGGAGCAAGCTTGATTAACACCTATAGACAAATTCACAGCAAAGGTATGCATAGAAAACTTTTCTGCCTACTCCTAATACTTACAGGTTCTGTTATTACAGTAACAGAATGATTAAGTTCTTCTAGTGTTCTAAAGAAATGTGTTTTAGCATAAAAATCACCTGTGTTTTGGAGCGAATTTCTAGCTAATTTGCTGGCAGGAGGAAATATCTGTCAATAAGACAATTTATTTGAACTTGGCAGCTAGAATGTTTTTACATTGGGGGTGACTTTTGCTGACTGACTTTTCTTTTGGTAAGTTCACAGGAGGAGTGCATCAGGCCATACAGCTGATCATACATAATTAAGGTCACTGTAACAAAAATTAAGTTAGAAGGAAAGACAGGCTTCTTTATATGACTTGCTCGGCCACCTACCCAATTAAAAATGGAGTATTTAAAAAATTATCAGCCATTCACTTGAATAGCTGTAGACACCTGGGAAAAAAACAGGATGATCCTAATACTTTAATTACATATTGATGCCTCTTTATCTATGTCATTATTGCATTTTGGATTCACATTTGTCTGTGGTCTTTATTTCCTTGGCCTGCTAGTTATCACATTCAGCCTTTGCAAGCAGTACAGAGCCAACCCTATGCCCTTTTCGTACAGCTACAGACAACCCACACAGCATTAAAGTAGCCATCATTTTGCTGATTATGTTATGTGTGGGTGGTAAGAAGTAGAAATATCCCCTGTCTTAAAGGTATACTCCTTAAGTTAACATAAGATGGAACAAACAATTTATTATAACTACAAAACATTTTATCTAACGTTTGTGATAGAAAACTATAACAAATTACAGAAATGATACTACAGGAATGAAAACAGCAAAAGAATAGCTGAAAAAATCATTCTAGTCCAACTGATTAGAGTATATGTTAAGAACTATTTCACTATTTCACGTTTTCAGCATTTTCAGCACGAAGAAGTCTCTCTCAAACAAATGTCCAGATCACCTATTTCTTCAGTTAAGTAATGAGCGCTAATAGAACACACTTTGTGACTTAACACATGATTTGGCAAACCAGGAAGAATGAAAACTGACGCAGGTACTTTTATAAGACTTTCATGAGGTGTAGAAGAAAATAGAAAATAAAGCCAATTTAAGAACAATTCTCTTCCTCTGAACACGTCAAACAGGGCCTGAAATGATTCCCTTTAAATTCAATGAAAAAACCCCATTATCTTTAATGAGTTGCATCAAGTTCCCACTGTAGTAGTCCCTAAAATGTCAATATTTATAGTTGTCACCAAGAAACATCTAACTGTCAGGAATACTCCCTTTTCGAGAAAGCATAACTAGCTCTCCTTGGTTAATACCACACAGTAAATATAAGGAATAGCAGTCCTAGCAGATATAACAAAATATTTGTTGAAATCAAGGCTCTGAAATCCATAGTCTTTCACTTCCAGGGCACTCAGAATGCATTAGGTCTACACTGGAACAGACAGTAACTGCCAAATCAACCTGAATTAGATAAAATAATTAAGTCTACCTCAATGATTTGGAATAACAGAGTGTTGTTGCAGCATTTGCGTTGTTTGCTTTGAAGAAGAAAGAATATGAGCTGCACCATGCCATTTATTTTCCATAAACAGCTTGTCTTTGCCTGGGCATTCTTGCATCGGCAGGAGCCCATTATCCTTGGAGAATATCCTTGTTCCATTGCAAATTATCTCTTAATTATTTCTGTCCTTTGAGTAGCCGCTACTTTGAAGATTTTTCATTATGTGATGCAATTTTCATCTCTGAGGCTCCTTTAACTTTCACTGAAAGGAGGGAATTTCTTTGTTATTAACCCTGGCCACCAACCCACCTAGGAGTGAACAATCTGGTGTTTTGATGGCTGCAATAGGATGATCACTGTAGAGAGCCACTGCTTGGAAATCAAGTGGTTTGTATTTAAGTAGTCAGCAGGGACAACAGAAATCCCAGGGCTCAGAAGAAATGAGTAGATTTAGGCTTTTGCCACATGCTGTTCTACATAATAGGAACTTTCACTTAGGGGGAAAAAAAAAAAAAAAAAAAAAAAAAAAGCTCCTAGCTCTTCCAGTTGCAAAAACAGTCTTCACTATGTAAATCCCATCACTGCTGTTTTGTTGAGTCTGCAGCCAGACAGACTGAAACAATAGCACCCAAAGAGCTCACAGCTCCCCAGTTGCATCTTAATGGGCTGTTTGTTAACTTCAAAGCTGACCATTTAAATGCTAACATTATTAGTCAAGTAATCCAAAACATAAGCACCCAGCTTGAATCATTAGCATTTAATTACCTAACATTTTCTCTTGTTTAATCTACAGTGCCATGTAAACTGGTTTTAATTTTTGTTTTAAATACTGAAGCACTCACGTTTATGTCTCTGCAGAGAGTACAGACTCCTGAAGAAAAAAATATTTCAGTTTGTGTACATACGATTTATACATATATATATAAAACAAAGTACACTGTTTTACTCTAAAATTTTCTTGGAATATGTTAGATTTGTTTACGTTCTTTCTATTGCCTGGTATCTGGTATTACCTGTTCAGGATAGGATGTGTTGTTAAGAAGTAAGTGAAGATTTAGCTGCTAATTCAGGGTTGTTTCCCCTCTTCTTTTTTTTTTTGATCAGTTGGAAAAAAAGTTTTTCTTGCTTATTCAAGGTAGCATAAAGGTCACTGACAATAGCTCCCCTAAAGATGCCGATATGTGACATTTCTCCTGAATACAACAAGAACATGATAAGCTAAAAAAAATTCAAATTCCTTTCTAGATAAAACTGTTTATCAAATGTGACCTATCCCTTAAAATAAAGCACATTTAATCCTTACCTTAAACCTTACCTGAAGCTTACCACATGTCTCCTGAATGTAAAAGACTACAAAAAGATGATGCTGTAGCACTATCCATGTAAAATAAATACAGCAAGATCTGTACAATGACAGCCTTATGCCTGTAAGCTGATGATTAAAGTAAATAGATGATTAAAAGTTGCAGGTTTTAACAGCTGAGTTCAAGTCTGGAGCATGGATTTTTAACTCAAATCCACAGATAATAGATACTTAGTCACCAAAGAGTAATCCTCAGATTTTTTTTTGTTGTTACTGAGAGATTCATTGTGTTGCTTTTCAGAGATGCTGAAGGCCCCTAGCACTGCCTTAAGTGTGTGTACGCTTGCTAGACATGGTGGCAACTTGCAGTGCAGAGCCAAGGCTTACCACAAAAAGTCTATGACGTAAATTCTGTTCTTATTGGGAAAAGATTTTTCATTTCAGTTACTGATACTAATAATATTTCTTATTTATTGTATTGTATTGTATGAGTCATAGAACTTATGGCTCTTTAATTCAATTATACTTCAGAGAATGTAACCTAGACAAGTACAGTCAGGAAGATAACAAATTAGGTTAGCAATTAGTAATTGGTAATTAAAAAATTACCAATTTTTTTTAAAAAAAGAGGCAGTGATAGCAGAAGTTAAGGAAGTTGAGAAAAACAAAACAAAACAAAACAAAACAAAATGTGGTGTATTTTTGACATTTTGTTCCCTCAGAGTTCTGTTCTGCTATAAATCTCTTTTCTTGGTGCTTCTCCGAGGTCTTCATTGCTACACAAGCAGTGTTTTTTTACCTTGAGCTAAGAAAAATTATCTGTCCCAAGGAAAAAACACAATGAAAACAACTTATTAAAGTTTCACTTCAAGGTAAATTCACAGAGATCAACCTCACTCCACACTTGGGGTTAAGCTTAGAGTAAATTTACCTGGAAGGAAAAATAACACAACTTGTCCTCACTGTATTTTTCTCACCTCAGGGTGGCTCATTTGTATTCATTTCCCTGCAGTTGGAAATGAAATTTTTTAGCTGTGAAGAAAAGCCCTGAGGTAGATGGAAGTTGTCAAATGTATACATACAGGAGGGCAAAGTTACAATGTGGAATTTTTAGTGAAATTACTGCATGTGTGGTGTATCTGTAGTATTTAAGTGAAATACTATCAAGTATTTAAAACCACTTATTTGTGTCTATCCAAGAATATTTCAGCAACAATTTACCTGAAATGTAAAGATTTGGTCAGATAGAGATTCTTTACTACAGCTCCAATACTCCTGTTCCTCTCCTCACACTTTTTCAGCTCTGTCTGTGTGCTTAATTCTTGCATGCTGATCACTTTTAAACCACCTCTTTTTCTCCTGTTAGCCCACTCCATTGTCTAGTGGACTAGTTCATACAAAATTAGTTTATGGGAAAATGATTTCCTACAAATCCTGTAAAACTGTGCATTAACCACTATGCAGTGTGTTCTGCACAGCTACACGGTGAAGAATTGGTAAGACTATTCTGTGGTTGAAGAAAGCATTTCTAGGCAGATTCATCATCCAAAAAGATGAAGTGGAGCTGCCATCTGTCCTTCAAGAGCTCCCAAAAAACTGTGTGCTAACCGTGTACCTCGCATCATGTGAGAACAAAATAGGATCACTGTAAAAAAAAATAGAAAACAGACATTGAAATGAGAGACTGGAGGACTGGAGTTTGGACAAGAACTCTAATAGGCGAAAGCAGGGCAAGAAGAACGGGAGGGCACAACCTAGTATCTAATAACTGGACAGAAAACTGTATCTTGAAGTACTGCTTTGTGCTTTGCTGCCTGCAGAGCAGCTTTTAATAAAAAAGCAATCAAACAACCCCTCTCTCATCCTATAGCAAGGTCTTGTGCATGGCAGTGCCTTTCTACATTCTCAGTCATAGTTCCTCGTAAGTCCCCTGGTGCAATTCTCTGGATGAAAACTGGGCTGAACATTAAAAACTCACCATAACCCTTGGTAATTTCACCAGGGTTTGGCCCTTACAATTATGCTGAGTTGTTCAGGCCACTCTTTTTAAACTCGGTCATAGGAGTTTGATTTTACTGAAGTAGTAGAGTAATATAATATTGTAATGTAGTAATGGAGGGTACCAGTGGATGGTGATAACTGTAAATTGCTGTAAGGGTTACCTGCAACAAAGGACTCTTTAGGAGGTGCAGAAACTCTAAATAATTCTGTTCCCATTTCTACTAAAGCTCAGAAAAAAAAAGAAAAAAAAATCTCCCTTTCATTATTTCCAACTTGGCCTGGTACAGCTGGTGGCAGCTGTTTGGGGACTTTTTTCTACCACTCAGATAATTTTGTTTGGCATTGATGCCTGAGTAGCTACTGCAAACCATCTTGGAAACTCCTACAGAGTATGTCTACATTATGCTTTTTTGCTGAGTATTTTTTTCCTGCAGAAGTTATTACCAAGTGCACTGTTTAGTATTTATTGCTGGTATCACAGGGGAACCAGAATGCAAAATAGATGGCTGTAATAGCCACAGGGTAGCATACTGGGGGCTAGCAGAGAAGAAATTCTAATTCCCACTACCATTTCCTGGCCCAGATGGTCAGGACTTCAGTACATAACGGTTTGAAACGCTATTATGAGTACAACCTAATATCGATTCTACAGAGAAGACTTTGGTAAATCTATTACCAGCTCTTTTAAATTGCACCTCACTAACAATTTAGGGTAGCCATTCATCTAGAGAAAAGAAATACAGCTCTGGGCTTTCTGAACACTTCTCTGAGTTGACCTGAGGAGAGGAAAACTTTGCAAAGTGGCATTAGAGGTTTTTTTTTTTTTTTTTTTCTCCAGCGAGAATGAACTGCTGTTATATTCCACAGAAAGAACTTGCCCAAGCAGCAACCCTATCCCACATAGATCTGTCTTGCTGGCTGAGTGAGAAAAAAACTAAGGACATTGAAGGTGTCCCTGCCTTAGTTTTTTATTGTAGCCCATCCACCGGAGGCTTATACCTAAAAATAGAAAATAAGTTACCATTCCATTTTTTTCTTCAAGCAATCCAACCTCTCTTATCTGGTGGATATGCCAGTCTGTGAAGAAGGAGCAACTGGGGCACACAAGTGCACCATATTCTCCCAGGCCTCCTGGGTGGAGACTTGGAGATAGGGTGGGCAACTGGGGGCACCAATTTTACCTCTCTAGCAAAATTGTCCTCAGGTCCTCTGTTAAAGCTTCACAAGGTTGCTGTCCTTGTCCCTGGGGAAGTTCTTTTTTATTAGCACCAAGTGGTGCCTTCTGGAAACAGCCAAGAAAATATGCCAGAAGGATCTCTATTTATTTATTTATTTATTTATTTTCCAGAGCTAAGATGTTTTGACCCAACTGCTGACGCAAGTGGGAGTTATTCCCAAAGCTCCTCTTTTTGCCTCTTCAGGTTCCTATATCATACAGTCTTCTTCATGTTGCCTTTCATTTGGCCATACTATGGAGACAGCAAGTCCCCATACCCTTTCTAGGTAGCCCTAGAAGCTGCATGTATTTCTCTTTTCAAGAGCATGGATGAGCCAACAACTGCTGCCACTTTGATCTATTTGCCAGTTTGATCTATTCTTTTTATTCTGGAGTGATTTTCAATTTGGGAGGATTAAATTTTCCTTAATAATACAAAGCATATACTTGCAGCTTCAGGATTATTCTCCCACAGGAAGACATTTCTCTGCAAGGCAATCACTTCTTACTGCTTACAGTCTTTGTATCCCTGGTATGACTGACCCTAAATGCCATTCATTCAAGAGGCTGTTGTTGCAAAGCATGTGTTCTCTTGCACAGCAAGTTCTATGTCCATTATCACTGATATTTTTGTCCCACCCATCATAATTTCACCATGTGTAGATTATCCTGACCTTTTGTTTGAGTATATAATTTACTTATGTCAAAGGCTTGTTTTTTTCCATTTATGGCCCTAGTAGGACATTCTGAGGTTGCTTTTTTTTGTTGTTGCATAGCCTTGGGAACAAAAACATTCAGAAACACAAAGCTGTTGGCTCGCAACAGGCAGGTCATTGGATAGAGACATATCCTGTTAAGAGACTATGGAGCACTGTGTTGCAATCATCAAGTATCCCTGCTCAGAATAAATCAGGTGAAAAAGCACATAATTTGGAGCACTATGTTTATATAGATGATTGTGTGTAGGTACAGATGCTGCAAAGCCCTTCAGAGTTTGTAGCATGAGTAGGAGTGTGCTCTCTTCTTCAGCTTTACTCTAGGAATTGTCATGGTCGCTTGTCTTCAGGCTAAAATAAAGGAGGAAACTGAGTACATAAGGCAGCCAAGGAAGATCATTGCCCCTTTTCATAGAAGTAGCATCATAGGCTAGGAGACATCAAAATAAATGTACCCCTGGTCTGGAATAATAGGCAGTAACAGACAGGATGGCTTGGCATAGAGCTAGCTGGGCCTGATAAGACAGAAGAGGGTGAGAAAAGTGGTACAGATGGTAACTACATTTGCCTCAACTCTGCCAATACCTACCTGTTCACCATGACCTCATCTATCTGTCCTGTGCTGCCTTACCGTTGAATTTTGCCTCTGCTGCTGACAAGCTATAGGTACAGAGCTGTCATTTCCTTGAATGTAAAGCTCTGTCCTCCATCCTCACTCTTGTTCTCTAAAGTATCAAATCTCGTAGACCTTGTTTTCTCTGCTATTTTCATTCTCCAGTTCTTCCTCACCACCATACGCTGTCATCATGACAGCACACAACGCACAAGAGCCTCAGATTTTTCTGTGCTGGGACACTGGCATGGTCAGGCAGTCACTCCTACCTAATTCCTGTGTTCATAGTTCTGCTCAGGTTCCAAAGCCCTCTCTGTGATCATACATCACATAACAGCTTGATGGAATAGGGGTAGAGTAGGATAACTTTGAGACCAGATGTAGTTCTAAATAACTTTCTTTTTTTTTTTTTTTTTTTTTTTTTAGGGTATGGTTTCACAATATGGCCAAGCTGGCATACAAGTTCACTACTGACAGAAGGGGGAAGTTGTGCTATATTTTATTCTTACATTTTCCCTTCCTCATCCTTTCTCTCTTTTTCCTTACCCATCCTTCTGTTCTCAGTCACCCTCCTCCTTCCTTTTCAATGGTGCTGCTCATCTGATCTCAGATAAAACTGATTCTTGTCCTTTCTTGACATCTGATTGAGCTGCTGTGACTCACTGCATGACTTACACAGGTGCAAGAGTTGTTTCAAAGCAAGGAGTGCAGGGGAACGACTGGGGGCAAGAATGGCAGGGATACTGGGAAGGGAGCTGGACCAGCCCTTTCAGCTGCATCACAATGTTACTTTGTCTCAAGCTATATCATAAAATTGGCCTGTAATTGTGCCCATGTAGAGACAGGAATTGTATCATTAATTTTGTTTTCCTCTTTCATCAATGCATTTCATAGAATCATAGACTCACAGAATCAGCCAGATTGGAACGGACCTTGGAAAGTCATTTAGGTTGCTCAAAACAGGGCCAATACTGACCCATTCGAGGTCCGTTTGCAAAAAGATTTGATTGCTCTATTGATCCTAAATGTATGCCAATTGACTTTATGCCCCTTCACCTCCTTACTCCTCCCCACAAATCTTTGGTTGTAAGACTTATCTGGTGAGAAACTGTAGAGCATAACAGTATCTAGACAGACATAAAAGGAACCAAATGGATTCAACACCCCTGCCATCCCATGAAAGACATCCTCTATGTAATTCCTCATATTCTACTTCTGAATCTGTACATTTTTCAGAATGGTTCTCTTGGTACTCTAGTTTGCTCTTTAATATGTCTCTGGAATGTTGTTTATGGCAGCAACACCTGGCAAGTTCAACTGAGAGTAAATACAAAGATGCTCTTGCCTCTTAAATAGATGAGACAAAGGATGACAGCAAGGGAAAATATCTCCACTTTATATAGAAAAGATTTGGAGAATCTTTTTTACCTCCAGTGTCCCAGGGAGCATACACAGCAGCATAGGAATGGGAACATCAACCTCCTGAGGCTCAATCCAGCTTCTTTCTTGCAAAACTATTTTACTTTAAAGTTGTCATCTATGAAGATTTTGTTACGTGCTCACAGCTCTGAGGACTTTTGGGGGACTTTTGCCTAAGCTTGTTCTCTTTCTTGAATGCAAAAATGCATTTGTTTCCTTGATCTGCTATCACACAATATCTTTTTAAATAGAGCTCACTGTGCAATCTTATGTCAACCTTTGCATTTGTACTTGCTCAGATTTTTCTTTGCATGGTGTGTCTCCACACACTTTATAGAGATTACAGCTGCTCTGGTTTGTGCTATCATTGCCTTACCCTCCTCACTTTTAAGACCTTCTATAATTCCATTAGAAACTATTCCCTCTACAAGATGTTCCAACACTGATAGGAAAGATATTTGTAAGACTGTTACAAAGCAATCAGATGCCTCACATGCTTTTCATTTCCAGCTGCTGAACACGTAATGGCCAAATATGGAACCTTCATAAGGGTGCAACAAATCTGTAATATTCTGATTTGTATATTAATTATGTTCACTCTTTGTAAATTCAGAGGTGAACGAATTATGTAAATCCCCCTCTCCTGCACAGCATGTGCTTAACTTTTCAGCTTTTCAGCTTTTCTCCACTGGAGTCTTCTTTCTCCCTTGTGCTGATGTGCACTGAAATATTTTCTTCAGGCTTCTTCAGTATTTTCCTATATTTCCTTCTAGGCTTAACTGTTTGGGTGGATAATTCCATCCATTTAGAGTTTTTACTCTTATTTACCATTTGAAATCTGTCTTCCTTTACCCATCCTCATTTATCTTCTCTTTTCAAGCAGTATACAAAGAGACTCGTTTGACCTTATCTGTTTGCCAGAGTTCAGGGCCCTCAGAGTTCTGTGCTGGTAACAAAAATTGATGATTGAGCCCTGTACCTTTGAGGTAATTCCTTTCTATTCGTGTAGACCTCAACATGGGAAGAATCAAGCACTGGGAGGCAATGTATTTTCTCATAGCTTTGTCTTTTTCAGTCAACATTCAGCTTCAAGCTGTCGATTTTTCTCAGAGCTGCATTTCTCAACCTGACTGAAAGAAGGGGTGGATCTGTGTTTCTGCTTGCACTTTTCACAGATACATCCCCTAAAAACAACCACATTTCTGAGTGGCCACATTTGGTATTTTTGGGGGAGCTGGGGCAAGGGTAGAGAAACAGGATGTGTTTTATCTAGGTAATGCACAGTTTTAATACTTCAAAGGAAGAACAAAAATTGAAGCCATCACTGTCCGTCATATTTCCCATTCCATGACTATACTGTTGGTGTACCTAGAGTGTCCTTACTCTAAAGCCAACTCTAATCTACTGCATGGCTGTTTATCTTCCATTAACTTGCATGAAAAGGCAGGCAGGTTCTCCAGAAATTGGAGAGAATATCTCTACTGAGAAGGAAAAATTTTCTGCAGTCTTAAGAACCAACGATGTTTGATCCAGAAACTTACAGAAGTGCATCACCAGTACAGACAGTGATATGATCTGGCTGCTTTTTCTGCTTATCCTCCTGGATACTAATGGGCCAAATTAACTTTGCAATGAACATATTACCTCTGTGGTAATGTGGCTGCATCTGTATTCCTAATTCCTAATTACTGGAAGGTGTGGCCAAAACATTTTCTGAATCATTGGCTGGTCTTTGTGCTGAGGATGTATG
This sequence comes from Nothocercus julius, assembly GCA_013398735.1. Lineage (NCBI taxonomy): Eukaryota > Metazoa > Chordata > Aves > Tinamiformes > Tinamidae > Nothocercus > Nothocercus julius. Next base: position 8,779,247 of record VZSV01000016.1, read on the forward strand.
AAGTGATTTTGGGAGGTCAGCCACTTTCTGCATAAACAACATCAGATCTACTAGAATAAACTACCCCTGCTGTGAATTTCAAAAACTTCTTTGAGCACTTATGTTAGCAAAACTTTCTTGCTTAGAGGTAAGGGAAAGTCAAACACAAAAGAGGGTAGAAAATGGCCAGACCTAACTCAGTTTTATATTTGAGTGATGACCCTTAGGAAATATTTGCTTGTCACTAATTTCAATATAATTTGTTCAGGAAAGTGGTAAAAAAAAAAAAAAAAAAAAAAGAGAGAGAAATAAACTTATATGAAGAATTGCTTAACACCCATTCAAGAACTACTGCAACACTGGAATGGAGCAATGCCTGTAGGCAGACAGCAGAAAGCTGTCTGAGCGCCCTGTCTAGTGCTCATGAGAAGACTGAACTCATGTTTAAATGGGCTATTCTACAGATCGTATTTCTCATTTTCCACAACAGCTTGATACCTTTTTAATATTGCAGAAATTTACGCTGAATTCATGAATGCCAGTTTCAAGTGTCAAAGCTGCTTTAAAAGAAAAATAAAGTTAACTTGGGCAAAATGAATAATACGCATTTTACAGCCAAAATGCAAGTTTCTTTCAAGCTTCAGAACTGCTATTTTCTACACCTTGTGATTGTACCTGTATTTTTTCCTAAGGAACAGAAAGCATTTATATCTTCATATCCAATTACTTAAGCTATGCCTATAGCTATAAATTTAAGTATATTTCATCTCTGTTCATTATGTACTCAGGCAGAAGTTGGGAAGAGGTAAATTTTTGCTTTATATATGCCAGAGCACTAACAAACAGCATCACCTCTAGCACTTTCTCAATGTTATTTTTCCCCAAGGTGTAAATTACTTTTAAATGGGTACCCCAAACTTTACCAAAATTGCTTTTCACAAGAAAGGGACGCCTCACTGCAGCAGCCCCTAATTCCCATGCTGGATTACATATGGCTTCACACATGACATTATTATATCGAAGATCCTGACATGCAATGAAAATCTTATTTCCAGATTTTAATCAACAAGAAAAGATGGCAGGAACTGTAGATGGAGACTGAAAGGGGTCTAACAACTGGAGTTCAATTATTTCCAATAGACAAAACACAGGTAGAAGCTCTTATCCAAAAAGGGTATTGCAATTTTCGGTGATTTAGAAGATATGCAACACTAATGTCCTGGGATAACACGACTATGATTCACTGCCTCAAAAGCAATCACAGATCAGCAACTATTTTCTGCCCCCTGGCCACTCTAGCCTACGTCAGAGTGAAGGTCATAACAATTTTCAGCAGGCTGGTGAATGCTCTGGGGATTTTGTAGTTTGTATTTGTCAGGAAAAAGTGAACACAAGTCCTGCTCAATTTGTCATCTCATTTACAAGTGCATGGGACTGACATCCATAGCTATTACAGGTTAAAAGTAGGTAGGGAAAGCTAGGACATAGAAGATAAGATTCCATTCCTTGTCTTTGTGTACATAATGTTCCAGTGGCAAAATTAATTGTAATGTATTTGTCAGCAAAGTGGACTTAAGTGAGGAAATTTTACCTAATTTTCACCAGTGAACACAAACTTCTAATCTCTGATTCAAGAATTCAGGAAAAAAAAAAATAAAAGGACATGAACAAATACACAAACACTTAAGTAAAAAACCTCTCCCTAGTCTCTCACCTTTCTTTCATGGCAGGTTACATGCAGTCCTTCAGCGTTCCCAGAGGGATGGAACAGACAGCACAGCAGGTGGGGACGTCTGCATGATGCCTTGCTGCTGCCCTTTGCCACTTAGTGGTTTTCCTAACAATCTTTTTCTGAGTGTCCCTCCTCTGGCATGGGTCACCTGTGGCTGTGGTCTCTCTGGGTGTCCCAGCTCTGATATGGGTCACACAACGGTCGCTCAGAGATGTCCCTGCTTTCACATGGGTGACCTGTGACCCACTGTCCTGAAGAGATGTCCGTCCTCTGACATTAAGAGGTTCTTAGAGGAGTCTCTGCTCCAGCATGGGTCACTTGCAGCACAGTCCCTCGGGTGCATCCTTGCTCTCATGTGGATCACCTGTGGTTCCTCAGGTTCTGTGTCCAATATAGGTCACCCGTTGTCCCCCACGAGTGTCCCTGCTCCAGAGTGACTCATCCTCAGGCCTGGTCCCTCAAGGGTGTGTCTGCTCTAATGTGGTCACCCACAGTCACGGTCCCTCAGGGATGTTCCTGCTCCAGTGTGGGTCACCTGGATTGCTTCCTCAGGGGTGTCCCTGCTCCAGAGTGAGACATCCGCAGCCATGGTCCCTCAGAGGTGTCTTTGTGCCAACATCAGACATCCCAGGGTCCTTCAGGGAATTCTCTGCTCTAGTGTGGGTCACCCGTGATCCCTAAGGGGTGTTCCAGGCCCAACATGGGTCACCTTCAGTCCCTTAGGATTGTTTATGTCTCCAACATGAATCATTCCTCTGCCACAGTATGTCAGAGGTGTCCCTGCTATGTCATGCATCACCCATGGTCCCTCAGGGGTGTCCATGCTTCTGCAGCAGTCACCTGCAGCCATGATCCCTCAGGTGTGTCCCTGCTCCCACATGGGTCACCATCAGTCATAGTCCCCTAGGGTGCCCCTGCCCTGGCATGTGGTCCCCATAGCCACAGTCCCTTGGGACTGCCCCGGTACTCACTGCCACAGCAACACAGTCCCTTGGGGTGCCAGACCTCCTTATCATGGTGAGTCCCCCTGCAAAGGCCTGTTTCCAGCCCCCTGTGCCTTCTCCTTCCTTAAATATATTTGAGCATGGGCTGCCTTGTACTCCTATGACTGGCTGAAGTCATAGGAGCGGCAGGAGGAAGAAGCTCTCATTGTACCATTGAGGAAAGAGACATTTTCCATAGCACTAAGATATGACCCCCGGCTCCTGTGAAATTATGGGAAGACTTCAGTTGCAGAAACAGAAGCAACTAACTCCATTTCAGATGAACTGTGCTCTGCCTTTGGCTGTGGCTCCAAAAATAGCATCCATCTCCCTGAAGGTTGTCCCTGCTGGTAGGTCCTGTGGGGCTGTGTCCTAGCACATTTAAAACAGTGGTAGGTTCCCACATGTGAGTACCTGAAACCCGCTGCAAAGGCCACGAAGCACTTACCTCGGTGGCTGTTGCAGACCCGTTCTACCCCAAGATATGTCAGATACCTCCACTTAATCTCCTCTTAAATTTGCAGCTTTAATTAGTGAAATTTCCTATTTCTCATTTTCTACCTGAAGAAGTGTTGTGCAATATGGCTATGGGAGAAAGTTGGTGGATGGCCCAAGACCAGAGCTACTGATGCCTAAAAGAGCTCAGGGACTCATGATGTGGAAATCTCAAGAGATCCTCTTCAGGTTTTCATTCACCTGAACTGCCCTAAAATTCATCTAGTGAAAAGTTCTTCATTTTTGAAAGAAGTAAGTGGAAACTTTGCCAGAAGTTTACTGATCTCCCATAAGAGTGCTGATTTTCTTGTGTTAAAAAAAAAAAAATAAAAAATAAAATAAAAAGAAGCTTTTCCCCAGATATTTTGGTGTTTCTGTGGCTGGCAGCAGAACATACATCCATGCACATCCTTTGGCATAAATGTTTAAAATTGCTACAATGACTGCTTTGGGGAGAATGCTAATATATACACTTTCTTCCCTCATGAACAGAACCTCCCCCAGGATCCAAACTTTAGTGTTTATTGTCACCATGTAAAGTTACTGTTGTGGTTATGAGTCAAAAATACATGAGTATGATTTGAAGGAAAAGGTTGTAGTGGAAAGGTCAAAATCAGAAAGGAAGCAGTAGAAATCTCCAGCTATAAGTAGGGAGAAGGTCCAGAAAACCTGACTGTGTAAGCAACAGGAACAGGGACAGAAAGAGAATCACATTTAATTTAAAATGAACACGGTAAAGACAGTAGAAGAAAAAAAGTGGGGAGGCTTAGACAGCAAAACAATAGCCATATTTTTTTGTTGTGGCATCATTTGCTATGTCTTGTTCTTGTTTGAATTTCCACACAGTGCCGCATACAACTGCTGCCACCAAATGCCCTGCTAATTTTAGGATACATATGTGTGCTTGAGTTTGGAAAAGGAATTGTTTAGCGTCCATTTGTAGAAGACACATGAGCTCTCCCACCTGCTCTACATCTCCTTACAATGTCTCTTACGAGACCGTAAAGGCAGCCGTACAGTTGTACTGGGGATGGGCTCATTAGCGAAGTGAGCCAAGAAATCCTTTGACTAGAATAGCTGAGACTGGAAGGGGCTTCTGGAGATCAGCCCAACTAGCAGGGACATCCATCAATGACTGTGAAAAGAAAGGAGGGAGGAGGTGTCAAGTTTGTCGACAATAAACCCCAGCATTTTTACCATGGTTAACAAATACCAGTGTTTCTCCAGGTTAGAACCCTTAGGTTTAAGAAGGGACCAAGAAGGAAAAATCAAAATCCAAGGCAGAATGCTGGCAGTCAAAGAATACACAGTGAAGCAGATTGAAACGCATAATACTGAACTGCCTACAGTCTGATCAGCTCCGAATAATGTTTTGCCTTTAGGGAGCAGGAGGTGGGAGGAGAAAAGGAGGCTTCATCATAGCATCCTTGATGAAAACCACCTGTTGGTGAAAGATGAGGTTTAAGCTAAATAAACAAGAATTTAATGTGTGTTAAGGAAAAACAAGAATGCTGCTAAAACATGTCATTATGGAAGCTGACAGTGTAACTTAACCTTAAATAGTGTTTACTGTTCTCAGAAGAACAGCTGAAAAAGGATGCAGTAGAAAGCAAATGGGACCAGAGAAGGGAGAGAAAAAACACCACAGGAATAGCAAGACATCTACTGTATGTGTGAAAATTATAAAAGTGAGAGTTTCAGAGAAAATTGCATAAATGATGACATAACATATAAATATACCCAATATTGGCTAAAGCTAAGAATGTCAAACAGAGGCATATTTTGTTTCTGTAATAGAAAAGTACTGACACACCATAAAGTTGAAAGGAAAACAATTTAAAAGTGTTAAATGGACATATTTGAGAGCATAAATAGCATGCAGCTGTATATGGGCTTGTATAAGATACGACGGAAAGAAGGGATTAGTGGGATTCCAAGAAGACTAAAGACCAGATCTTCCTGGTATTTAGGTGGCTAACTCTGACTGAAGTACATGGAATGGCTTCAAGCAGTTATGAGCTCAGTTTTGGATGTTCTGAGCACTCTGGCTGTAGTCCAGCAAGACACATGCTTTCCTCTCAGCAGGTAAATAGTGTCCCCAGTGAGTGCCAAAGAAATTACATTCCTAAAATTAAGCACACACATTCTTTGCTGGAGTGGAGTAGGCACGTTTGGTACTAAGGCTTCCATAAATAAAATATCCACAATTATGTATCTCAGGGGAAAGAACTGCTTCATTTGGGAAGCACATAACTAACGATTTGCATACTTTAAACAGCAATAATAACACTCATATAATAATATACAAGAGTTGACTGAGATATGAGGAAGAATTGAGCACCAGCTGGAAATACATTCTGGTTGTTTATTCCGCTGACAAGGAAGATGTAACACAAAAAAAAAATCTTTTTGCTTAAAGCTGCATTTCACTCTGTCTGACACTCTATTTTGGAAGAAATGAATAGGCTCTTGTCAGAATGCTTTAGTGAAAAAAAAGAATTTTTCTTAAAAATACACCCACATCTAGAATATTTAGCAAGGGAGATACATGAATCAAAGTACAATAAATAGTTCAGATATCTTGAAGTTCTCTGCATAGCCCTGTAGAGAGTTGCGAGCTATTAGTATTTGTTACCTGGTGTATGTACTTTGGTTGTGAAATGTCTTAAAACACAGCTGCCGTTCTGCTGTCACCTTCGAGCTGTTTGTGTCTGTTCCCACACCCATGTAGATGTGCCAGCACAACTGCTCATGGCAGCATTTTGCAAACGAGATTAGGGAAGTGATCTGCATTAAAAAAAAAAAAAAAAAAGGCCTCAAAGCTCTAAATGACTTTTTTTTCTGGATTTTTTCCTTTTGCCCTGGGTTGTAGCAGACATGGAGTGAGCGTTTCCCAAGCAATTGCTTTGCCTCCGTCAAGGAGATGGCAAACTGCTGCAGAAGGACAGCAGCAGGGTCGTGCAAAAAGAATCTTCCCAAGGCAGTTATGCCAGGAAAGGAAAGCAACATTTAGCTGCCCCCCTAGCCTTTTGTCTAGAGTTAGAGTTCCAGAAAGATTTCATTACAAAGTTGATGCTCATACCATCTCTCTGTTGTTGCCCTGAATATATATATATGTATATATGTGTTTGTGCATATATATATATTTTATATATATATGTACTATGTATATATATGTGTGTGTGTGTGTATATGTATTCATTTAGAAAATATTAAGTTAAATTCTTGTTAGATCTGAGACTAGTTCTCCCTGAGGGGGAAATGAATACGTGAACAGAGTCGTTTGGAGATAGAATTAAAAATGACTGAGAAAACACGCGAACATATTTGTAAAAAGCTATATGTTAGAGTCCTAGCTGCCTGCCATACCAACAACCCTGTCACCTGAATGGGTATTTAAGCGAGGAGCAACAGCCCATAAGCATGGGCAGAGAAGCAGATGGCAAGTCCCTCTATTATTTTGGAGAATAACAGGAATACCTAAGATTTTATAGTGCTTCACCTTCTGAATCTGAAACTGTGCCACAAAGGAGTAAAGCAGCAAGAGCTCCATTTTAGCAATGACAAACCTGCAGATACACCTGACCAGGGAGCTACTACTTGCTGTAGTGTGTTTGGTGTCTGTCAGTAGGGTGCTTTTTAGAGCTTGTATGTCCTGGTGAAGGTGAGGGAACTGTGTGTACACAGCCTTCCTCCCTGTTGCCAGGATGACTGGCGAAATAGCCTGCCCATGAAGGTGAAGCAAATATTGGACTGAGGGAGAGGACCCAGGTTCCCAATCTCCAAGTCAGCATGCTACCTGCTGGCATGTATCAGTAACTGGACTATCATCTCAGGAGTAAATTTTTCCTAAGACATGATGAGAACTGCATTTCTAACCTGTTAGGTACTCTGCATTTAAATATGATTAAATGTTCTTTTTTTTTTTTTCTTTGCATTCTAAATTTCTTTAATACTTTGTTACCTGGGGAGCTTCACAAACATTCACCTGTGAGAATAATTCAAGAACTGTAATGCAGACTGCTCACAGAGAATGTAAATGCAGGTCATTTTGCAAATGAACCTTGCAAGATTTGTGTACATATAAGAGTGTATTTCTGATGTAGCCACTATCGCCAGTTAGGCTGGTGATGAAGACAATATATTGTATGGCATGTCAGAAGTTAATCGTGCTCACCCTTTTTGCCCTTTCTTGGCAGATCCTCCAGCTCTCCCTTTTTCCCTCACTCCTAGCCAGTGACAAAAACTGTAGTTTACTATCCCGTACCGGCTATGTTATATGCTGGATTGCTGCAGATCACTTCAGGATGATATATTGAACACCTGGCGGTTAACCGTTTCTGGCACTTAGACTTTAGTACTTAGAGTATCTAGCTTTTCTTACTTCCTCATGCAAGTAGCAGGACACCCGACGCATTCTGTGAGCTTGTAATACAGGAGCTACCTCATGGTTTTCTGTATTGAGATTGCATTTTGGTTTGCCCTCACACCTCTGAATTAAAATTCCTTGTGCTGCTTCACTGCCTCAAATGTGATAGTCACTGTAGAGGCACAGGGAGGAGCAGCTCTTCCCTCAAAGAACTTTATAAGAAAATCAAAATAAATGTCCAGTCATCACTGAAGGACCAGTCTTCAAGTATAATCATATACTGATATGTGAAAGCAAGGAGTATTCCTTTTTTTATTTGTCAATACAATTTATTTCCAACCATAGCTCTACACGATCATTGTAAGAAACACTAGTCTTCTGAGCCATATGACAGAAATGGGACATGGCAAAAATGAATCAGAAAAAGATTTACAAAACCAAAAAACCTGCAAATAAGATGAATGCAGAACAGTTATTGCCCAAACCTGCAGCATTTTAAGTAAGGAGCACTCACTGAAGGTTAGTAGGAGGTGGCTTAAGACAGACTAAAAGAAAAAGAAAAAAAAATACTTCTTTATACAGGGGGTAATGACCTTTTGGAATTTGTCGCCACAGAGGTTATGGAGGCAGATATACTATCAATGGGCTGAGAGAGGAGTTAGATAAATTCATGGATTGCAGTCCCTGAACAGTGCCTGATAAAGCCTCTGCTTTTTTTTTTTTTTTTTTTCCTACATTTCAAAAGTTTTCTTGCTGACAAATCTGTAGGGAGCAGTTCACTCTCCTCCCCACACATTTTTTTTTTTTATTCCTTTCTCTGCATCTGCTTTCACTTATTTAATTGGAACTTTAAAGAGAGGGACATTTGCCAGAACTTTATACAGTTTGGCAAATGCCTTGAAGTTCTTCTTGTCTCCTGAGATCATGCAGGCCTTTCTCTCCTTGTAAATATATCTGATGGAATAACTGGTCCAGATAGCTGAGTTTTGCCACCCAAAGGTCCTCAGTCTCATTTCTTAGGTACAGTATAAGAGATTCTTCTCAAAAGAATGGTGGAAGACTGTCCATAAATACAGCTTGGAGCAATACTCCCTCAGTTTCTGCAATTTGTGTTATAGGCACTTTGCTTTCTTGCTGCATCTCCATGGATTAAGAGGAGTATCAGTAGCCTAGTCAAACTTTTGAGGATCCAGCAAGTCTATGCTCTTCTAAGAGCCTCTCATAAGTCACTATCAGCATGAAGTTTTGTGTGATGCCTCACAATGGGGCAATTCAAAATTTGTGGAACTGACTAGCCCTTGGGATGTGAGGCAATGTGGTCAACCTTTGCCTGGCAGACCTTTCTCCAGCCAATGTTCCTGGCAGGCTCATTGAACCACATAGCAACTCATCTCTGCCAGGGGTTGTGGAATTGGAGTTTCAAGGTCACCTTATTCTAGCTAGGTGCCATGTTTCCTTATAATCCTTTTGGGAGAGAGAATTGTCCTGTATTGGAGATAAAATACTTTGCTAGATGGACCATTGGGTTTACATAGTGGGACATTTCTCATGTTCTTATGGATGAGCTGACAGGTTAGAGGTAAATAAAGTTCAGGAAGGAGCATAAATTAGTATCAAAGATGGAGTCAGGTACAGTGTGAAGATTAAGATAGTGTGAAGATTAATGACGCATAAAGGAGAAAAGGTGAGTCAAGGGGAAGGCCCAAATACGTTTAGCCAAGAGGGATGACAACCTTGAAGTGGAATATGAAATAGAAAATAAGAACTTATTGGTGAAGGGATTTGGAAAGATACAACACAGTCCTCCACAGTAGACCAAATAGGCTCTGACCATCTGCACCATCTACTTTGATGAGAACACTTTCCTTCCACTCACCAAGTCAAAGATGATGTTAACACAAACATAACTTTTTTTTTTTTTAATCCAAATGTAATTTTGGATTAAAATACAACCTTTGCAAAAGTTTTTGCATTATCTTCAAAAACACAAACTTTTGCAGATAATGAATAAAGGATAGATACCTTAAGTTCTAGTATTTTTCACAAAGCATCTCTGATTTCTCAGTACCCAATCTCAAGAGAGATGTAAAAATCCCTTCAAGTAATAAGACTAAAATTAGTTCATAATTCTGCTAGATGCTAAGAGGGAATTCAATGAAGATGCTATATTATGGGTCATTACAATTTGCCATCTGACTCCTTGTTTTCATGGACACGAGGGATTTCTTTCTCTCTGTTTCATAAAGACCTTAACCTGACAACACTCTCCCTGATGGTACTTTCATGTGATCATGACACAACTAACACAATTTCATGAGGCTATGAGCAAATATATCCAACTCGTTTCTAGTTTTCTCTTTAATATGATGCTTGTTATCAGACCTAGTAAAAGAACTTGGAACACTTATTTTCTCTAGTTATATTTGTAGTTTATAAAAGATAATACTTCTCCTTACATCCCTGAAGAAGGTAATCTGTCCTAGTACTTACATTTGGAAGATAGTCAGTGTAGAGAAGTAGGCAGTAGGGAATAAAATCTGTTTTTTTTTTTTTTCAGATTCTGTTGACCTGGATTTACTAATGGTGCACCAACACCAACAAAATGCTTTTCAATGTTTTGCCTTTTTTATGGGAATGTGAAGATGACTGATTCTGCCTGCTCATTAGTTATCTTTCTTTGCTGGGCCTGCTAGGAATGTTGATTCTCATACACTTTATTCACTTCAAATTATATTTTAGTTAAAGGCTATTACAAATTACTATTAACTAATAATGGGTTTTGGTAACTAATGGTTTATTTCTACTGTAATCTTCACTTCCTGTGCTAGATTTTGTAGATAAAGTTTCCATGACTTAGAATTTGGAATTCCCAGGTGAAGCGAAAAATAGAGTAAATAAATGGTACAGAATGTGTTGAATTGGGAAGATGTCTTGGAGCTTTCTACTTTACTGGACTTTAGATAATGTTCAATGGTCACTTAAAAATATATATTTTTGGATATATGCATATATGAGCTGGATCCTTACATAGGCACTACCCCTACTACTCCTAGGCCTTTCATCTGAAATAATAGGACAGACTGGAGAAAAGATCAATTTGTCCTTATGTCACAGAAACTGCTTCCAGCGTTTCATGGATTCCTTTAATAGTAGTTAAAAATATGGGAAGATTTATTATTATTATTACTAAAAAGGTCACAATTTATTGTTTCTAAATGAAAGATCTCTCTAGGAAATATGTCCAATGTATTTCACTAAGATATAATTTTAATGGGTGCATTTATATAGGAGGGATGAGAACACGTTCTTTCTTGCCCAGTCTGGGAAGGCAGCTGCTTTGGGAAAGGGAATAGTAGTAGAGAGGGAGGAAAGAAGAAAAACAAACACTTCAGTAAACAACTTAAAATCATTATCTCTTTGTCTTGTCTCATTGTGCTCTTATGCATTTACTTTGAGACTAGTGTGCTTGGTGGACATTCCTGGCTGTACCTGAGCTGAATGCTACATCAAGCAGCCCAGCACAGCAGTAGCCTCACAACCCTGTCTGATATTCCCTCCGAGGGCCAGGCAGAGAGAGATTTCCTTTCATGCATCATTCATAAACTCGCTGCTGGGTTTCTACAAGCAGTTACATCTCCCAGTCACATCGCAACGACTTAAAACAAACAAACAAAAGACTGTATAGTCTTCTTCCGTGGACACTGGTCACAGATGCCACATCAGAAGCTGTGCTGATGGCAAAGACAACTCTTATTCTGAATACAAGGTAAAGAGAAGCTATTTACTGTTGGTCGATAGTTTTGTTCAGTCACACTGTGGCCTGTCCTGTGGTGTTATTCCGCGAGCTATGCTGACAGAGGAGTTACCTGTATCCCCAGCTGAAGCTATAGGAGCAGAAAAATGTCTTCTATGTGAAAAGCTGCTGCTCAAGAACTTCTGCATATCACTTAAACTTCCAGTCAATCAATCAAAACCTTTTATTTTCATGTAGTTTAGTTACAGTCAGATCTCCCTCTCCTGAAATTCAGCTTATTCTTTGCATCTATTAGGCATCTTCCCTCTCTCCTCTTCTATTACTCCACAGTGGGTGGTAGATCCTTTCCTTGCAATTTTTCCACCATCTGGAGCAACCATTCTGTGACTGATTGAGTTGGGCTCATTTCATATCTCATCTCAGGGGACATCTATCTTCCCTGGCCTATGCCTCTTTCCCTAATTTAAAAATAAAAACAGCAATAAAACTTTCCTTCTTGGGTGTCTTTCCATTCCCCTAACGGAAGTCTCTGAAAAACCTAGATGTTTTACCAATTACCCTTTCTGCTATCTTAGACTAGGTGTGAGAGCCATCGTAACAATGGATATTTATATTTGTGCTGATAAATGTAGCCTACAGAGATGTGTTCTCAGATGTTCCTGGTAATGGCATATATAATCTATCACAGTGAATTTGGAGCAGGGCCTCAGGACGGATGATGAATCCTAGCCTGAATCAGTTTATAGCAAGGCAAATGTGTGCTCATGTCTGTTGCCCAGAAATTGTTCCCTACAGATCACTAGTCGCATCTTTCACTGTGTTCTCACCTGATTAGGCAGGAATATAAGAAGCCCCTGATGCAGATCCCCTTAAAATCAAGTGAAAAAGAGCAGGAATTTGTTGAGACTCGAGATAAAAATCCTGTATTCAAATTTCTGACTTCACGTTCCTCAAAGTTCCCCTCTGATGGAGGGAAATTAACTTCCATCTTAAAATGGGCCTTGCTGCCTATGCTGTACCCCAGTGGTTCCGCTCCTCACCTGAGCCATATGCCTGCTCTTGTTTATCACAAAGAACTGGGAGTAAAGCAAATTTTAGAGGATTCAAGCCAGAAGAGAACCCTTAAACATGCCATGCTTTTCATGCCATTCTTCAAATGTTGTAATAAAGTTTTCCTTTGCGGACCACCACATAGTTTGAAGTAGATGCATGAAGTGAATATAATGCAAAGTCCTTCCCCAAAAAACAGCTGAGGAGTCTAACATATAACTGAAGGAATCTTCTGAAATAAACCGAAGTGATGAATGTGTCAGGGAGTACAAATACAGAAGGATACTCTGCTTCTCTTTTGTTCTTAGAGAACTGTTAGAGAACTGGTAGGTAGAAAAATAATAGAACAAGCATTAGATTTGCGGTGACACTTCTGCACTTACTCGATGAGCACAGAAGGAATTAAAACCAACATGATCACATCATTGGCGTCACATTGCCAAGAAATCCAGACAGACATGAAAGCACAAATGTATTGGCTTTTCCTCTTCTTATTACTTAGCTCACTTCTATCGGAGGTCTGTTTTATTTGCGGAGGGTGGGGAGGCAATGCCAGTGGCTTTGAATAAGGAAGAGGCAGTTTAGCTGAACCCTCAAGCAGTCATTTTGATTTTTATAATTGCTCTACTAGTGCATTTTGGTACAGCAAAGATATTGTTATTGGCTGGCTACAAAATCATGTAGCTTCTAAACTTAATTCTATTCGCATGCAAACTCCTTCGTTGCCTGTGGATGAATCTATTGCTCTGCACAAAAATAATGAAAAGAGTGCAAGAGCCGGGACAAGTGTGGAGAGTAGGATTTTCCTGCCAGCATACATGCTAAGCATGCAATAGAAGTTACTCCGTGCAGTTAGTTAGCAGTTATAGTTAGTATACAACAATTTTGTCACAATTACCCAAGGGAGATAATGCTCTGGCCAAATTTGTATGGAAGATTTCATGCCTGTAAGTTGGAGAGATCTCTACTCATTGCTATTAGAAAGGTGAGAATTTTTTGTGCAATGGTGAAATAGTATCATCCGCTGTTACACAATTCTTTCATTCTAAGTGCCTGTGCAATGTCTTTAGAGGTTTGTGTGAACTCTGTGTTTTTCTCTACGTGGCTGTCTTGATCCTGAGTATTCCTCCACATGGTAAAAAATGAAGGCATTTAGCCCTCACTCTGTGAATTATCTGCATCCTTTCCCTCTGCTTACATTTAATGACAGGGCAAGGCATTTCCTGTGTGTCTGTGCTGATGTTTCCCCTTGTGGAACAATTTACATGACTCGAACTATCAGAGTGTCATTCTGATTTACTCTGCCTCTGGTTCAGGTGCAAATAGCCACTCAAGATGCAAGACTCTGGGAACAAACTGCTCCTTCTCCACTTTGATTTAGAGCTTCAGTTGTTCTTGAGCGAGATGGATCAACATTTTCCACAAGGGAAGCTCTAGGGCAAGAAACACTACGAATACCTCCTTAAGGCTTGTGTGGTACATGAGGCAACTAAAGTTATTCATAAAAGAGCAACTAAATTGAAGCACATACTCAGTATAAGCAAGATCTTATGGAAACTCTTGCCAAACCTATTTTCTCTGCTTCATTTGCTACTTCCATTTATTACATCAAGAATAGAAGCTGTCTGGGAGCACTTTGGTGCAAAATTTTTTTTTTCAGTGAAAATATGCTATAAGATTAATTAATTAATTTTAGATTTGCTTTTATTTAGCGCCTAGGGGACATAATAACCCTTTTAAATTTTGTAAACCACAGGCAGAGAAAGGAATCATTAATGGGAACTCCATTTCTGTCATCATGACTCAATGACTTGCTTTCCCCTGTAGCGACACAGCGTCAACTGCTTGACATAGAGTGTCTTTCTTTCATTACTATTTTCCACCCCTGGTCCCTATATCCTGAATTCTCTGGCATTTTATCTGCAGGACATATCAGTTCAAGGCAATTCAAGGGGCCAGACTGTAGAGCTTTCTCTTCCTGAAGAAATTTAACCTTTGTGCTGGACTGACAGGCCTGTGCTCTCAAAATCACTTTATACCTAAACCAAGTGCAATCCATATCCCCCAAACAGCATTTCAGTCCTGAGGGGGCAACTTACACCCAGTTTGGGAGGCGAGAAGGTCTCTCTGTTGACAGTGCCAGGAAAGATGCCACTTATGAACAGGATGGGCTGCTTTTCACCTGCTTTTTGAGGCATGTGCTTAGGCAATTCCTGAGCTGCTGTAAATTAGCCTAATTCCACTAACAACTGCGTAACTGTCTCCATTTTCATTATCTGGATCTTTATTTTCAGGTACTGAACCCATTACAGAATTTCCTGTGAGGGGTAATTTGCATTCAGGCGTGCTGCGGCTGCATGGTTTATAATGTTTATATGCCTGTCATTGCAAAATGCTGAGTGAACAATAACAGAGGCTAAACAGGAGTGTGTGAAGAGGAGAAAAGACACAAGATGAAATAAGTGCCTCACAAAGACACTCCATGCGTTTAGCTGCCTTGTTATTATTTTCATTTATTCCTTAGCTAGACCTAGTTGGTTAGTCTGCTGTAGCAGTAAAGAAATACCCTGTCCAACAGTGTAAGAAATTTTTAAAATAGAGCTTACAGCACAGCTGGTTGTTTCCTGCTGCAAAGGCTGAGAGAAAAATGCACTTTGAGGCTAAGCTGTGGAGAAAAGTGTAAAAAGGAGCCAAGGACAGTACAGGAAAACTTCAGAGCGTGCAGTGATGTTAACCTGAAAGGAAAAAGATGTTCACTGAAGTCCACAAAACGACTCTTTACTACCTGACTATGTGATTTACTTAAAAAGCAGAACAGCCCTCGACTATGTATTTTACTTAAGAAGAATGGCTGATGAGAAAGGAGAGGCAAAAGTGTAACTGTCAGAAAGACCAAGTGAAAGTAGCACTTAGGAGAAGGATGGGAAAGAAGCAAAGGAGGAGAGAAATAGCACTGGAAAACCTTATCTTCCTTTGTGAAGGAAGGGGCTTGCAGTCTTCCTCAATGCCCATGTCTAAATCGTGTTGAACTCTGGCCATCAAAGGAGTCTAAGCAAAACCTTTGAGAGGCATCCCATGATCTGTCCTGCTGGCTCTTGGTCTGAGGTGGCATTTTATGAAGTCATCATTTAAAAGGCAGTGAGAGACACAATGGGCTAAGCAGAGGTATCACTTAGAGCTCCAGCAGGTTTTAACTCTCAGGTTGTGCAGTTTGCCAGTGAAAAGCATTGCTCAAGCACTGTCACGCTGTCTTCTGTCTATCAGCTACCTGGTTAACCGCGTGATGCAGGGCTAGCAGCTCTGAGTGCAGCCCCAAATACAAATAAAGTTGGATTTCAGAAATTAAATATCAGGCAGCGCTCCTAATAATGAAGAGTGTTAACCTTGACAAACAGAACAGCCATCCTGGGACTATGAAAACAGTTCAGTTCTTTGGAGTGTTGTGGACTCTAGAATAAATAATTTGGGGTGGCCAAAAAGCTCTGTTATTTTTACTCTCCAGATTGCAGCACTGCTGCCTTCCCATGTGGGAGCAGAAACAGTGTGTCACTCAGCTAAGCCGCCACAAAGCTGCAATAACCAAGAGCCTATTGTTAGAGAACAGCCCACATTGTGGGAATTACTCATGCAAAATGCTGAACAGATATTTACAGACAACAAATCAGGGGAAAAAAAAAAAAGGAGATTTCATTCAGAATCACTCATTAATCTGTATTAAAACACATGAATTTCTGTAAGAGAATAGAAATATATGTAAAAACTAAAACTAAATGAGAACTATTGAATTTGGAGTTTGTATTACTACCACTGAGAGTCTATTTAAGTAAATGTAAGAAACCCAAAATTTACAGAAGGAGAATAGAGATTCTTTAAATCAACATTTGAGACCAGGTCCAGCTCCTCCTGCGGGGCATTCTTTTAAGTGGGTGCAAGCACAGCTAGCCAAATACATATTAAATGTTAACCAAAACTGAACACTCTTGAGGGACTGTGCTACAATCACAGATCTGAGAACAGAGAGGAGAGGAACATCAAACACCCCAATATAAACAGGATACAGTATGCTAGCAATACTCCAGCATGAGTATCTCTCCAGATGCAAGCAAATAGATGCTGTGGACTGACATAGCTGTACAGCTTTCAGACTCCAGCTAGCGCCTACATGCAGCATGACTCTGCACCCTGTGAATATCCCCGTTCGAATCCAGTCGTGGATAGCACAGAGTGCAGCAACAAGGAGGTCACCCTGCTTCACGGTATCTCCAGGTTCATCTTTGCTCTGCACTGATGCCACTGAAGAACGAGTTTGCTTCAGTTATGCAGTGCTGTAATGGGGCTTACTGTTTATTTTTTCTCCCCATTTGAGAATTAGGAATTCTCAGCATAGAAAGTACAAAAAAAAATCCTTTTTAAATTGAAGAAAATGGAAAAAAAAAAGTTTTTCTATCCATTACAAAATTCTCTTCAGTGAAAGTCATGTTGCTAATCCCAGCTAGTAATGAACTTCTCTCATAGAGGTTTTCAGCCATCTGAAGGAGAGCGTCTCAGTTTGAGGAGTTCAAGACAGGTTGCTGTTTTTCATCTGAAAATGAAGATTGTATGGGGTCATTTCTATATGTTGTGCTGTATTTTTGAAAAAATGAGAAGTAAACAGAAAGAATCCGAGCAACCCTAAACATTCTTTGTGTTGGAGAAGGGAAACAAAAATTTAAACCCTAACCTCACAACTGTTTAATTTCTAATGAACTAATGAAAAATTTGAGACATTCCATATGTTCTAAGACTGGGATTCAGATCCAAGTATCTGAGGGTTTCACAGTATGAAACCATTTTTTAGTTAAAATATTAAAGGTGGTACAGAGTGCAGTTGTCTAACTTGGTCCACTGAATTCTACTCATGACTCTAGTATAAACAAGATCTTGTGCTATTCCCAACAGCGGCAGGTTTTATAATTAGATATGCTATGAAATTCATCTCTTCTTCATGGCTCCACTTACTGCCAGTTTCTGTGTTCTCTTTTCTGTTCCCAAAACATCTCATATTCATCTGGACTTTGTCAGAGAAAAGCTCTTATTAGAAGCCTTTGTTATTCCTTCCTGACATGATTTCAAGTCAAATTCCCTTTTTGTAAATATATATCATTAAAAAGTCTGATTAACTTATTAAACATTGCAACGCAAGCTCATTATATTTGTTTGTCTGATGTGATTTAACTGAGTCATTCTTAGTGAGCTCTTTGCATAGCAATAGCATAGCAAAGGCTGCTTGATGCAGGGGGAATGCAGGATATTCTGTAACACTCTCTCCCTGTCAAGCAGTGGTTCAGATTCAGTCTCCTTAATGGCAGCTCTAATTATCACTCTCTGACAGTTTTGGAAAACGGATTGTTTGCTTGCTGCCTCATAAAACCAGAAGTTGTTTGTATAAAGACTTCGTTTCAAAATGTGAAGAACTGCAGCAAGGCTTGCTTGCGTCTAGTATTGAATAAGGAACTTCATTCTAACAATGAAAACTGTTTTTCTCCTTGGCTCTTCATATGTCTCCTCTTTTCACTGCACTGTAGAATTTCTGTTGTGAACTTTTTCCTGTCTTTGCCATGCTTATCTTCTGCTTATTAACTAAAGCAACTCTAATCCTGTTTATGCCATAGCCTGACCTTGGGCGAGTCACTGTGTGAGCGCACATCCCTTTTCCAGCTGCAGCATTGCCAGTCGAAAAGGTTACCAGCCTGACCCTGCCTCCGAGTTACCCGTCCTTGCCAGAGGCGGCAAGCCCAGCCTGAGCTGCTTTTCTGAATGTGCTCGAGTCCAGTTGGGTTAGCAGAGATTTACTCACTGCTCTCCTAAGCAAGATCCCCTTGTTGAGGCTGCAGTGGGTTGGGGAGGTTTGTCAGGAGCAGCTGGAGCAGACCGGGGGAGTGGCAGCTCCTACTGGGAGAGCGACTGCTAGCCCGTGGGCTAGGGAAGACGCCGTGGCAACTCTGTCAGTTTAGGGGAGATGGGAGACGATACATTTCCCTCGTGCTTGGCTGGTGAACTTGGCCGCTCCCTTCCGTGACTTGGGGCTGATGCTATGTCTGGTGCTTGGGGCAAAGTGGAGTCCATCAGCGCAGGTAAAGTGCTCCAAGAAACAAGGGTGAAAAGCTCAAAGGGAAGTTAAAAAACAATTTTAAACTGACTTGTGATATCTTAATGGAGAAGAGATGGTGGTCATAACTGGTACAATTTAGCCATGGAACTAGATAAATCGTTAGTTTCTACACTCTTTACTACAGATAAAAATCACATCTCCCCCTCAGCCTTGAGGAAGGGCCTCCTGTGGCTATCCAGCCCTGCATGCAGAGCACGTGCCAGGCCATAGCTTGAAGCAGTGCCCTCCAACCCCGCTCCCAGATTGAAGAGAAAATGTTGCCTTTCCAGGTTAATCTCTTTTCCTTTCTGTTTCCTGAAACATGAAAAAGCAAGGATCCCCTTGTGCTTCTCTACATGGATAGCCTGGCCAGGCCCAGAATGTAATTCTTTGTGATCATTAAATCTTCCTATGATTCCTGGTCTGTCAGTTGTTCCACACATGCATTTGAAAAGCTATTTCATTGCAGTGAGGGGGTGTCCTCTAAGCAGAGTAAGGAAGGGAGGTTAGATCAGGTTTGTTTGGAAATTTGCAATTAAGTCTGAAGTGCAGCTCCTTCTGTGTACTGAGGAAAGCATTGACATGCCTGGGAATAGAGCCATTCGCGCTGGTATTCCCAGGAAGACAGTAAGAACGGTATGTCTGGGTTGTGAGGGCTGCGACACACTTTCTGTATTAACGAAAAAGGGCAAGTAATACCCTATAGCAGAGGTCTGTGTTTCAGGATTCACTCAGCTCCAGTTCTCATGATCCTTAAAAAGTCTAAGAATTTATTTTGTAAATAAAATACCCAGATGTTATTTTGTCAAAAAATGAGGCAATGTGGTGGAAGGTGACTCTGTGCCTTTGCTGTCCATAGATAAAATATTTCATGTAGTAGACAAGGAATAATTCTCTCCTTTGGAATTACTTTTGTATTTGGAAATACTGAGGGGACTTATATAGTCGGTGGGAAATCAGTCTTGATGATTGCCACTGTCCCTGTTGGCTTTAAGCTTGTCAATCTCTACAGTTGATAGTCTGGGGTTTTGCACAAATACTAAACTATTTTTTTTTTTTTTTAAAAAAAGAGTTGAGTAGTTTTATACGATATGCACCACAGGACAACCTGACTGTGTGAATGGCAGATTTGCAATTTGCAGTATGCGTGTCCTTTAAAAAGAATCACACTTTCTTTTAGAACAAATAGTGAAAAAATATTCTTGTGTTCGTCAAATTGTTGGAGCTACATGACAACAAGCAGTAAGTCCAGAAACCATGGAAAAGGGAGGCATCATGATCCTTAACACTGCATAATTAATCATTTTCCTAAAAACACAGTCTCAAAAGCCTTGAAGTGTTTATAAGCTTCCAGTAACCTATTAATAAAATACAGTCAAAATGGAAATTGATTCTTTAAAATATGATGGTAGGTAAAATGAAATTTTCCACAGGATAAAATTAGTTTGAGGGCATGCATCTCTTTGTCTCCTGTTCCTTTAGAAAGAATCACTGAATAAATCGCTTTTTGATTTAAATGGAAAGTATGTACAATAGTGTATGGGATGGTAATTAGTTCTACAGAGCAGGGAAAAATGTTAGCACAGGAGCCATATGATCTAAAAATAAAATTGTTCCAATGGTTTAGCAGATTGGCTAAATAGCGTAATTTCTGAAGGCAGAAACTCTTAAGAAATTCAAGCTTTTCTCAACACTTTATGTTTTTTTTCCATTGACAGTCAAAATGTTGGTTTTTTTTTGAAAAAAAAAACATAATTGGTTTACAATACACACTCTCATTACGCATGCCAAAAATACCATCTATTAGAAGAACATTAGACAATAAAATAATTCCACAGAAGGAAGAAGAGTTATAGTTGCAGATTAAACCTCTATGGTTTAGTATAAAGGGCACCACAGGAAAACATTAATATGGAACCTAATTTTGGAAATGTAATGATAATGATTATTCTCCGGCAGCTAATAAGAATAATTGCCATTTATATGAATGTCTTGCCTGCTGCACGATCTGGATATATTCGGTATCACTGAAGTGAAGCTACCTCTCGGATAAATTAGAAAACTGGGGAAAAAGCAGGTCTGTGACCTGCAATAGAGGCATTCTCATAGGAATATTTCACACAGCCTCCTCCAATTGCTATGAAAAGGCCAAAGATATTTATGTGGGTGGATTCTTAGTTTGGGGAGCTAAATTCAAGCAGCACTGAGACCCTTTGAAAAAAAGGCTCTCCTGAAAGTGAAACGGGCTGGATCTATGTGGTCTTTACAGTCTCGAAATTCAATTTGTGCATGGGGATTTTTTTTTCATTTTATTCTTAGTTAATTTTTCTGTTGTTATTATGCTATGTAATTGCTGAAGATAGAACATGTTATTGATTTCATGAGGATATAATAATAAAATTGATGTGAATTTATATAAAAATATGTAAGAGTAATGTAAAAAAAACCTTACAAAGCTTCAGAGGAAAAAATGTATAAAAATGTTGAGCTACTCCAAAAGTTCAAGATGTTAGTCAGTTTTAATGCTGTTTTCTCAAATTTACAAAAGGTCTGAAATATTGATCATAGACATTCAAAACTCGGTTCTGAGAACAAACAGAGGGGAGGGTTTCACAGGGGGTTAGGGAAAGATTTGTGTTGTCCTGAAATCACTGTGCCTGAATTTTCAAGCTGTAGTTTCACATGCACTTCAAATTGTCATCAGCCAGCAGTGATGATATAAGGAGATGCCGTATACTTTCTACAGCCCCCATGCTCTGGTCATTTCCTCTTTGTGCTGCATCAGCTTTCATTTATAACTGAGGCCAAAAGCGTTCATGTTCCTGGAGCAGAACAAGATAGGGAATCCAGACTAAACCATTTTTGTCCTGAACATGTGCATACCTATATATATACATATGTGTGTATGTGTATGTATGTGTATATATATATATGTATGTGTATATATGTATACTATACTATATTTGTATATAGTTTTTTTTCTGGGTTAGTTTTATCCAGGACCAGTTCCACAATCCATACCATTCTGTGGTTTCACCAAACACTGATGCTTACATAAAGAGAAGGGTAATGCAGAGCACAAATAACCATTCAACAACCAGCTGCTGAAGACCAGGGAAAGCAGGACAGCTTCTTCTGGCAGCAGCACTCCCTATGCCCGTGAAACTGTGGCTCCAGCCACATGGTATTTGCTGTTCCCCTGAGAGCTGAGCTGACTGCAGGTGGCACAGTCATAATGGTGACCTAGTTTACCAGGATGTTGGCCCAGATACAAGCTCATTTTTCTGTCTCTCGAGACCTTGTCTCAATGCATAGGAGGTAACAAATAGAAATGGGACTGTTCACCTCAGTACATTTTTTTCCACAGGACACAAAACTTCCCCATAGTTTGGCCTGGAACTTTATTTCTCCTCAGGTGCTACCTACATATTCATATATAAATGGTCGCAGATCAGCTGCTCCTGTCCTCTGAGCTCAAGAGACACGAGCCAGCTCTGGCCCTGGAAAGGTTAGTGCTCAAGCCACCGAGTTGTATGACAAGAGCTTTGTAGCGTGCGCTAACGGAGCTGAGTGGTGTTCGCTCCATCAGCGGGGAGCCCAAGCAGAATTAGGCCATAAATAATTACATCTATCTGGTCAGCATGTGCTCAGAGTGGAAAGCAGGTTATGAATCAACTGCTTTGATAGGCATTGGCATCAGCAAACCCGTCCAGTACCAGTTGATTAAATGCCGGGCTCTATGCTGTCTAATGCCATGGGAATGAGATTGAGTTATTGCATTTGTGAGCATCAATCTTAGGGTCCGATGAATTGTATAAGATTGTAACTGAGGGTCTGGAAACTTCCAGTTTACATTTTGCCTTTCCCTGCTATAAAATGGCTGAATGCTCTTTTTGAAATTCAAAACAAAAGAAAACAAATCACTGCTATGCTAAGACCTGTATGCCAAGTTACAGTTCAAAATGTATTATGGCAGAATTTAAAGTAGAAATGTGAGTAGAATATTAATTATAGAATTGTTATAGGTCTCACAGTATCAGTTGCCAATAGCTATGATAACTGCACAGTTAAACATCATCTTCTAACTCTGCATTTAGCAATATCCCTGACCTCTAATGTTTCTTTTTTATATATGATAAAACCTGTGTTTAAATCTGATATGCAATATGTAACTTCAGTAACATGTCTCCTACGATATTCTTGACTCAGTTTCTCTCATTCTTCAAATAAGGTATATTGAGAGAAAAAAAAGATGATCCCAGGTTTTATTACATACATACAGCAATGTCTACACGCTGTTACAATTGTGAGACCACATGGCAACTCAGAATACTTAAACACATAGTTTCTTTCTTGCCCACACATGAAATAAGAGGTGAGTGGATGAGAAATTACCCCAAGATGACATCTTAATAAGAACAGGAAAAATGTAATAGCATGTTGCTGCTGAGTTTCATTCTACTGGGTTGTCACATGTTTAAAAGGATATAGCTGGGTGAACAGAATACAGTCTATGATGGGAATATGTTGGTAATGATAACTTATCGCACGTGGGCCAGCCTCATCACAGACCTAATTGGAGTCAACATAACCATGAATCTCTGGTGTTGTACCCACAGATGCTATCAGCAAATCTGGCCCCACGCCTATAGGCAATGAAGAGTGATGTAAGAGCAAATATGAAAAAGAACAGACCTACTAATGATTTTGAACTGAGATCATTGGTGACACAGTTCAATTACAGCATTAGTTCCTGATGTCAGAGAGGGGTTAAAATGGAATGTAATGACTCTTTAGCAGATAGATTTGGGCCAATTAAAGGTCTGAAAATGTCTCTCCATGTAACTAAAAATATAATTGCTTTTGAATAGCTAGAGAATCTCTTTTCTCTTTTTCTTTTTCTGTTCTGAAAACTGTTTTACTCCTATTACTCATCTACATGGACTTAATTGACTGAGGTTCTAAACCCCAAGCCTCTGGTGAGTACTGATGAGGTTTTAAATTATTCTGAATTGCAAGCATTTGAAAATACAGACAAGGAAGTGTGCTAACGCTGTACAGCATACTGAGTGAAGTGGTGCATTTAGTTTATCTCTTTTTTTTTTTTTGTCTTTGCATGACACACTGCTGAAGCTATCTTGGAAAGGACAGGATTGCCCACTGTTAATGACTATGTTGTTCCTATGCTCTGTTGTCTGCAGTGGCTTCCAGCTGGTCACCAGAAGTGCGTAGAGCTTGTGTTTATTGTGCTTGGCCCCAGCAATAATGATTCCTAAGCCTGAAGTATTTTCACTGGAGGAGGACCTTCTACACTTTAGCTGTAGAAATGCCATTGGGAGTGAGATGGACAGTTTCCTCAAAGAGTCTGAAACTTCCCCAGCAGTCTTGTCTCTTTTTTCCTGGCTGCCTTCTTTACCACAGGTCTAGACCAACATCCACCACAGCAACCCTTTGGGAAACATTCTTTTGTTTCGTCGTCTTTGGTCCTGGAGATTCTGGGAATGACTGGGTAGCTGATATTTGTGTTATATAAACATTTGCGTCTCTAATCCTTTAATCACAAAAAAGTCATTATTTTGACTGTCCTAGCACCTGCAGCAGTAGTTCCCAAGGGCTGAAAATAGTCATGCACTGTACTGAAATGAACAGGAATACTGATGCATACTGTGTAGGTGGGTTGTGTTGTATGTATTTCAGGCTGGGTGTTCAGCCCTGGAGCACTATTCTGCAGTGCTCCACTGCCTCAAAGAGAGGGGGAGTTCCCCTAAATTCTGTATTTGAGATATTCTGAACAGCAGCCTTTCCATATGGCATGGCGCTGGAGAGCCAGATCTTGCACCTCCCTCCTTCTACAGCTCATATGTGTGAGACTTCAGGAAGGAAGCAAAGCCAGAAAGCAGCGTATTTCAGCTGTTAGAGTGTGATTACAACCCGTAGATGCAAAATAGACTCAGAACTGCTCTTGCCTGGGCTGGAGTCAAGCAGAAAATCAAGGAGCTGAGTTAAGTTTTCATGCACCTAGAGTGACCTAGAGTCTCTATGGGCAGAGCTGTTCCTTGTGCATGGGTTTGACAAGATGCTGCTGTCCAAAGAGTCTGCATGGCATATTGCAAAGCCTTTGGGGTAGGAACTCATTTCAGGACATACTGCAGCACTGAAGGAGTGCAGAAATTTCCATGCTGTCAAGCATGTCCTCCTGTTCTAGTTCTGTAACTCATTTTTTTTGCGGTGAGCAAACTTCAGTGAGAGACATGACAACAGTGGACCACTGACAGCTATATAATAAGCAGTTACTTCCCAGGTGTTAGATACGTGACAGAAAATGCATATCAGAATGCCTACATGATCTCTCCCTGCAATATGGTATCTCTGGCAAGCAGAAATAAATGCCAATTTCAGTATCCCTGTGACTTTATTTGGGACCAGGAGTATTACAGAGACCAAGAAACATCTTGAGCTAATTCTTAAACAATGAGACTCTGACAATTCTTGACAATGTTGAACTAGTGTGGGAGCATAAGCTGAATGTTGACATGAGAATTAAAGCAAATATACACACTTTTCTATAATTTTTATGGCACTACCAGATGCTCTGCTTCATCT
Organism: Nothocercus julius; assembly: GCA_013398735.1. Classification (NCBI taxonomy): domain Eukaryota; kingdom Metazoa; phylum Chordata; class Aves; order Tinamiformes; family Tinamidae; genus Nothocercus; species Nothocercus julius. The sequence continues at coordinate 8,804,342 of VZSV01000016.1, forward strand.
TCTACAGTGCTAATGTGGGTAATGAGGCTGCCTGAAAACATCAGGTCACTTGACCTTGAGTGGAAATTTCCTCATTTCTATGAGCAGCAAGGTTGCATTTGTTAGCTAGGAAGGCAATAAATGCTTATGCCCAATTTAATCAATTGCAGACAATACCTATCATGTTTGGAGTTGTGACTTGTAACAGCACAGATGAATTTAGAAAATATAACAGTCCTTTAATTAAGATGCGAATGCATGGAGATTTTACTGGAAGAAGACAGGTGAAAGAGAGCGGTACTCCAACTTGATCCAGGATTTCACCCACATAACATGCCTGGTAGTGTCAGTGTGTTTCACTGAGGAAACAGAGGAAAGAATGATTTTATCAACAGTTTTCACTGGGTATTCAGTAATGTACTGGCAAGATGCTACTGATAGTGACCACTTCTGCAAGCTGATTAATTTTTCTGGGGGTATCAAATGTATCTCAGTAGAGTCAGTCTGTTTATTTAAGAAGTGATCACTGCTGGATGCTCGTTAGTGATTCCTGATAACTCTTTTTTTTTTTTTCTTGACCATATTTTTGCTTTTTACCTATGCAACCCTTGCAGCAATTTTCAAGCGATATTATAGCACTCCAGAGTTGCAGGAGACAACAGAGTTGATTGCAGCAGAAGTCTAATAATGAGAAGATCCTGGATTCAAACTGTGATTAGCCATTAACCTATTGTGTGACCTCAGACATGTCTCTTAATTCTCTTGTCCCTCAGTTTAGCAATCTAATTTGTTTTCAAACAATTACAACACCTAGCTAAAAGATTAAGAGCCTCCTGTGAACCAGCTATCCTGAGAACAGGAAATTAGAAAACAATGACAAAAAGTACAAAAGGAAAATGAAAAGAGTAATGGCTGCTAAAATATGGTTACCAAAGAAGGAAATAAAAAACTTCAGCTGCAGTCAGGTGAGTGTCTTGCTGGACTGTCTGCTTTTTAATCCTAAACAAACCTCTTTCTAAGCAATCTCATCAGCATCTGCTTCTTTGGGATTATTTTTCTTCTTCCAGATTTGTTGTCTAATAAATCTGGCATCCAAGTTCCTTTAGAATTAATGTAATCTGATGGCTAGAGTAGATAAGAACAAGTGGCTTTCCATGTCTGGAAAGATCTGGTGACTCTCTCAAAGCTATTTAGGCAGTTTCAATGCCACTCAGTGACTTTTTGAGGGTATTTTTTCACCTATAAAATAAATGTCTTTTGTAATTAATAATGTGGAGGACATGGGTTAGTAAGTTATGAGACCAGTTCTGAAGCCCTTCTACATCATTCAAGATACAAAGAGAGGTTTCTGAGTTCAGAAAACAGCCAGGTGTAAGACCTGTTTGCACTGACGTAAACAAGAAAACAGCCTGGTGTAAGACCTGTTTGCAGTGATGTAAACACTGGGGCCTTAAGGTCCAGACACAGAGGCTATCAAACTGAATCTTGTTCTGCTAGTTCTGGATCAAAAGTAGGGCAAACAGTGGTCCAGATACATGTCAGCTGCCTAGGAGAGTGCTACTCTGAGTATGCCCTCTAACAGCATAGCGTAGCACGGTTGCTCCATCTGCGCCATGTCCAGACCTAAATGCATAATATTGATATAGTCTGGATTACACTGTGCTAACTATAACGCTTAGATTGTTGTCATCTCAGGTGTCTTTATGCCAGGGTCTGTTTTGTGTTCTAGGGGCTCCTTCCTGTCTGTACTATTCTGCTCCATTCCTTGGATTTTATCACCATGACAGACTGGTAGGTACAGGCTTGCCTCTGTACAGCCTTTTATGCCTGTTACCAGATGTAACTTTGTCTCCAAAGGGAAAACAGAACAAATTCTCAATTAAAATATTTTGTATCTGGAGTGATTATATCTTCCCTCTTAATTACTATTCTTCTACCGCTCCCTATAATTAAGATCCCTGAAGGATGGTTGTGTGCTGGCCACATGTGCATTCTTGTATGATAGAAGCCATACGAACACTATGTGCTTTAACCTTCCACACTTTGGGGCAGTTGATGGCAGGGACATTTTTCCGACATCACCATTTGTCTCTTGTCAGTCTCCCTTTCGACTCTCCTCACCAAAGCACTGTTGAATCACTGTGTTTTGTTTGACTCCAGTCCCTCCCTGGCAGGAGGGCATCCAGATTCCTAAATATTTATTTTGATTTTCCAGAACCACCTTTTGAGATGTGCCTGGATAGTGTTTGCCTGGTATAGTCTAAGGACAGAGGCAAAGCAAGAACTAGGGATTATAGCCTTTCATAGGCCAACCGATCTATTGGGAAAAGCAAGTTTCTGAGCACACAAGTCCTTTCTCAGGCCAGCTCAGACTTTTCCTTGGTAGGCCTCAAAGTACTTTGAAGGTGCTGTCATTTTATAGACAGGGAAAAGACATATGGAGTAGAAGACTAGCACAGGAAGGGCATGATCTCAGGGCTTTTAGGAAGCCCTGAAAAGTAAATAAGGAAGAGAAAGGCAGAAGGCTGCATACCTAACCCCTTCACCTCAGCTTTATGCGCTGGGATCTCCCTTGCCTGACACTGCCCCCACAATGTTATCTTTCATGAACCGGGTGGTAGTCCGAGATACAAAGTTTTAATTATTAATAAAAGGAGCTTGGAGACATCATGCCCTATTAGAGAAACCTCTTACAGTGAAACGCTGCAGATGGGGCAGAATGTCAGCTTAAATGATACGATTAATATTTATGCAGCTTGGTAAGCTAGTTTAGATCCTGGGTCCTCACTGGGCTTCTGTGTACATATGTCACTCCCCTTGCATCCCTTCTCTCCCTTCCCTTTCCCCACCAGTCCCCATCCTGGCAGTAGCTGTGCAGCTGCCACTGCCACAGCCCTCGGGCTCCAAGGTCAAGCTCTGATGCTGGAAGAGGGCTGAGTGCTGCTAAGCCTTTAAGTGAAGCTCCTGCACCTCTTTGCAGGGAGAAAGGGGAGGGGGCATCTGCTGTGTCCATGTAAGTGCAAAACAAAGTGGGTGTGAGTGCCGAGCTCAAGCAGTCAGTCTTGGATTAGGATAGCAGTTTTACATTGTGACAGGATTTTAGGTGACGCGGAAGGAGGAAAAGAAGAAACTCAGGGTAAGAAAGCTCCTGAGAAAAGATTAAGTGTGTTGTGAAATGGTTCTGCAGGCTATAATAAACCAAGAAGCATCATGTTTATGTGCTCTAAAATTTAAAGGAACAGGAGCCTAACATGTTTATCGCAATTTCCTTCAATAAAAGTTCCTCTTGCTTTTTTTTTTTTTTTTTTTTTTTTAAATCTAGTCATGATGAGTTGCCTTATTTTACCTCTCAGTGACATTATCAGCCTAGGGACTATCCATACTTCAGTGTGGGAAAATTCCCTCACAGCATACTTTAAATGAAATATCCACAAGTTGGATTACATCTCCGAAGCACTCAGTAATTCATGCTTTCTCTGTGGAGTAAGCAGTGTGCTTGCATACAGGGCAACACTGAATAGAGTGTAAAGCCATGCTTTCACCACTTTTGTTGGACAGACACTAAGAGCAGACAGCAAAACTGTGTTTTACCTGTTCAATGGCACTAACCTTAAACCTCTCCATCCATGAGTGAATGTAAGGTTGTGAGCATTAGAGGGCAGCACAGTAACACTTTCCCACCTGCAGGGGAAAGGATTTTAGGATGCCCTCTCTCCCAAGTGGGCCATTCAGACAGTTATGTCAGGCATCAAACAGTTTCACATATCTGCCTTTAACAGGGTTCTTCCCTCAAAGGCCTGATGAACAAAGGTTGAGGACAGTGACAGTCACAGGAATAGGTGAAAGAAGAGCAACGTTCACATTATGACTGATGACCTTTCTGTCTATTAGCAAAGTCTTAATTATCCATTTGGGCTTGCTTTCTTTGTTCTCACTTTATAAAGCTTTTCAGTATTGTTTTCTTTTGTGGGGAGGGGGGAGGACAGAATCAATCCAGTGCAATGATTAACATGCCAATTGAGTCGTGATTGAAGCATATTGCATTTTCCAGACACCCAAAAAAGTCTGTCTTTGGAAAGGGCAAGTTTAAACATGAAAAGAACTAATGATCTGTAATAATGACAAATCACCCTGTGTGTTATCTAATTTACTAGCACCAAGCATCTTGGCAATTTTTGTGCTCTGAGTAGGAGCCTGGATCTTGGTAAATAATCCATAATTACACTACAGTCAGATGAAGATTTATTCAAGGAGGCCATTTTTATCCTGAAGGATCAGAAGACTATATTCTTTTCCTTTTTTTCTCATGTGACTAAGTCCCTTTACCTGTGACAAGATAAATAAGTACATGCTGTATCCGAATATACACGAAAGTGTTACAGAAATCATCTATTGCCCAGACAAGCCACAAGACTGATCCAATTATACCAGGATGAGACAGTCCCAGCTCCTGACTAGGTGTCAGAAAGAGCCCAGCTGGATATCCCAGATCAGTGATGACCTCCAGACCGTCACTCTCCAGGCCACTGGGCTGGAAACAGGACTAATGAGGAGGTGATCATCTCAATTCCGAGCAGCCGGAGCTCCCGTCTCTGCCTCACACCAGCTCCATCCTCCCCGCGGCACAGCAGCAGTGCGAGTTCACAGAGGACTAGCACTGATCAGAGGTAAAGGCTGAGCATCCCACACTTTGCTGTACCAGGCTTGGAGTGTCCTCAGGCAATGTAGCTGAGAGAGGCTTAGGAAGCCTGAGACACGCACAAAAAAATGACATGCCCAGAACTGAGGGGAAACAAGAAGACTCTTTCATAGCTAATTAGAATGGCTTGGTGTCCTAACTTCACTTTTCAGGCAGGTGAGAAGTATTTTCCCCAAGGTAAGAAAGAGAAGGCCTATGAACAGATGCCTGGGGCCTGTACCACACATTCAAAAAGAAAAAGAGAAAGATAGTCTGCTTACATATTTTCAGCAAACCAGCAGACGGAAGGCTTGTATCATTGAATTAGCTTTTAAATCGACCAGACCTTCCAGTAGTCGAGGCCAATGCTTTCATTCTTGTACACTCAGTTTGACATCCTTTACCCACTCATTCAAACACTACCCGCTATCGCTGAACTGTGCTGCAGGGTGCTTGACAAAACAGTGAAAAACCCAGAGCATACACAAATAAAAGTTGGCATGATGTGTCTTTCTGCCTATGCAGATCAACAGCCTTGCCTTTACCATGAATTTCTTCAGAACAACTCTCCTTTTCAGTAGATGGTAATTTAGCACTGACCAGGGAAAACTGCTATTTCATGTATTTAATTCTATCTCAATTGGCTGGAATCTCAGTGAAGAAACAGAGACTGCTGTGAATAAATGGAGTATCAATAGTCCTCTAAAACTTCATTTAGAGAAAAAAAAAACAAAAACAAAAACAGAAAGCAGAGGCACAACAGTTGTGTCTTAATTCCTCTTTGAGTGATTTCTGTCTCCTGTTTGCCCCACACACTTGCTTTTGATTTCTGTGAAAATTAGAATATTTGAAGGCAAGAAGTGTGTCAGGCTGGATATCACCTTACATGGAACCAAGATATAATCAAGATATGTAAATGATGTGCCTATGACTTATTTTTCTCTTTCTTCTCGCATCAGCAGACCAGTGCTTCATAAGGAGTATCAGCACTAGCCATTGAAGAGCGCTTTCTCCAGCTGGTTCTACCCTTTCAAGGTAAAGCTGTGAGTTATAGATAATGCACTGCAAATCAAATTTGCATACTAATTATTATGAGTAGTCACAACTAACTAGCCTAGGTACCTGCAGCTGTGTAGCTGCCTAAATATTTACCCATCTTGTTAGCTTGCTAAACTTACTCTGTGCTACTGCAGGTTCACTGCAGCTAAAGTCATAGCAATAGAGGCAGATATACTCTTAAGGGAAGGGTGATGGGAGAAAATAAATTTGACATGAGAGAAAAAGAAATTAGAAGTAGCAGATGAGGCCAAATAAGAAATGACTGTCCTGATTGTTTGTTACGTTCTTCACACCAAGTCAAAAGTGAAGTAGCGTTGCACCGATGCTTTGTCTAATGCATCCTTTTCCATACTTCGCTCACTGTCCCATTCATCTTGGTTCTGTGTGGAAGTCAGGAGTCTTCCATGGCAGTTTCAGGAACAAGTAATGAAACAGCTTAGGTCATGAGAGAGCTAAGGTCACTCAGGATTCAGAAAATATCCAGAAGTAAGCTCTCCAGTGGCTGTTCCATGAAGAGAGATGTGACAAGCAAAAGTTCGGGGCCGTGAAGTATCTCATCCTCAATCTCAGTTTAGGAGGATTATCCTCAAAACCTTTGAAGATCAAGTAAATGTTTTTCAAGGAAGCCCAAACCATGGCTGTCAGTCAACATTCCTAAGAATTGCCTGTCTCACAGGCCCCTTTTTCAGATAGCTGGGGCTTAATCCGTCAGGGTGCTATTGCTTGTGCAGGTTTTAAGACTGATGTAACTTGGCTTTGTTTATATTGGAATATGCTTTTTACCCCTCTCAGGTATCATCCAAATGTGGAAGTGTTAAAAAATTTGCAATTACCCCACTCCACACACAATTCCATAATACAACTCCATAATACAAATGTCTACTGGTTTCGGTTTTGATACACGGCTTGTGAAGCCACATGGGTGTCTATTTTGGGGATGATATTCTGGTATGGTAACAACTCCCATGAACCATTCTCACTCCACTAGTGATTCTGCATAAAGGGTTTATCTGCTACAGATGGGGATGGAAAAGTTTTTTTTTTTCTTTTTAAGTGGAACATATGTATCTCCTTCATAATGATCTAAGCAAAATCAGCTAGTAAAGACATACCACAATATACCTTGCTGCAGAACTACACTGCATTGTGGAAAAGATGCGCGCTATTTATGTAGCTTTGGTTTGAAGGTGAAGATTTTCTCTAGAGTACTGGATTTATTTTTCCATGAAAATGTGCCTGAAAATATCTTGAGCGTAGTGTAATCTGTCTCGTTATAAAGGCAAAGAGTGCTCATCAGGAGTATATTTTATGAGCTTCAACTATAAAAGCTCCCTCAGATAGGGACAATATGACAGCCGGCAGACAAGCAGCAGACTCTGTCAGAGGCGGAGAAAGCTACTCCACTATTCTTTAAATTGAATACTAAGACTTTAACGAGGGGGCCCTAGAAGCCCCATGACAATATATTTAGTGCATGCAGCCTTGCCATCACCTGTCCTTGTTTGAATGGTACATTGCTGTGATCAGTCCTATTTGGAATGAACATTCAGCTCTCTTCTAATCTCTCTTTTGCAGAATATCATGTTTAGTTCCTGGATTTCACAGTCCCACAAGATACAGTTGGGTGTTGCTCTGCAGAGAGACTACTGCTGTGTGTGTGAAGTATTTGAGTGATTGGAGCGGCAGGGCGTAGTTGTGCAGGCTGCAGGAGATGGGGAAATGTGTGAATGCTGTGTGACCTGAGGGAGTCACTATTTAGGAAGGGTGAAGTCAAGCCATCGGAGCAAGACATTTAGAGGACAGAGAGGAGAGGCTGGGAGTGATTAAGGAAAAAATATCATATGGGAAAGAAAGAGAATCCCTGCATAAAAAGCCCCACAAAAACGTGTCCTCTCATAGTAGAATTATAGCAACCTTGCAGGTAATGGTGTGAAAAGCAAAAGGAGGCTTCTCTTTTACTTAAACTTAATTGTTAAATATTCTTGAATATTTCTGTTTAGATCAGCTTTCTACTTATCATCCTTTAGACAGACACTTGACCTTAAGTGTCGATTGGTAATCCTCCACCAAGACCACAGTGGGTGAAATTCTCTTATTCCTTGGACATTTGTCTCTAATGGGAAGAAAGAAACAAGAATTCATGCCTATTTGCAATATATGAAGTCACAGTCTTTATTCCTGCTGTTTCATTTCTGATTTCATTTTTCTCCATATTGGTCCTATTTGCCACTCCTCAGTTTCCTCTTCCTGATAAGAAAAATGCTCAACAGTCTGATTAGAGGAAAGTAGCTTGGACGGCAGTTGCTTCAGTAGGTCAGAGACACCCTCCAAGTCCCAGCCTGTGCTGAGTATCCAAACAGAAGTTCTCCTTGGGCATTTTTAGGCCTCTCCTCTGCTTTTCAAAGATGATCCAGTCTTCTTTGCTGTTATTTCAGTGTTTCTATTAAAGTTACGATCCGCACTGTCTTCTTATTATTTCACTTTTACTTTGGGCTCTGTGGAAGTTTCTTGATGAGAAGATGGGTTTAGTACGCCACGTGGGCCATCTCTAGAATACAAAAGTGGCCTGGGGAATGTTGACATTGAATGGAGGTAAACCTGAGTGGGAATTTTGGAACCAGGGACATTCCAAGATGGGAATGGGAACCAGGTTGTACTTTCCTTCGTTTCTCAGTTTTCTGCATTTATTCCTTTTGCTATTTCTTCGTTAGGTAACATTTTTTTTTTTCCTTTTTTTTTGGGAGGGGTAAAGAAAGGGCTTACTTATAAATACCACAAAGATAGTGGGGAAGTAAAACCACAAGATGAAAACTTCAAGTATTTAGCTTACAAATATCTAGCTAGGCACATAGCAAATAACACAGGCAAGAGCTCCAGCTAGGGCCGCCTTGGCCAGGAAAGTCAAGCTCAAGGAAGGCAGGGAGACATGTTATGGCAGAGAACCTCATTACATACTCTGCGTTAGGATGCGTTTCAGTGAGAACCATGTCTGTTGCCTTGAGAACTTATATTGTACATGCTGTGCTGAAAGCATGGAGATAGTTTCGAGGAAAGAATTGCTATCATCTTTTACATGCAGACTCATTAACTTCTGAGATGCACAAAGTGTGCTCGCTTGGTTCATGGTTAGCAGAGGCATTTTCTAATTACGACCCACAATGCCCTTCTAACCCCAGAGAAGCTAATTTCACAGCCTTTACTTTCCTTCCCTTCATTTTGTTAGGTGGGATTATGTTGATGTCATGTAAATTTACAAGGGAAAATGTTTTCTGCTCTATAAAAGGTGCTGGCTGGACACCTACAGGAGATGCTACTTCAAGTGTTTATGAAAGAAAGGAGCCAGTGGCAGCAAATGCAATATATCACAGTTCTCATATAAAGTATTCTGCTGCTTCGGTGTTGAAAATGTATTCCTCTAGATGCTATTTTGTTGTGCTGCCCAACAAAGAAATACACAGTTCTAAGATAAAAATGTATCTCAAGACCTTTAAAAAATAGCTCCTTTCTCCTCCCCAGAGCTTTCATTTATGAGTAACTATTTAAAGAATCTGTAAGGAAGCCACTTTTTCAGAAAATTGAAAAACTTATCCTTGCTTATGCAAAAGTAAAAACAATTTGGGAAACCTAATATCATATATGCTTTAAAAAGAAGTTACCTAGCAGCTTGCAGAACTGCATCTTGAAGAGCGTTCCATCCCAGTGGCCCATTTTGTTGAGAGTGGCCTTCCACGTCCGCCTCTCCGCAGGTTCTGCTTCTCTGCCGGCTTTGCGCACTGCCTGTCACTGAGTCTGAGTCTGCCACGCTGCATCTGCTTCGGAGAAGTTTGTGCGACTGTGATTCAAGTCAAAAATGAATTGGGTCTGCAATTCACTTGCATTAGGGAAATTGCATTAGAACTACTACCTTCCAAAATTTTTTCTGGCATTTTTTTTTTCCTTTCCGAAACTTGCTTCTGCAGCCTAAGATGCTGATCCTAAAGTTGATGCAAGGGGAACAGTGGAGATCGCAGAGACATAGCGAAAAGGAAGACATCCCATTTTTGAGCCTCAGCTAGCTAGAGCTGTAATACAGATCTCCATCTCATATCCATTTCACTGAACAGTCTCAGAAAGACTGTTCCAACTGTTCTAGCTCAAGATCTGAAGAGCGTCTTGCTTTCACCCAGCCCATTGCACCCACACACATCACCATGAGCTTCAGAGGCAGAAAGTGACCCTTCCAAAGTGCACTGACCTCAGCTATAGCGCAGGAAAAGCAACAGTGAGGCCAGAAAAAATCAGGTTTTAGGTAGAGGAAAATAGTTAGACTTGGAAGTAAGCTGCTATATACACTGCACTGCTCCACAGCACATCGTACGAGTCGCCTTTCAGAAAGGTTTGTTCAAGAAATGCTAATCACGAGCGTGTGTTTTGTGCATAAAAGGATACTTCACTCAGGAGGAGAGAAGTGACTCGGACATTGGGATCTCCCCTGCTTTTTAGGGCTGCAGGCAAAACCCTGGCCTGTAACTGAGTCATGGCCTGAAGTTAAGCTAACTGAACAGGATATTCACAGGAAAAGTGCAGGACAAGGCATGAGAAACTGCTGGACATGATAGATAACAGTGTGGGAAGCTGACAAGAGTTAGAGATAGTGCTGCGAGGGATGGCTGGATTTCACAGGTGGTTATGAGGGAGTTGCAGGAGAAACAGCCAAACATCACAGATAGCTGAAGGACAGCACTGGAGATTTCTTGGGCAGTTGAATTTGCAAGCCCAGCAGCACCTAAGTAACCATATCACTAGCAGCAAATGTGGGTACAGATGTAGCAAAACTGGCACCTGTGGGAAAAGAAAGACTAATCAGTGGTTGTTTAGTTAAGAGAACATGGAGGAAAAAGAAAAAGAGGAACAAGGTTGGCAGGAGGGAGGATCAAGAGCAGGAAAAGCGATACCATAGTATAGAGAGCAGTGATGTCTGGAGGTACCTGCTGATCCACCTTGCATGTGAAGCCAAAGTTAGAGGAATACGATGAACTACATCTGTCAGACCACACTGCAAGAGTCCAGCTGTGGCCAGAGGGTCCAAGGTGGCGGACAGGATGTTTCTCTTGGCCCACAAGAGAGTACCCGCTTAAATGGATCAAGTATCCTGGTATCACTGTGTAAGTGCCCATTTCGGCCTCGACGGTGTAGGTGGCTGCCCGCTGCTTCCTAACACTGATAAGCAGTACCCCTGAGGGCATTACCTGGCATAGAAGCAGAGCAAATTTCTTACTCTAAACTGTAAACTGGCATTTTATCTCAAGAATAGGTAAGCATAAAATGATTTTCCATTTAATAAAAATACAACTGCAAATGTTATATAAAATTCCTAAGAAGAGTGTGTCAGAAAAAGAAGAAATAACCCAGAGAAGATATGCTGGGAAGAATCATTTATTATTTCAGTCAGGTTCAGGGGCCTACTTAAGAACAAGATGCAGGGGGTTAATTTCTCTGTATTCTTACACTGATCAAGTGGGAATGCTTAGATGACTAATCATAAAGGCCTGCCTGGATGGATAATGGTTTAAATATAGATTCAGTTCCCTGTAAATTTTTCTATATGCAGACAAAGAGAGGATAGGTGGAATTAACAGTGCAAAGGGCTAATTAAGATCTTCAGATAGATTTTTAAAACTGGGTTATGTAGAATATTTTTTACTTGTCTGTACCTTCTAAAAATATGGTTTTCTTGATTTTTTTTTTTTAGTTAAATCTTCTTTTGACCTCCCAGACACACTCAAGTGTACTGGGGGAGGTCTGATCTAGTGAAGTGCAGCTGGGGAACTCTGAACCTATGGTGCAGTTTTTAGTCCTGCTGCCAGGGATGTGTTGTGTAGAAGAAGAAAGAAAAATCTTTTGAAGCAGCATTTTTTGTTGTTGTTTTCTTAAGGGTTACTGAGTGTGTCACATTGTCTTCAGAGAGGGTCTTGTGGTTGTTAAAAACTTCTTTTCTACTGAAAAATGCACTACTGCTGCTGCAAAGTTTTCCATTTTACCTAAGGACCTTTTGGATATCTTGTAAATTCGTTTAGTAGAAACAACAGGAAGGATGGAAAATAGAACTGTGGTTAAAAAAAAAATATGGCCTTGGCAAAAGAAAGAAAATGTTTTCTTAGCACCAGAACATTCAGATGAAAGCAGGAGAATACCAGAACTAGCCAGAATTCGTTGATTGCTTCTTTGCAGATCTTTTCCACAAATAATTTTCTCCCAGTCTGGAGAAAATAAGCCTCTTTTAAGATCTAGAAAGGTTCTGCTTTCACACCAAAATCTCCTCTTTATTCTTTCCAAACTTTCTTGCAGAGCAGCAGCAGTTCAAGTCATTCCAGGTACTGTGTTGGCACAAGTCCTTGAAAAGTGGTACTCTGGTGACTGCTCTAAGAAACAACCGTTCACATCTCTCTGCATGCGGAAGCTCGAGTCTGAGCTCCGCAGGGCAGCCAGGAGCTTTATACACAGTGTTTCTCCCTGTCTGCTTTACTATCCTTGCTTTTATCACAGAACTTTTTACAATACTGTTAAAACACAAGCACATGAATTTGCACATTTTCAGAGCAGATACATTTCCTTCCTTCCTTCCTTCCTTCCTTCCTTCCTTCCTTCCTTCCT
>VZSV01000016.1:8817325-8832126 GCA_013398735.1 Nothocercus julius
TCCCTCCCTTCCTCCCTCCCTCCCTCCCTTCCTTCCTTCCTTCCTTCCTTCCTTCCTTCCTTCCTTCCTTCCTTCCTTCCTTCGTCAGCTGAGCCTTTAATGACAATTGATGGTTCAGGTTGAATGCATGATGTTGTGCTATTTTTACGGGTGGTTATTGGGATTGTTTCTTGTTTGCCTGGTGGTAGTTGTCTGCCAGCTGGTGGCTAGATTCTGCTGGACAGCTAGCAATTTTTCCCATCTGGTGAATGGATTTACTTTGCACGCAACTTGCATGTAATACAAGATGAGGCTCAAATAGAGATGTTTTGATAAAAGACTGTTCTTCATCATCCAAAGCACAGCTTTCTCCTGTATGTTGCATGTTTTCAGTGAGCTTTGGCTCATGGAGGTGCTTTGGCTGATGGAGGTGGTGCATAAGTGGTCCATGATGCTCCAGTTAACACTGTAGTGCCTGCATTTCTCCTAGGCAGAAAGCAAAACAAGAGAAATGGTGAGCAATTGGTGAGCAATTTGGTGAGCAATAAACATGGAGGACCTTTTTTCCATTTTGCACAAACTTTGCATACGCAATGAAGTGTCAAGCTTTTCGGTGACTTGCTTTATTCGCACCTCCTGCGCATCTCCGAATTACCAGACACCCTGCAAAACCAATCACTGCAGGACTGCTTTGTTTCCAAGATCAGTTCACTACTCCTCTTCCTGCTGAATTCCAGCTGATCGTAGAAGTCATGCTGTGCAGCCATTTAAAATCAAAAGCTCACAGGCTTGGTTAGGCCATTTCAAAGTTTGTGGAGATTTAGCTCTAATCTTCTTAAAATATTAGGCCTTGTGACCTTGCATACCATATTGTCAGGAGGATAAAGATCCCTTTGATTTTTATTTACACTTCTTCACATGGGAGTATGCAGGTTAATTCATTACATTTCAGTGCCACCTTTGGCTCCCCATCCCCTCCCTTAGGTCACTTGTATGGATGCAAGAATGCGTCAGTGCACAGTGTGCATTTTTCTGCAGCACTGTGTTCCAGTTTGCTCTCCAGAGACATGCTTACATGATGTTATCTTTGCAGGCGAATAAACTTTTTTATTTTTTGCATATGAGAGATATCCTTCCATCTATCCAAAGCTCTTTAAATAGAGCTTTTCACTATAAATGTTTCATGCAGACAATTTCAACAACTCATGAACTTGCTTTTGCTTTATAACTTTTCAATTAAACAGTGGTTTTAAAAGGCTGGCAGTAGTTCCAAGCTGTTACTGTTATGAATTTGCCTTCAAGTATTTTTTTTTTTTATGTTTACATTTATGGAGGAGCAAAAAGAAGGCATAAGGTATACACATAACTGAAAAATGATGCAGCCAAGACGGGTAATGGATTTGAAAGAACAAAGCACACAGCCCCTCTCTTCATTGCTTCATGTAGTTATTTACACATATGCAAAAATAGCAAAAATACTGTCTTTATGCCTTACAAGTAGACTTCTCTAGAAATCTATGTTCTGTGCATGGAAAATATGGGGCTTTTCTGTCTAAGAGATCAGGGAAGTAGGGAGAATAGTTTTCAGACATAAATTGAGGGAGTTTTGGTGTTTGTCTAAGCACTGACTATTCTGAGGAAAGAGCAAATTACAAGATACTGGGGACTTCCTATAAAGATATGATTTTAACTGAAAACTCATTTTTCCATGAAATATTGCATTACATTTTCACTGGTGTTTTTTTCTCTCTCTTTTTTTTTTGTAAGTCTGAACAAAGTAAAGGAGTAAAGCAGGCCTTTTGCTAAAGATCCACTACTTGCCTATGTAGTTGTGGAGGTCGGAGTCAAAATATCGGCTTGTCCTGCCATCTGCTAGTAGCAAAGCTTTTCTTATACTGTCTCAGTATTATGAAGTTTAAAGAGACTTTCCCATTGTCTATCCCTACATTCTCTTTCTTCTGAAAGAAGTTACACTTGCTGGTCTCGTTCTTACTTCCCACTGGTTCATCAGGCAACAGTGTGAACTATTTTAAACACATATATACCTATTAAATGAAGCCAATGCATCAAGATCTAAAACAAGGCAACACTGATCCAAACCTTGTCTGTCTAGTGCATTTCTGAATGGATATGCTTGTCCCTATAAAAAGCTGTGCATCTGTGGTCTTTCCTTTTGGTGACAATCCCTGAGGATTTCTGAAGGATTTAATGGCCCTTCACGTCTGCAAAATTGTACTCTGAAAGAGAGGGTATTAAAGGATAACTTCCAATTTAAATATCATCTTGCTGTAAGAATTTCACAGTTCTTATTATTGCCAGTAGAACCTTCATGTTCTAACTGATGAAGGTGAAAAAGCCTATGGTTTAATTTCACTGTTTATTTTATTACTTTTAGTTTTTGCAGACAAATATATAATACAACAAACAGCATAAGAAGGAATGCTTTCTTTTGAGGGGCCAAGGAACTTGCCTAGGCAGACAGCTGTGTCAGTTTGGATCCTAGGCTCAGCTTATGAGTTAACAGGGAGAGGTCACACTTAAGGCATGTGGAAGAGTCTGTAGGCTCCGGTTCTCTTTTCCTAAGCTTTTCATAGCAGCAGCAAAGATTACCATCTCCCCGCCACATTTACTCCCAAATGCAGGGGTGAGGGTTGTAACAAGGGCAGCTAACTCCCAGATAGATGATGAATCAGAGGCTTCAGCTGTGATTTGTGCAGCCTGGCATATTAATGTAAACTGATAGCAGCTTATAATGAACATCTGCCATTGCCTCCTGTTAAAGATGGGGTACTGGACTGGCTGGACCTTTGGTCTGACCCAAGCACAGCTGTGCTGGGGCTTTTGTAGGGACTCAAACTGTTCGCATGGCAGCTTGGGAGCTTAAAAAGCATCCAGTTGGTTAAAGAGCTGCTCATTGAAAACTCCTCGGACACCGCAGCATGAATTTATGGAGCTTAGGAATCTGAGGCCACAAAGGTTAGGATTAGTTTTTGGGAGAAGAAGGGGGAATTCGCACTGAGAGACTCAAAGCTGTAGGTTGTATCCCTGGAGTAGTTTGCCTGTCTCAGGCTCAGCTGAGGGTTGTTTTCTGTTTAGGCTCTGAAGACTGAAAATGTGCCAGACTCAATGAGAGGGTAGCCCCAAAATGTCATGGGGGCTGTGTCCCATCAAAAGGAAGGATAGCCAAAGCCAGATGTGTGGGGGAATGGCCATGCACACTGTTTCTTCCCAAATAGTCAGATTTAATTTGTTAACTTGGATCTTTTGCACTCCAAGTAAGGTGATATGTGTTGAGAAGGGGAAAACAGGGTTTAAAGAAAACTGACATTGCCAATTGGTAGGGAGATTTGGGAGCAGATGTGAAAATTGAGGATGCTTTTAATTCATTTTAAATAGCTGGATGGCATATTAATGGCGGCCCTGTAAGTGCATGGTTGTATGCTGAGCAGGTATATAGCACATATCAGAGGGTTAGATCTATAGACTGCTGCTTTGAAGTGGTATATAACCTGTGCTGAAAATTAAATGTCATCCAATGTTTAGTATTTGATACAGTGAAATATGACTTTTGAGAGCTGGGGAGTAAGTGAATACTTTTAGATCCTGGTGCTGCCGCTTGAAGGAGGAAAGCAAAAGGATCATGCTGGAGAAGGCAGGGATGCCAGAGCTTGTTCCTTACCATGAAGTGACTGGTTTAGACAGTTTCCACATAAACAGATGCGGGGAAGGTTATTACTTTCTTTAAGCGCTAGCGGCAGGCAGCAGCAGTGTGACAGAAGCACCAGGCTCTAAGCAGAGACTTTTCTCAGGATTCAAGCTGTTGCTTTTCTAGCTCCACATCCGTGCACTTTCTTTTCCCTTTTTGCTTGTTCTGATTGAATTCTTAGCTGCTGGAGTAGGTGGCAGAGCCAGCTTTGTTTTGCACATGGGGCCGGAGTTGCAGCCAAGGAAAGGAATGTGCCTTCCTTTTTGTGTATTCTGTCCTCAGATCTGGGCTCTTTTCTCACTAAATGAAAAAAGTGTATGAAAATGGGCCTGAAATTGCATGTTCTGGGGATGAAAATTTAAAATGAAGGGGCAGAAAGCAGCACTAAATGCTGCGGGGATTCATAGATGCTGTCCAGGATTGCGGGGTGAGCATCCTGCAGAGATGCCTGGGGGAATGGCCGGTCTCTGGTCCCTGCAGCTGCATGGTGAAGCCCAGCAGCAAGAAAAGGCAGGTGGAAAGCTCAAGACCAGCTCACAGGGACTTGGAGAGCAAAAAACCCTAGAGGCAGGAGAGGAATGGGAAGAAGGGAAGAGCTTCCACATCACACACATTTAGGGGGTAGGAATGAGAGAAGAAGTGCAGTAAGTGCAGCCAGAGAAAGGCTATTACAGCGATTCCTAACTTGAGCATAAACGCTACCCTACAGGCTCTCGGGATACGAGCCTCTCCTACAAAAATCACTTTTTACTTTTTGAATGGGAGTACACTATGGGCATAACAAGTACAAATTATTTTAATATAGTGCTATTTAAGAGATTTCAGTAAAGTGATACCTCGTGCCTGCACAGAAAAGCGTGAAATCTCAGGGGCTCCAAAATGAAAGGAGGCCATTACTCAGTATGGGAAGTCATCCTGAAAGTCTGTCTCTAACCATGGCGAGAAAACAATACAATGGCTGAAGCAAAATGTTCTAGTGAACGTAGCCATCTAGGGAGTGAATCCCTGTGGGCAGGAAATAGGGAGCCCTGATTGCTACCTGGAAAGGAGGAAGCAGGCTAGATTATAAATGCAACAGTAATTATACTATTGTTGAAGACAGTTTCACTGCAAATGAAAAATTCAGATGATGCAAAGGAAGCGGTGAAGTTTTATGAGAGAGTGGGCCAAAAAAGAAAGAAGACATGTAGAATTAGTTAACACTTTCAGGGAAAAGATACAGGCAAATAAAACTGAGAGTGAATAAAGGGTATTCAAGGAGATGAAAGGGAAGAAGGCTCTTCTCAGCCTTTGGGATAAACAAAGCAAACACTTTGAAGGAGGCATATTTACGAAAGACCTGGAAAATGCATAAAAAATGTCCTGCATTGAATAACTTTTTATTTCTGCTGTGACTAAAAAAAGGAGGTATCATGAGGAGGAGTCAGACTCAGACTTTTCTGAAAGTAATAGTACAGAAAAGGGTGAGCTTGGGGAGGACAAAGGGAAGCACTTTTGCATGTTTGGACACACTGGAAAAAGATCCTTCCTGGGAAGCGGATCCCCGCTTCCAGCCTTGCCGTGACTCAGATACCAGCAGTCATCTGCAAATCCTTCTCAGGAGGTGGATGTTTCTGCTGCAGATCCATTTACAGATGGCAAAGTCCTTACTGGGAGCTGCTCTGCAAACTGAGGTCTTGGTGGTGGTGGTAGAGGCCAGCGCACCCATAGCCCATGATGCACTAACCACAGAGCTACTTGTGGGAATTTGTGCCTTGCTGTGAAAATGCCGCAGGGTCCTTCTGCACAGGCGTGTGTGCATGTGTGTTCCCTCTGCTTTCCGGGGACAGGGATCTTTTACTCTTTCTGGCTGTGCTGCATACTCTAAATCTACTTGGAAGGGTCAGGCCCACTCTGCAAATCCTCAGCTCTACATGCGGGTATCCTTCCATATGGAAAAATCCTACACAAAATATAGCAGCCCCATGTATGAACTTAACTTTCTCCCCGGGCTTTGACTGTGCTCACTAGTTCCCTGACTGGAGATCTTGAAGATTAAATTTCCATTCCCACCCTGAAATGCTGAGAAATTACGGTCATACTTAAACTCAAGGGTGGCCAGATTTGACAGTGCTGAAGTATAAACTATCTAAAAGGTGGGATCTATGTGTCTAGTGCTTGGGCAGTATCTGCTATTTTTTAACTTAACCTTTCTTTGGTTATTCACAAACAGAGTGTACTCGACAGCAGATAGCAGGGGGTGTGTGGGCTGTCTTGCGACATATCAGAGATATGTAGGTCCTTGCCTTTCTTCTCATAGCCCTCTTTCTAAAGGAAGCGATACCACCTATGTGTGCAGACCATGAGGAAGGTGAGCACTGCAGCCTGGGTGCCTGCATGGACATCAGGAGGAAATGGGTGCAAAAGCACAATTTGACATTTGTGTTGCATTTCATAAGGGCAGCTTCACTCGTCAGCTTCCCATCATTAAAATGGAGTGATTATAAACTCTCCAATCTGAAGATAAATTAACTTCTGCTTCCAAAGAATTCAGGTGGCATACTGAGGTGTGCCGTAGGTGACTCCATGGAAAAAGTAAATTACTATATACAGAGGGAAGGATTTGGTTAGTGTACAGTTAAGCAGAGCCCAGAACTATATGGTAGGTAAAGGGGATAAAACAATAAAACTGCATAGCTACACAAATCTGGCACTATCTGTTGCACTGAGGGCCCAGGCTTTTATCAGAAAGAATAATATGTGACATTATAACTAATGTTTGTATTCTAAGTGTAAGGAGGGCAGGAAATCTTAATCCTGCCATTTCCTAACCTCTGAATAGTTGACATTGCACCCATAATGTTCTTTTAATGTTGTTTTTGTCATGTAGCAAAATACAAAGCAGAAAGGGCTTTTATTGTTAAACAGAAGTGACAGCAGGATGGATGTCTGTGATACTGGGAATGTCATGGAGTCAGCAATCTAGTTCTTGATTGTTTAATCCAGGATTTAGGCAGTCTCTGGGTGGTAACACAACACTGTGCCATTGCTGGTCATCAGTCCACAGGCTAGATGAGCAGAATAAGACCAGGTCTCTTTATTCCACTCTGTCTCCCATTTATTTTGTTTCTCATATAGCCATTTATTCCGCTGCAAAACAGGTTCATGCATGAGATGATGCAACATTTTGCAGACATTTGGCACACTGTACAAGACACAAGCAGTAAATACATCTGCTTCAGAATATACTTCTTGCCCGTACCCTGTGTTTTTGTGCTGCCTTGCAGAACTCTTTTGTGTTAAACAAAGGTGAAATGTTAACACAAGGCTAGAGGAGGAACAAGCTGACTTTTGGTGCTTAGAAGTAATAATAGATGCTTGCCTCTCTATGAACTTTGTGTCACTCAAGCTTAACCTTTACATGCTTCTGCAGGATGAGAGATAGATTGGGTTGGTGGGAGGACTGAGGGTTAGGGAAGAAGAAAAGACCTTAAATCCCAAAGGCATGGAAGAGAAGGCAGAGGTCTGATTGCATCGTGTCAAATGGCAGTTGTTCTCCTCTTCTTTGAAGCAGCTCTGATACACACAGGATAGTGTAATGCCAGCGTGTTAGTCTCCTCTATTCTGTGTTTTCAGAGGAGTTAGAGGTCCTCAAGCAGCAAATTTAAGCCAGCCTACAGCAGTATGCCTGCCTTTTTAGGCTATCGCTTCATGCATGCCTTCAGAAGGAGCAAGTCCAGCACCACCAGTGAAGCGGTGCCCTGCTTAGCTGCTTGGTCCCACCTATGTACCACATACTCTCTTGTACCAGTGCCAAAGAAGAAATGACGTGGGGATGGGAATGAGAAGCTCACACAGGCAGATCTGCTGTGCTAGTAATTATCTGGTGGTAATGTTAGTTAATGCTGACTCACCACCAATTGCTTTGTGGACTATGGTGATGCAAACTGCCAGGTTTCTGCAGATCCTGGATTGCAAATTACTGTAATGCATGAGTCAGTAAATGTAGTGGAGAGAGCTAAAATTCCCATAAATTTATACTGTAATTAAGTATCTGAAAGGTAATAGGTATATAGAAGCAAGGAAAACTGCAGAGCTAGGGATGCACGGGAACAGGCTGTAAAGATGCATTTATGTATTCTCTACTGTAGCTCACCTCTAGGATCACTGGGGTGATACCTCTTCTTTCTTCTAGCAGTACCTGGAGCCCCTGTTTTTTAGCCAGAGACTGACTCTTCCCTCAAGGATGCTGCCTTCTGTTTCCCTTGGAGGCAACAAAAACTCTAAATGGGAGAAGTTTGGGATCTTCCAAAGGGGTGTCTGCTGAAGTCTCTTTGTCTCCAGTCAGTGCTGTAAGAGAAGGCCCCTAGAGAGTGTAATGCCAAGCAGCACAAACTGATCTAAGCTGAGGCTGCTTGGTTCCCTCCAACCCTTCTGCTCTCAAACTCAAATTCACACCTTTTTTTTTTCTGCTTATAAGCTCATGGCATGAGATCTGAACCAGCTGAATCCTTCTGTTATCTTTTTCTTTTTCTTTTCTCTCTTTTTTTTTTTTTTTTTTTTTTTTTTTTTTTTTTTTTTTTTTTTTTATACAATCAGCTTCAGCTTCCCAAACTGGCTGTCCATGCGACTGCATGGGTATCAGTCCTTGCAGGGCAGGGGGCAAGAATGCAGCTGAGGGGGCAATACCAGGCTGTGGCACTACTGACTTGAATCAACTTCATCTGATGTGGAAATGCACTCTTACTAAATATGCTACTACATATGCTTCATGTTGCCCCGTCTCTGCAGAAGTGAGCTATATACAGCCCTTGTTTTTAAACTATGCCTAAGCAATTGCCTAGCTCAAAGACATACTTAGAAATCTCCATCAGTCTGGAATGAAAAGCTCCTCAGACTTTGTCTTCTCCTTTTGGAGCACAAACACAAATGTGTTTGATGTTTGTTACCTGCATTTATTAATAAGAATAGCAAGTTTGAGCATTCCATATGCATCGTGACATAATGTCAGTCTGCGGAATAAATATACAACATGCTTGTACAAATATACAACAGGGACTGTGCAAATTAAAAGTAATTCCAGAGAGATGAGGAGAGTATCAGAAAAAAAAAGAGGTGATGAAGAACTAGTGGAGAAAGCAATGCAGAGCAATACAAAAAAAATAACCCAAGCCGTCTTTATAGACCAGCCAGTATATTTACAGCTACTGTTGAGAGATGAGTTATTGAATGATACGTATTTTCATCATGGCCATAGATTTCAGAAATGCATGCAAGTACAATTATCTTCACCCAAGCGGTGAACCTTTGGACAGTTATCAAATCTAGAAGTTGTTTATGAATTGATTTTTGCCTCCTTAAGTTCAGCCTGGCTATCCTCACAGCATACTAAGTGCTGTAACCAGCCTGACGGATTATACGGGTTACATTGTACATTTGGCATTCTGCATGCAGCTTTCAGCCTGAAAAGATGGTTTCAGAAATCTGCACTTGGGGTGGGAAGAGAAAGGCCGTCACAGAAGATGCACCTTTCTTCCCTTTAAACATGATTCTAAAGGCTCTATTATTTAAGGGCAGACCTTTGTTATGGTGCAGAAAGCTCTAAATACACTCCTGTGTTTTCAATGTTTATTAGTAGGATAAGTTCTGAGGATCATTGGACATTGAAATTTTTCGACTAGGCCAAGTAGTATGGTCCATTCTCAGTTTTAACTCTGGAAACTCCTGATCTGAAAACCTTAGGGAGTCATCTGCATACAGGCTTTTAGGTTTTTATTAACTGTAAAATTGTCTATAATGAGGACTCCACTGCAATCTCTAAAGAATCTGACTCTGGCTGCTGTCAGGGACAGAACGTGAGGCTAGATGGGTTAGTGAAGTCATCTGTTAATACAAATTCTTGACATCTAATCAAGGGAGCATCTTCTCTCCAGACTTAAAATGCTTCTCGGCAAAATAGACTGGCAGAGCTGAGCAAGATGGCAGCAGATTTTTTTTTTCCCCAGAGGCCTAGAACTTAATGGATCTCCTTTCCCTCTGGGAAAGGCTGTAAATAGAGGACCACGTTAGTGGAGGCACCACGAGATTTCATTGCTGTTGTCCACATGTCCCTCTGTCCCCCAGTGAACCCTCTTTCCCTGCATGCTGGCAGGTGTGTGGTCTCCATGTGAGCTGGTTTAAGGAATTAAACCACCTAAAACCTCATCACAAGAACAGAAGGATTGGATGCTTTTACATATTGCATATTGTTTCCTCCATGATTCTGCCTACCCACAGAAAAGTCTGCTCTGCCTTCCGTGCTGCTTTCTGGAGTGATGGGCAATGAAGTAAACAACATGTAGGACAGCTTAGCAATTGAAGCTAAAGCCATGCCCATGCAGTAAATTGCCAGATAAAAGCACGTATTATTCATAAATTTAGGGTCAAACTTGGAAAATGTCAATTGTACTATTTAGTAATCGCAGTAGCAGCTATTTCTGCAGCTGCAAAACACACAAAAAAAACGAATCACTTCAGCCCTTGTAGGTTTAATGAAAACTGGGACAAACAGCAAAGAAATTTGCCCAGGACTACTGAATGTGCAAAAAGTTGTTACCTTACTAGTCACTCTGCTCTGGTGAGCCCTTGCCAGATGTTTATCTTCTTGAGAAGGTGCAGCACTTCAGGGCGGGCTTTGGGAGTAGGAGGTTCAAATAGATCAATCTCCTTGGGGAAAAACACGGTCTAAATGAGAAAACACAGGAGTGCAGCCCTTCTCCAGATTTACACAGATAAGAAGTCATCATGTGTGTATTTTTTCCCCAAATTAACCCCATTAAAAGCTACTGCCTAATAAAAACACAGGAGAAGGAAATATGTGGAAAGGAACCTTTACTAGAGATGTTGCCAGTGTCATGCATTTTGCCAAAGGGACCGACTGACATCTGCTTTATCAAGAAGCAGGAAATGCCATTTCCTGTCTAGTCAGGAGCATCAAGCCAATACTGGCCTCAGTTGTCGGCCAGTCAATTATTTGATTGCTGGTGTACAGCCAGCTTGCATGTGTGGATCGTCCTCCTATGGGGCTGCAATTATTACATACACATTTGACAGTCAGCCTCAGACTTACCGCCAGCTTAAAGTTGTTATTTATCAACACAGAGGGCTGTCCTCATTAAGTGGCTTGTTCCCATCTCCTCTATCATTCAAAAATTTGATGTGCTGTGATAAACTTCCATGGGTCTTCTTTCTGGTTTTTTTTTTTTTTTTTTTTTTTTTTGTGCTTAAAAGAACCAATCACTGCTTCTTAATATTTTTTTTTCTCCATCTTTGGGAGCTCAAGATTGCTGAAATAAATTAAACAAGGTTTTCTGGCAATGGGAAGAGTGCCCGTTTGCCCCTGCTTCCCCCCATGTTTTGGAAACTGCTGTTCATCCTGAGGAAACAGCTCTCTGCCTGTTAGCTCGAAGATCCAGCTGCTTGTCATGTTAGACCATGTGGAGACTGCATCTGAGTCCAGCTGTATCGCCAGGATTAGCGCCCTAAGGACTCAGCACAGAAACACTTTGATCTCTCCCAGGGACAATTTTTTGCTAACAAGCCTCCAGACATTTGAGCTGGTATGTCATCATCCTTGCTAAAGTAGAACAGAGGGAAGAAACAAAAGTATCTCCAAAGACCTTTAACAACATCAGTGAAAAGGGAACAAGTAAAACATCCCAGGTGAGACACTTCTCCAAAAAAGCATTAGCATCAGCCACATGTCTGTACAGAGGACAGAGAGTTTTCTTTTTCTTTTGCTTTTTTATTGCCTTTCTCTTCAGGGATGAAAGGAAGGATTGGAGCTGAGACTGCAAATTGCAGTGAACAAAGTGTTTAACATCCCTTAAATATCCGAATATTGTCAAAGAAGAGGCAAATAGTCTAAAATTTGAGGATGAGAAAATGAATCTGAAAAGTCCTAATGCTTTTTATGCTGAGTGTCTCTACTGCAAATTTTACCTCTCAGTGATGGCCTGATTAGTACAAACTTTCCACACACGTAACGGGGACTAAGCTACACAGGTCTTGTGCCCACCGATAGGATTTAATTCTGCTGTACAGAACTGCAAATATACCTGTTGCTTTAACTTTTTCACATCCAGACAGTGTATGCAGGAGGCATGTGAAGGGTATAGCTGGGATTTAAGATGAGTTCCTCAAAAGATCAGTCACCTGACGCCCCTTGTGGTAGGTCAATAACTAAGAAGTTAACTAATACCTGTGGAGATGAAGCCTTCAGGTTAGTGTATAACTTGAAGGTAGCATTGAAACATGTGCTAGACACCTGAAGTCCAGTGGTTTTACCATCCAAATACATTACATGCATGGCAAACCAGATGAACTGGACTACCAGCAAGGCAATATGTGATTAGCCTTATCACAGTGACTTTCAATAGGTGATGTAAATGAAGCTGGGAGAGCAGCAGGCCCAAAAAGCATTTTCATGTTGGAAAGTATGTTTTGTAGGTGTTTTTGTGTCTTTAAAAAAAAAATTAAAAAACTTGCATTAAAATGCAAGTCTTTTTCTAACATGTCCAGCCATGCTCCTCCCATATTTTCTGCAGAAAAAAAAAAAAAAAAAAGAGGAAAAAAAGAAAAGAAGTGCAGAAGATGAGAGCACAATTTCATCAGAAACACTGACTCTGCATCTAAGTCTTGCTGCTTGGAGGATGAAACTTGGCGCATGCAGAAACAATCCAGCATGACCCAGGAGAAACATTTAAGCACATAAGCTGGAGTTTCACTTAAGATTCCTGAAAGAGTATAGACCTGCCAGCGAGAAGAGCTACCCTCACAGATTTGTGGGTAAAGCATAGGAAGGAAAGGCACACACAGGTAACCTTTTCAACAGTGAGAAGGGGTTGATCAATTCACCTTTCAAGCACCATCCAGTAGATACCCTGACTATTTATTTTTAATGTTCTTTTAGACTGTGACCATTAAGGAAGAATGACCAGGTATTAGGACCTGTGCAAACCAACAGTAGATAGTCTGTCTCCAGATATGTTATGTTCTTGTAAATGCTTCTGTAGTCTTGCTTCCATATTTTTTAAAACATCCAACAAAATATTTTATTTTTTTCTATACCAACAAGAAGGCAATGCCCCTCCTCACCAAAATATTTTGTATCCCTCTCTGCAAGAATTTGGAGCTGTAGGATGGAGAAAGCTTCCTGCAGTGCAAGCAAAAGAGGCATATTTTTCTGCTGCCATACAGTTTTGGAATCCTCTTTGCTCTCATCAGAAGTCTGTTTTCAGTCTAGAGCATCTTTGTGCTTTCAAACTGGAAGGCATTTGTGTCATGCTTGAAGCAAACCAGGAAAGCTGGATTACTTGTACCTTGAATTTCTTCATAGTGAATGGAACCCAAAGAAACATTTTCCTGCCAGGGCTCCCAGCTGTGCTCTTGATGGGAATTCGTGTGGCAGTGAGTGCAAACAGCTCAGTAAGTGGTTCTAGGGTAAATGTGAAAACTCTTCCTCTGTGCCAAAGGGAGATTTCTCAGGAGTATTTCACAATGTCACTCTCCACAAACATCAAGCTATGCCTGGTGGCAATCAGAATGATACTGCCTCAATATTTCACTTCTTTTGAAAGTACTTTGACAGGTTGTATAGTTGTGGTGTTTTTTTTTTCCTTTTTTTTTTTTTTTTTTCCTAATGCCAGTGTTTGCAAGCTTTGTTTGGGCTAGATAGGTAGCAGCATGCCCACTAGTGTATTGGTCAATCTTTCCCGCCTTCACAAAGTGTGGATGTAACTGTCACAGCTATGGAGCTTACAGAAGACCCTTATCAAAGCTTATTTCTTTGTAGTTTTATTTTGCACTATTGCACAATTTGAGAATATGGGCACATATCAATCATTAGAGGATCCTGAAGGCACTCTATCATCTTTGCCTGTCTGCTCTAGCGGTAAAATAAAACAGCATCACCATATACTGCACTCCTACGTGAGTCAGGTGCTCCAGCATAACTGTCCTAGGAGTTAGTTCAGGGAAAATCTGAGATATATTGGTCATGTCACTGAGCTGTCCAATATTGTTATACAGCTAAAAAGGAAAAAATGTGACTGAGAAACCAGGCTCCTGTCTCAAATGACCTTGAAAGAAAATTTCATTATTCCCAGATGATTCTGGTGATGTGTCTTATGCAGTGAGAGAGAATGGAAGAGTAGTTTCATCTTTTTCCTTGTAGGTGCATGTCTTCCTTCCCTGCAAACCCAAAATACTTCTTCAGTGGAAGACCCCTGAGCTCATCTTCACTGAATGTGTCTGACTTTGGCTGTTCCCTTTTTCTTCTTTTAGCCCTGTATCACAATGATCAGCCATCAGTGGATGAAAAGAAGCTTTAACACGCGCAGAGAGACACCCTTTGTGTCTCTAAGGAAGGGACATTGATACCTTTTACCTCTTGGGTGCACCTTAAAGAAACACCCTGGAACCTGCGTATGCATCAGCTGGGGAATTATTGCCTCTGTCTGTAATACAGATTGCATTTCCTTGTCTTAAGGAATGGAGTCATTCTTGATAGCTTCCTGACTGGAAAGACTTTCAAAGCTGTTACTGCTTTGTTTCCTCTCACAAGTTCTGTTAAGTGCTGCTGAGTTTTTGTTCATGCAGAATTTTGCTGAGTTAAATTGACCATTATGAAGATCAGGCACCATTTGGCCTCAGTTGTGTTTATAGGCAATAGTTGAATCAGATGAACAAGCAGGTGGTGATAATTGCAGAGAATTTCTGTTTAACTGAAATGTCCAATTTTATGTGATCTGGAGAAGCATTTTTTTTTTCCTGTTCTCGGAAGTGCATATGTTTATTCTAAGTGCATCCTTGAGAAAATCTAAATTCTCTCTCTTGCCTTTTGAGGAATAGACAGCAAGACATCAGGGATCAATGGGGAAGAAGACATCTGAAATGAGGGAAGAGATGGTTACTTGTCTGTGTTTACTCATTTATACCAGTAGCCTGGAGTGTCTCTGAGGGTTTACACAGCTAAGTGCAGGAAACATGCTACGCTCTGAGTAAGCTGGATGTGAGTCAGCTCTCACGTGAAAGCCAGGTAATTCATCACATTTTTCTTGGTTTGACTGTGGTGTCACACTAATGCTGCCACATATTT
>VZSV01000016.1:8832241-8972553 GCA_013398735.1 Nothocercus julius
CCTTTCCTTTCCTTTCCTTTCCTTTCCTTTCCTTTCCTTTCCTTTCCTTTCCTTTCCTTTCCTTTCCTTTCCTTTCCTTTCCTTTCCTTCTGGAAAGCAGTCAGGGCCAACCAAATGAGGCATGGGCAGAGCAATTCCTCAGCAGACTGCACATGCAGACCTGGATGGAGCTGGATGGACATGCACAGGAGGGGGAATTGCATTGCGCATGATTCTCCCTCTCTAAAGGGCCCTTGTGAGAAGTGTCTTTAAAATCTTCAGCCTTGAGATTCCTTTCCTCTGCCACAGATGTGTGAGGGCAGCCTGTCATTTACACAGAGGCCTCTCTGAGCAGCAGGAACTAACCTTTTTAATGAAAGTACCTGCAGACAGTAAAAGGAGTTCTGCTTTTATGCTTTTTTTGTAATCTAGGCTTTATTCCTCAAAGGCATCTTCATGCTGATAAGAACAAAACCCCACCCGCAAATGTCTATTTTTGTCAGCATCCCTAGAGGTGATTTCCCCTCTGTCCCCTGCTCGTTCTGGATGCCCTGGCAGATGGGAGCAAGCTGTCACAAGGAGTGTAAAAGCTTCCTTGACCTGTCACTCTGGTTACCTGGCTGAAAGGACACACTGGCGAGGAATCTGTTTGGAAGAAACATCTTGAATGTCAAACTCTTTTCTTTTTGATCAGACCTTATCATCTAATTGAATTGCTGTAATTTTTGAAGATTTTACAAGGAACACTGTTTTTATTAAAATATTCCAAATTACTTTTTTTTTTTTTTTTTCTTAAGGGAAAGCTTGCTTATTTTCTCTTACACAGCAATTTGATAATACACTAGGTGAGCCCTGGAAAAATGAAACCTCTCCCCTTCCTTATTCTCTTCCCTACTTCAGTGCAGTTGGCCCCAGATTTTTTTGTTTTACTAAATATAAAGCCAAATTCCATTATTCTGCTTGTCAAGGGACTCCCCTTTTCAAAAATGTGGACACATGCATGAATATAAAGGTCCTTTTTGTGACCGTAGTTTGCAAAATTACGGTCACAGAAAGAACCCTACGTAATAGGTAGGCAGTTCCTGGTGCCTTGCAGAACTATGAAAGACAGGATGGCGAGGATGGCATTGCATAACTTGCTATGTTAGGATTCTACTAGCAAAATCACCCTGGCTAGAGATGGTGGAAGTTATGGTGGTATAGGATCCCACCTCTCCAGTAATTTCAGCAAAATGTGTATCTCAAGAGTGTTGCAGCTCAAAGCGTACTCAAATAACAAAGATTTAATATTCTGCGGTGATTCTGTTGAGCTTCAGTAATTGTCTACACCTTTGGTTATTCCCAATAGAATAATCTGCTTACTTTAAATTGCAATGATAACTTTAGGCATAGCATTAATTTAATATATGTATGTGGTGGAGAAATACTGATGTCAATTTATAAAAGAAGTCTGACCTAAATACAGAAGGCATTCATATATGCTGAAAGCATCAACCATATTATAAATAAATGAAACATGGACTTGTTGTTGATAGCACAGGTGTGGATATGAATAAGGAATAAAATCCGTTTATTCTCTTTCTCTTATGAGAACAGTTATGTTTGTATAAAGGATTCAATTTCATTCACATTAGAGAAGCTATGCTGGTTTTAGCCCTCTATAGCTAGAGGACCGGGTTATACTACTGTGGATGATGTCTTGAGAGACAGAGCATCATTTCTATTTTCTCTGTAGTTATCAAAATATATACAGAAATGAAATTACATGCATTAATAATCTCTGCTGCTTTTTATGTCAAATGCAGAAAAGAAAGTCCACTGCTGATCATAACATTGCTGCTGTATATTGCTCTAATTTAGAAAGTTCATAAGCTATTAAGATAATTATTTCTACCATTACTTGACAGTAAAATGTGAAAGATTTTTTTTTTATTATTATCAATTTACATTAATTCCAGCATGCATTATTTAGTCAGAAAGTATGGACTTCTTGAAGTGATTGCTCCCCACTGATTAATTTGTTGTGGCCAGAAGTTTCCTGATTTCCCAAATATCACGTAGTGATACAGTATTAATGGTGCATGTTTGGGGCATAATGCGTCTGAAGAGGTTTCACCTATTAATTAACTTAGTGCTTAGATTAAGTGTATTTGTACTGTGATTGCTGTGATGAGGAATTTTCTTCTGATATATATTGACAGTGATGCTTTCCACTTTAAATGAATGGAAAATAATCTATATGCTATGTGATTTTAAAATGTTATTTGTCTTCCTCAGAGAAGGAATTTTCTGTAACATACTCAGATCCATTCAGGATCGGATAGCAAATATGCGTTCAGGATTGGATTGCAAAATCACTAGTTAACTTGAAATTAGATATTAGATGATGATCTGCACAGAACCCACAATCTCCTCCCTTACTCCTAAATGTCTCTATATATCTACCTTGCCCCTGACTGCAGCTTGTCTGCCCGCTTTCCCTGGCTCGGGATCCAACTGCTATACAAGCACAACATATCTGTTCAGAGTGGGTGTGAAGAATAGTGGGTCAACAAATTAAAAAGTAATATCTAGCAGGGATAATAATATTGTTACAAATTCTTCTCTCTCTAATTTCTCAAGGACCTCTGGTCTTGTATTTGGCATGAAAAGTGACATTACTGTGCTTCCATCACCATGTCAGGGTACTGGTTTAATTTAAATTCAAAGATTTGAACTCTGCCTAATAGATTTGTTAGATGATTTTCTTTCTGAAGAAGGACTTAATTAAATGTTTCTCATCCAGCATTTCCTAGGCCTGATCCTATTTAATTTGTGGGATTTGAAAAAATGGCTGCTCAGACAAGATAGCCAAAGGCTGGATTATTTCTGAATTCAAAGAATACTTGGAATAAACTGGCTTTTATCAGAAATTTGTAATTCTTCTAAACCAAAACATTTCACAGGAAAAAGAAGCTGTTTCTGTAAAGAATTAGAGGCACTGTTCCCAAAAATAAGCAAGAACTCGCTGTTAGGATAATAAGGATCAGAGGTTCACAGTCTCCAAATTTGAGTCACTAATTCTTGTGAGTGACATAAAGCTCTACTACAGACTGAGTCATTACAGAATTTGCTCAGCTTTTCCCCCATACGGTATACTTTATCCTGTATAGCTAAAAAACTGCTAGGGTCAATCTGGTCTGCCATAACCAGAGACCCTAACCACTGGGTACTCAGGCCTCTCTTTGTTCCGATTTGAAACGTCTTCTTTCACTACTAATCCACAAAGATACTTGAAGTCGTGGACCTCAAGGCAATAAAAACACTTTCTTCTTAGACATTGTAATACAGAGCTGATTTAAAAGTAACAGTATTTCTCTACCCGCTTTGTTTTTGCTTTCTATGAACATTCAAGTGGAAAGGATTTTGTACTCTATGTTTGTAGAAAAGTAATTTTAGTGATTTCTTTATTTAAAAATGTTCTTCTGAAGCACATATCACGCTTTGCCCAGGCAAGCGCTGTTGCTCAAGGAGCTTGAATACACACTCAGCTGGATAATAAGAACAACACCATGTGACTAATAAAATCAATGTCTGCTAAGTAAATGTGGTTCAAACTTGAAGCATTCTTGAGCAATCTAGAGGAATATTTTTCTTCTGACTGAAGAATAAACTGGAATGAGTCTAACAGCAGATATTTTGCTAGAAAAAAAGTTATTTTTTATAAAACCAAGATTTTAATATATCTGATTAGTTCTACATCAAGATAGTATCTCTGATTTAATGCTAACTTGAATCAGTCAAAAGTAGCTTTATGCCTTTTCCTCATATAAAATGTTTCATGTGATTAAACCTATTTCTGTCCCTAGTCTTGACATGCTTTATTAGTTAGAAAGTACTTTGAGTGTTGAAAGGTAGGCTTATCTAGCATTAAACATAGCTGGAAAGAGATCTGGCATAATTCTGTACTTTCTTATTGCAGAAATAACTGTTCAATATTAGCCCTGAAGGTTTCCAGCAATGAGAGACTGGGACACTGCAAAGGTAGAAAGGGACATTGAGAGCATAATAGCAACAGAAATAAACAATGCAAAAATTGCACAGGAGCTTTCTCAAGGTCAGGCAAGGGTACTACACACCCAGGTTTAGATGTTACTTTCTGCAGTTTGAAGGAAGAATAGGCTTTGCTGTCTTGTATATATGTAAGAAGCAGAAAAACGATGTTTCATAGCATTCAGCTGAACGCGAACTAAGATTCTTCTAGAAATAATGTTTCTTAAGGACCCAGCTTTGTCACTTGTGCTTAGCCCTTGTGCTAGTAAAACACACCAATTTCACTCTGAGTCCTCTGTTAAAGGACTGTAGGCTCGAATCCCATGAAAGCAGATGGAGGGAAGAATCCCTAGTGTATAGAAAATACAGCAGGCTGTCCAATTATATCACCTAATTCCACTGTGGCCTGTCTCAAAATGGCTGTAAGGAACAAAAATCCTCTCCAAGGAGCAGTTCGGTGGCACTTGGTGTTCCTGAGGAGTGCAGCAGGTAGCGAGGCTCGCAGCAGGCCCGCAGAAGCCTGGCATACTTTAGGAGGCTACATCTGTGCAGCTTTCCGTATGAAATTAAAAGGAAAAATAGGAATATTTCAACATGGTAAGTAATCCTGAGCAGGTACCGCTACGACTGGGACAAGAGCTCAGTTTCACAGGAAAGGAGGGAACTGCAGTGCCAGCGGCACTCTGGCGAGCCCCGAGTTGGAGCCTCCACCTCTTGCCGCTTTCCACTTGGATAAAGCTACGCAATTCCCAGCAGGCAGTCAGGCTGCCTGGCCATCGTTAAGCATTCATTAGTAAGCTATTCAGCAGCTGTATAGAAGAGGGGAAAATAGTATTTACCTCTGTTAATATTAGGGTGCAGTCAAAATCTTTAATACGTAGTGTTAAATAGGCAATTAATAGACAAATATTTCCATATCTAGAAATACGGCTGCATTCAAGTTAATCCCTAATGGTACAGAGCAATCAAATCAGGCTTATTCATGTATAACATATATATCTTCATGTCCAAAGGCAGTGTATTTACTACATGACTTCCATATCTTGTGCTGAAATTCCTTTCATCTTTTAATTTGAAGGTAAACACTGATAGATCCATCACTCAAAAACAACCAGTCATAAACTGAAAATGAAGAAACAAAATACTGCTGATTAAACACGTTGCCTATGTGTCGCTTTCTATCACCATACACCAGGACACTGTTTCAGTATCAATGAGGTATGGCAGTGAAAAAGAAAAATACAGAAAAAACATTTGTATTACAGAGCGGTGCATAACCAGGGCTGTACATGGAGTGCAAAGCCAAGCCAGTGAATTTCTGCACCAAAGTCAACAAATAAACTGATTGGCAGTGTTTACTGATAGCAACGGCAATCTTTCTGTTACACCCAGCCAAAGCAATCAAAACTCAGTAAGCATGAAGGGATGGTATGAGTAAGAGCTACAGTTAATGGATGAACAACAGCGACTGCTCAAGCTTGGAGAAAGCTTGCTCACCAGAATTTGAATCTCCGCTGTATTATTCATGGTAGAAATAGAAGTGGTTTCTTCATGCAGAGTTAGAGATAACCTCCAGAATAACTTGTAAAGAGTAAATGCTAGTCTTTGGGCTATTATACTGTGTTTCAGCTTGTTTACCTGGCAGCGTTACAGAAGACTGCAATTCTGTGAATCATGAATTTGATTTGTAAGAGCCAAGCTAACCTTTGAAAATTGGGTGTAGGCAAACACATCAGAAAGAGATTGTGCTCTAACAAATGAGCTGATAAAACCAAATGAATGATATTTACAGACCCTGCCAGTCTATTAAGAGGTCGACTTGATAGCCCTGTAGGTCCAAATGTGTCCTCCTCCTAGCTGAGCAGCTGTGCCTACATTTCCAATACAGAGGTATATTCTCCAACATTTTGGGTGCCTGCTCAGGTGGCTCCCTGACTAATCTGTATGCAGACTGCAGGGCTGCCAGCTCCAGGAGTCTGTGGTACAGAAAACCATGCACATGCCTTTGCAGGGTGTAATGTGGTTATAAAGCTCCTGAGAGCATTCAAAGCCCAGCTGAGACAGAGGGAGAGAAAGATGAAGGAAGGAATGAAAACTGTGGCAAATGTGTAAACTGTGTAATGAGTTTATGTTATCACCTACAGCTGAGCTTGACCCGGGGTTGGCAATGGCCAAGTTTGGAGCAGGCATGAGGACTCCACGACCTTCACATGCCCCTTCCAATTACCAGCTCCCTGGTTCTGCACAGAGGCACAGAAATACTAAACCTGAGGTGACAGGGCAGTGAGTGGGGTTAGTGCCGTGTGGTCTGTCAGGTTGCTGTGCTGTCTGAAAACTCTAGAAGCCCACTGTTTTTAAAGGCTTTTTCAGTTAGCAAATGTAGACAGTTTCAACAAAGTGGTTCCCAAGACCTACGTCCTAGCTCAGGTTGACTTCATATGAAATCTTAGGAGCCAGAAACGCTGGAGGATTTTTAAATGATACCTTAGACTGTTTTCGTGATCAGGGATCCTTGGTATCATCTGAAAACATGCCCAATCACAGCCCTAGAGTCTGTAGTTCCATACTGCCATAAAAGAAAGTTCTTTCAAGCACCTCTATGAAAACCTGTGCCATTACTGGGTCCATGCCTTTTAAGTTTATAGTCAACCTTCTAGAAAAATTGGCACATGCATTATGACACTCTGGCTTCATTCCATGGTTGTATTTGGTTGCTGTATAAAGCAGTGTAAAGCATTGTAGAATCTTTCGAAAAGGGAAAAACTATTTAGTATAAAAATTTGTTTCTTTTTATTCTTTTATTCCTAATAGCAAGGTAAATAAGAAGAACTAGAACAGCATGTCACTGAAAGACTTGAGGTTTGTTTAGAGCTATGTCAGCGGTTGTTTTGGACCTTTATAGCAAAACAATATCATTTCATCTATTCACATTCATGACTTATTAACATGTTTACTTTTTCAGCTCTTTACTGGATGTAACACTGAGCAAAATCCCTTGAACTTTTTGAATTAGCTTATGTTGAAAAATATAATCAGTTATACAAATATTCTCCCCATGTTTACAAAAATATTAGACAATAAGCTGAAGATGAAAGCTTGGCCTGGATAATAATAATTGGTAAGGATGTTTTTGGCTGGAGATAAAGGAAGAGAGTTTAAAATAAGACCATCTCTGTGTGTGTTCACTGGGTGTTTTGCTTAGGTTGTAACCCAGCACAAAGAACCACTTGCAACCATATCTATAAAATTCTTTTTCCAACCTCATTGGATTGAGATTGGGACCAATACTCTCAAACTGGGATGAACTACTTAGAAACACTGCAAAAATGTGAAGCCAGAGTCCTTTAAAGTCATTTTGAAACAACTTGGATACCATATGAATGTAGCCATGCATGTGTGTGTTTTTACATGCATATGCATGTGTGTACGCTCCCTGCCTTTCTCTATCTGAAAAGAATTAAAGTCGTGATTTATATCCCTTCACCACTTCAACCTTCATTGCTCTCCATATTATCCTGGGTCTTTCATTGTACGACAACATCCAGGACTGTGTGCACTGATAGGCTGTCTTTACAGAAGCGTTAGTAGTCCAAGTGAAGGTCTTGCTCATTTCCTGGAAGATTTGAGCTTTAGTTCACAGCTGGAGTCCCTTAAATTGAAACACCTCATTCTGCACAAGATTTTTTTTCTTGGAAAAAAAGAAAAGTTGTAGGAGACTAAATATGAATAACTCTTTGCATTTTCTTTTTCATGCAATTTAAACTATGCAATTTAACGTGGTCATTTTTAGCCTGTATTTTTTTCAGTACAGCTAATATGCAGTTTCGTCAAAAAAGCCATCCATTCTTTTAACCACAGTGGGATCAGCTATATTTATATCATTAGCTGACAGATACCAACATATTCTGGGAGATTTCTCAGATATTATATTTCATTACTTCACTATACTTACCACTGGAAAGGTTTTCCCTGATGTCTATTGCTGAATTTTCTCATGTTACAAGTTAGGTCAGTTAGTATCCACTTTCATTCTTTTTTTTCTTACTTTTCTTTTTTCTTTTCTAATGGTGTGCCTAAAAATGAACACAGTACTTCAACCTTTACAATTGCTGAACAGAAAAGAAAAATGTCATGTTCCTGCAGGTTATTCTCCTTTTTATACAGTCCAATATTCTACTTACTTTTTTTTAGCAAGAGCCTGATACTGTTTACTCGGATGACACATAAAATGAGAACTGCTACGTATCCAGATGTTCACCAGTGTGCTCATGCAACTGATTTGCTTCTGCTTAACTTAGAAGGTTTTCCTTGCCCTTAATAAATTGGAGCTCAGTTTTTCAGTTTGTGTTTCCAATTTGTTATCATTTTCATTCTTTCTTCTCTTTCATTTTTCTCATGTTAGTGTAACCTGTAAATTCAGTAAACACTTTCTCTTTTCCACCATTCAGCTCATTAGTAACAATATTGAAAGCTAGTTGACACAGACAGATTCTTGCATAACACCATACTGATTCCATAAATAACTCCCCTGAACACCAGTATTTTTTCAGACAGTTTTGAACTTGTGTCTTACTTACAACCTTATTTGCATATTATGCAAAAAAGTTAGTATTTCTGAGTAGATATCTCACCCTACTGGCTAACTTCTGCAGGAATACAATATGGACCCCAATCTGAAGTCGTGGATTGCATGCTCTCAGTCTACCAATACATGGAATTGCTTTACTGCATCTTCAGAGATACTAAGAACACAGAGGTTTGTCTGGCTCCTTCCTTGTTTGGGAAAAAAAAAAAAAAAAAAAGGTAGTAGAGTGGTTCTGTTTATCTTTTCATGGCAGATTTATATTAAAGTTCAGGTACTCCCTGAAGGTCAGGAAGATTTGGTTGAATACGGAGTACTTTAGGGCTGATCATGTGTGAATATGCCATATGATAGGCTTAATGCATTACAAAAGGTCATAGACCTTTCTGCTGCCCTTCAGTCAGTCGTGATAGTAGTCTGTGATATGCACCAGGCAGAAATCCACTCCATTTAATAACAAGCTTATAAGCACCAGTGCACAGAGCTTTTTTTTAGTTGCCTTTCTTCAGCCCTTCTTGCTCTACATTTCTATAGAGTATATACATCCCAAGGGGGTTGGGATACAGATCTGTTCCTAGCAGTTTTTCAATCTGGAAATGTCTTACTTGCTATCCATTGTTGAGAAGGGCTGCTTGCAGCTAGGGAAATGCTCAGGGCAACTAATGTGTCCTTTCCCTGCATCAGTCACTGCTTAGCCTCTCTAACCCTTTATAGGGTTAGACGTAGGATTGATTCAGGCTGCTTTTTATGCTGTTCTCATGATCTTAGTATAATCTAACATGCTTCCACTGTCAGGTAGTTGCATGTGCAGCCTTATTTGGAGACTGTTTACAGTCTGGCTAGCTAGATTTTATCCTTCTAGTCTTTCTTCTTGTAATTGCCAACAGTCATCTCTTATATCGGTATTATACAACGAAAAAACACTAGATTGGCAACAATAAAATGAGTAACCATCTACAGTGTTTATTCAACAATTTATCTGGAGTCCTGTGCTGCATTTTGTCTGATATTTATTTTCTTCTGATTCAATCTTGTTTTCTTTCTTGAGTAAAAACATGCTTAATGCCTTTTTCTTGTCCAGAAAAGAAACTTTGTTAGCAGAGAAAGAGAGGCTGATTAAGGAACCACTTTCACTGGCGTATTTACTGTGACTGTTTTATAGTCTATAGCATATGGAGAAGTAATCCTTAAAGCAGCCCAAGTAATATTAGGGTCTCTTACAAAAGGAAGGTAGGGGAAGTCTTATGATCCATTGAACAGATGTGAAAAATAAATAGGTAATAGGTAATGTATTGCAGAATAATAATTTGCCACAAAGCATCAGTGCAAGCTCAATAAATCAACTGAGATAAATCTAATGAACAGTTGATACCTGGAACTACTAATATATCAGGTAGCGCAGCCTGTTAGGAATGGATTTGTGGAGTGAAACAGGTCAACTAAATTGCTGTTAGAGACACTCGACCAGAGAAAGTAAGCAGAGCAACAAAAATTGAGGAAATATAGTAAATCTAAAAAGAAAGGGCTGCACGTAAATTACTGTAGATTGTAATAAGGCTTTGGCCACTCTGGGTGACAGAATATTGGCTTGGGTTGTTGTGTCTTTGTGTCATGTTGCAGTGACATCATTGTAAGAAAATGACACAGTGCACAGAAACCCAGTATTACTTCAGGATATCTTTTAAATCCTCTTAGATTATTTTGATTAAATTTTCTGCACCTGTATGACATCTGAACATTCAAAAACGTCACATCACTAGGCTTCAGGTGCAGTCAGCATGAGCAGAGTGGGAAATGAAGCCAGCCATTTTAATGCATTCTGTACTGGGGGACCTGATCCCAATTTACCCAGGGGGTAAAAAAAACAAAACAAACAAAACCCCCACACAACTCAAGCTCCCACAGAGCCACATCTAATTTTTTTTTTCTATTCCAGAGTCTTATATTACACTCACTAGAATGGCATCTGAGCAGCTTCCCATATTGCCTAAGTGATGAGTCTACAATCTGTCATTTATTTGCTTTGCTCTTCTGTGGAAAAGCATAGGCGGTGGTGTCTCCTTTTGGTTTGGGTACTGAAAGGGTTTTGCTTCCTCATTAAAATACAAATCCTTCTATGTATTCTAGGGAAGAATTGAAGATGCTAGTACTCATGGTTTTCTGTAGTTCCTTGGGAAACCTATTCAGAGAAAGCTCTGTCCATCGCACAGAGAAGAAATGCCATTGGGTATTTTATCAAGCTGCATTAGGAAAAGGCTCATGTTTTTATGGTATCTATATACACATTACTTGAGGAGAAAAAATGACAAATCTTTGTGGGAGATTAGAGAATGAAAGGAGTCTGGAATCAAGAAGCCAACACTTTTTCCTGCATCCTGCTTCTCCTTGTGCTTTTCTTCATGGGTTGCTGCTATATGAGGGCTGGAATAGGGCTGGTGACACTGCAGTGAAAGTCTCATGTCTGCCTTGGAGAAGACTCATTTAGTTTATCGTTATTTACCAGTCTTCTTCTGCAGTACTGGCCAATCTGAGCAACAGTGGGAGTAATGAGGAAGGTGCAGGCGGAGAATAAGAACTCACCAGGTGCTTGAGGCACTCACTGACCAGCTGTGTGCAACCAGCACTTCCCAGCCCACGAAATGAGGAATGAGAGGTGGGCCTGGTTCATGCTGTGAATCTGGAATGAGCAATATGTGCTGCTGAGCTTTTAGATGTAGCGAGACATGTTCTGGGAGTCTGTATGCTGAAATCACTCCAGCTCTCCAGCTTGCAAATGTTAAAACAAGAGCTTCCTCAGTGGAGCCATGAGTGACATTCAAGCTATCTGCCTAGGAGAACCCGATAACCGTAAACCTCTGGAGCTTCTCCTTCATGCCGTGTGCCATAAAGTTGAACACACTTTCTAAGCTCTACCATATCACTTATGTCCTGTCCCCCATGCCTAAGCCACACTGCTTTTTGTTTGTGAGCTGGCAGGGAATGGGAAGTCAGGATGCTAATATGGTTCCACAGCTGCCTAGTCACAAATATGGCAATCCATAACAGAGTTTTCATAAAGACTAATCCTTGCCTTAACAATGCTGCAGTAGCCAACTCATTTCTGCAGTTGCCACTGCTGTCATGTATTTCTCTCTGAGAAGTGTTACTGTGGCCCCTCTGAGGATTTTACATGAGCACCTGTTTCACCAGCGCTGCAGGATGCATTTGGACACTTATCAAACAAGCAGAAGGAATGAGTAATATGGAAAGGAGAAGTAGTTTCATGTGTGGTGAAGGAGAGAGCATCTGAGCTAAATATTAAGCAATGGTGAGCCAGGCAGATTGCAGTCACATTTTCATATTTAGATGTGGTATTTAGAAATAAAATAATGGGGCTTATAACTGTCTGTGCTCATGCCATTTTGGATGCCTGTTACTGATGCGTTATGTGACAGGCATTAAAATTAACTGTGGAAGTATTTTTAAGGAAGCAAGTGTTCATGTGCTAAGAAAACGCACATGATGGATGATGTAACCAGCTGAAATGTGTTTTGCTTACTGTATGAGTGTCTCACCTAGCTTTGCAGATTCGGAAAAATTGTTTTATTTTCCCCATCAGAAAGATTACTGCAGGCTTAAGTTCTTTTTATGCATTTTTATTTCTAGGTTAGGGTTGTAATTTTTGCTTTTTGAAAAACTAGAAGTGAATGTTTCTGAGTGATTTTGAGCTTACACAAGCAGAGCAGTTAAAACTATTGCCTCAGCTATATGAACTGCTGCCGCTGTTATTGTTGTTTCACACACATCTCACTTTTCTGTCTGTCTTCAAAGTGCAAGTTTTGTTTCTGTTTATCAGCAAA
Source organism: Nothocercus julius (assembly GCA_013398735.1). Lineage (NCBI taxonomy): Eukaryota > Metazoa > Chordata > Aves > Tinamiformes > Tinamidae > Nothocercus > Nothocercus julius. The sequence goes on from VZSV01000016.1 coordinate 8,844,674, forward strand.
TGTGTATGCTAGACCTGAGCTGTGATTTAGAAAAGGTCTTGTTCTTTCTTTTGTGGTAAAAATTCCTGCTAAAGTGAGAGTCAAGCTTTATATTTAGAGGAAATAACGAATGCTGGTTATTGCTGCTGATTGCCTTAACCAAGGAAATAAAAAAAAAGAAGAAATCAATTAACTTAAAATTCTGGTAGCATTTCTGCAATTGCTACCAGCAATTCTGGTAGCAATTGATTTTTTCATGTGATAATTCTATAGCCCTCTGTGCAACTTCCCCATCCTCTGGCCCTCAAGCTTTATTCCCAGACCTGAAGAGTATCAGCGCACAAAACAGTTCTAGTGCCATGACCTCTTCTTGTTCTCCCCTGGTGCATTCTCACTTCTTTGGGTTCTGTCCAAATGTGGCTCCTGGTTATGTTGCTATGTCAAGAATGGTCTAACAAGTGACAGACCAAGCACTAATGAAAAGCAAAACAACTACAGCAAAAAATAGTCAACATCTGTAATGGTTTCCCATGGTAGCAAGTTTTGTGCATTTTAATCTGTGAGAACTTCACCTTGTAGTAGTGTGACTTAGCAGTCCTTTTTATTTTCTTTTACCTCATTCTTTAGTCATGCTTTGATATGTGCACTGCAATTGCATTCTAGGAAAGGCTGTCTGTGGAAGTGGCAGTTAAGCAACAGCAGCTGGAAAAATATCTTCCTTCTCTTTAAAAAAAAAAAAAAAATTCTTTTTTTTCAATCTAATGGTAAGCTGTGTGCATATAAGGACCTGTCAAGCATTCCAATATGACTCCTCTATTTAAGTGCTATAACTTCCAAATTTACTTTTTGTCCACCTTTGTGAATCATTTGAATAAATAAGTAACTCCTTGAATGTGAAATCCTGAATAGTCTTGCAATGGAGGCCTCTCTTCATTCCTTGAAACCTTCCTGCAGCCTTGGGAACTGATCCACATATGGTGGTCTTGGGACCTCTGTCTTAAAAAATGGTCAGGACATTAATGCCAAAGAGATCTCCCGGTGTTACATCTAATACAGTTATGCTAAAGAGGGCTTCCACTTTGTAGATATAGGAACACCGAAACACAGACCAGAAGGTGTTTTTTTTATATGGTAAATATTTAATTTTCTACCTGCTTATTTTACAAATCCATTTTGATGTGGTCAGAGTGAAATATCACAACAAAATTCTTGCAGTTTGTTTGTGCCCTGCTAATATAGCAGTGGTTTATGTGTGAGTGTAGAAAGCAGGGAGGGACAAAGAAAGCAAAATGAGTCTTTAGAAGTGATGGCAGGTAAGTGATGAGTAGTGAAGGGCATGCTGAATCCTAAGGAACACCTGTGAATATCATAAATTGAGTGGAAGAGCTGCATGTTGGGCTGAGCTGGTGCATAATTGGAAGCCTGGTATGTATTTGTGTGGTCTACAGCAGGCTTATGGAAATATGTGGACTTAGCAAAAGCAGGCAGTAACGTCAAATAATTATGAAATACTTGAAAGCCCCAGGTAAATAACCTCTTCAGAATTGGCAGGCATTAATGGGTCATTAATTATTTTGTTATTTCTGTCTTTATATGGTGAGCTGTAGTAAATCCCTGGTGGAAAATCCAGTGAGGCAGACAGGGGAGAATGCAATCAGCAATCCAAGCAGGAAGAACAAAAAGAAGAATGGCACTTACAAATTTTCCTATAGACTCTGCCGTCCTTGCCAATTCCAATCTGATAAAGAGGATTTAGTTGAGAAGCTTGGTTGGGTGCGGTGTGGTTTTTACAAGTCTAGCACAAAGTACCAATACATTTGATTTGGTGGATGTGAAGTTCTAACAATAATATTCAACAAATTCAATTCTTTAATCACTGAGACCATAAGAACCAAGTATTTGTAATGTCTCAGGCCGTGCAGAGAGTAATTACATTGGATTTTAATAAGACTTGCTGTGAATTGTTGACCAATGATTCACTATAGGGGAAAAATTAATTAAACTTTAATGTGAAAAGTTATTGTTAATTAAAAGTTCTGTGAAAAACTGCCATAAAAAGTTGAGAAGGTGGACAGGTTTTGAAATTATTAAAAGGGCCTATAAAGGAAGGGAATAAGATATGCTACCAGTCTGGATTTCACCCTACATGATATATACTTAAAAAGATGTATCGCTGAGCAAGTTCCCTTCTCCTCCCTTGAAAGATCTGTCCCAGGAAGATGCACAACCTGCAGGGGATGGTGCTATTCACTGAGGGATGAAGAGATGCGAAAGGCTGGCAGATCAGAAAATGGGTCAAGAGCAGGAAAGGTGCTTATTTTTATATCCTGATTACCCCTGCGTCTGTGGAGCTCACAAAGAAAATGTCTGTGCCATCATTTGTGGACGGGATGTGAGGAAAAGGGCCACATGTCAACCCCAGCCACTACCAGTTATGCCTCCGATTTCTCCCATGTTTCCCAGGGAAGACTCTTTTTCCCAGGGCAGCTTTTTTCCCTATTTAGGGGAAATCCCATTTTCCTAAATGAGGAAATGGGAAAAAAGCTCTCCAGATATGTAGAAGCTGGAGAGAAATTGCTTGAGAGGAACTTAGGCACAGATCCAAAAAGTGACTTAATGATAATTTACGCTTCTAAATGGAAAACCGAAACGCTCCAAGCTCCAGCTGAGCTGCCAGCCCACCCCGCTGCTGCTGCGCTCCCGCAGGCCCCCCCGCTCGCTGTCTGCTCCAAGCACGGCCAGAATACAGAGGATTCTCACTAGGACCTAGGTTTTCTTCCTACTTGGGAGGATTTAAAGGCTGGTGCGCTCTTCAAACTGCTAACAGATCTATGTGAACACGAGAGAGAGAAATTCCGTGATGTTCTGGATTTTTAGGGAGAGGGAGAGGAGGAAGTTCTTCCCTCTTCTGTTTGAGCTGAGTGGGAGGCTTTAGGCGAATCCAGCTCTTAGGTCCCTGATTTCCGTATGCATTGGACAGTCACTCCAGTCAGGTTTGTGAGCTAGGCTTGGAGGACCAAGCACCACTAGCGCAATCAAGTTCTCTTTAGACTGCAGACCTTAGCAGACCTTAAAATTCAGTGGGTCTTAAGTCACTTCATCATGAATATCTCTTTCAGGTCGCTATAATGAAATCAGCAGTGCTAAATCATGCATTACAAGGTGCTTTTCCTTAATCAACAGTTTATTCAAATGTCCAACAAGTGAGCTGTTTCACGGAATAGTCCAATGGCCATTTTTCTTTCGAGAATTAGGATTTATTTGCTTGTAAATGACAAGCATCTATTATCTCATTTTGTCAGAAAATGTGAAAATTCTAAAGGCTTCCCCTCTATACAGTAAATTGCTATGAAAATACCTTCTTAAATTTTCAAGTGAGTCTAGTTCTATATCAATATAGTTGTCTTAAAAAAAAATCCGTTCAGTGATCTGAAATATAATGGAATGCAGCATCTTAATTGGGATCTAAAATCCTTTACTGTAAAATATTACTTAACTCTGTCAGGAGGTCGGTAGACATAAGATAAGCTATAATTGTTGTCTCACTACTGAGATTCATTTTTCCTAACAAAAATGAGCCTGCATTTCTTCCTAATGTTTAATATTTCTTAAAGGGCATATATATAATTAGACTTATATTACAATTTTAATTTAACATTGTGAACACAGTACTTGAGATTCTAAAAGAAAGCCATGGAGAGCTTAAAAAAAATACTTGTAGAATCCTGTACTTGCAACAGCACCACTAAATATTAAATCAACATACATACATATAAATATATATATATATGTGACCTTTCAAATAGTTTGTATGGCATTCTCAATAGCCTCATTAAGATATTCCAGATAAAATCACAGAATGGTTGAGGTTAGAAGGGACCTCTAGAGATCATCCAATCCAACCCTCCTGCTCAAGCATGGGCACCTAGAACACGTGGCACAGGGTTGCATCCAGGGTTGCTCCACAACCTCTCTGAGCAGCCTGTTTACCTGTTTTGAACTTTATCAAAATATCAATATATCAATAGTGAGATCACTTTTAGCATATCCAATGATCAAAAGCTGTTTGCTGCACATCATTATGAATATGGGGACCTGAGTGATCTCCAAACATAACTGCACGAACAAATTATAACATTAACCAAAGTATCAATTTATTTTATCTTTATTCTATTGCCTAAATCACTGCAATGTGAGACTGTTACTAAGCGCAATTGAAACATGAAATTAAACAGAGTGATTATCTCACAGAGAAAGATCATTACTACTAACCTATAACCCAAAATATGAAGGGCCTGACTTACAGGATGCCTTTAATAGAAAGGAAACATTTGCAGACAAATTGTTTCTAACATTGTAATTTCCACATATATAATTAAAAAGAAAGAAGATAGGAACTTGCACAAAAAATAACGATGGATCCCTGGTCAGGGTACTCTGGCATACAGCTCTGCAATTCATCAGCGTCCTCCAAGGAGAGACCTACCCACTAAAATGCAGATTTGCAACATCAAAGAGAACTTCGTATGTGTCCACCCAAGCTCTGGCTCCTCCTCCCATCCCATGCCAATTTGCTATTTGGAGACAAAAATATTGCTACCATACTGTATTGATGGCTACCGTATTGTGGCCCCAGTTTTGTATGAGGCCTTCCCCTGTTGTGATACAGATTATATTGTGTTGTCTTTGCTGCACTATTATTCTGTCCTAAGAGATGCAACCTTTTCTCTGGCAGAGTGGCCAAGACACAGGCATGCAAATTCAAAGCTTTGCAAGTTACCCAAGACATTATGAAAGATAGGGGGTAAACATTTTTTTCTAATTTTTTCAACATTAGCCTTTGAGAGTCTTTTGTTCCTGAATAATGCAGGATCCTGATCCAAATCAGCTTCTCATTTTGCCTGATTCTGAAGAATGTCTTCAAACTGTTTGCACCCGTTCTTCACTGCAATGAACTGTCAGCTCCTTTTTGTCATAATTCTCCATTTGATTGTAATCATACTTCTTAATTTGACAAGTACCTAAACATCTACAGTCTATTCACTCATCCTGTGTCTATAATCAATAATTCATTCTCTGAATAACTCCATAAAAATGACAAGCAAGATGAATATTTTCATTCTCTCTCAGTTTAAAATAAAATCCATATTAGTTTCATCAACTGGCAATTATTAATGTACCTTACTTAACCAAGAATTGATTTGATTCTGACAAGTTTTTAATGCCTTTAAATTGTGGTAAATAATTGCTATCCATATTCAGCAGTTTAGTGTACCAACATAAGCTGATCTTATTTTAATGGAAGAAGTAGTTGTAAAACCCTGCAGATTATCGGGTAAAAGCTTTCCATTGCTGAGAGACGTTTCTTTTGCTTTAGTGCTTGCGCTTGACTGGAGATTTGGACAGTTGCAGCAGTAAATAGAAGCTAAACAAAGCTCGGGGCTCAAAACTGGGGAGAAGCAAAATCAAGGTGGGAAGTGACTCAGACTTAAAATATGAGAAATTTATGTCTCATCCCTATTTCTTGTGTCAGGTCCTAATAATCTGAAAATTGTTATATAAATGCTTATCTTTCAGAAAGCTTCATGGGTTTTCCATGCCTGTTAATAATTTGGGAGTTTGAAAGGATAGCCTATCAGTGACCCTGGCTTGTTACAAAATTGCTGCATTTTATCATATGGATGTATCTGTATTACATATACCTCATATATGCAGGGTAACTTCTGCTGTAGATATTTAGCCCAGTTGTGTAGTCTTCTTTGTTCAGTCCCTTCCTTTTAAATGCCTGTGAAACTAAGGGTAAAATAATCATCACACTTACAGCCTGAGCAACTACAAAGAGGACAGGCCTCATTTGAAATATAAAACAAACATGGAATAATTTATGTAATATGAATTGTTTGGAAAATATTGCCAGCTTAGAGATCTCATGGCTTTTATTTCCATTAATCTTTTTCTTTCTTGACTGATACATGAGTGACATTTTTGTGAATCCCCATTTGTCTGTCCACTGATGAACTTCTGGAGGAATGGCCTAATTAAGTAAGTAAGAGCAAGAATGAACTATTTACTCCACAGTAGGTGACGAAGATAGGAGCTCTGCGGTTCGTAAATCAAATGTAACCTTGCCTACTAGTCTGTCCTTGGTCTAATTTAAAGGTACCGTTCCCTTCCCTTTTGAAGAAAGGTCTGTCCTTCATTGTTCAGTGTCCCGGTAATGAGGCCTCCTACTGCAAGGAGCTGAGTTCAAAGGTGTAACACAAAAACCCATGGAAAGGGGAACCTAGAGCTTGTTAATGTTTTTTGTTTGTATGGCTGGCATTAAGCTGCCCAAAACCTCAGGAAAATAGCAATGATTTTATATATATATATAATATATATATATATATATATAAAAATCCTATTTCAAATTCACAGAACACAGGTAAAGAATTGATGCATGGATTTAGTAATTTGTTTGTTTAGAGCGGCACTGGAAGCATGAATTTCAGCAATCCTGCTGGAGTAAATGGCTACAAGTGTTGCCTGTGCCTCAGATATAGGCCTTTTCCCAGTAGGACAGCTTATATAAGCCCTTTGGAAAAAAAATGCTTGTATTCAACAACCAATCTAAATTCACATTGAATAGTAAACCTTGATGTAGTCTGAGATGACGAACACACAGTCACTTGCAAAGCACATATTGTAGAAATATCCCATAAAGATACAGGAGCTCACATTAATCATGTGAGCTAGGACAATGGGTGACCTTTTCTAATAAGAAATGAAGCATCTAAAGCAGCCATTAAATTTCACAGCAGTCCTATTTACTGTACGTCTGTGGCATTCATCATCACATGAGGTAAATGTCCTCAGACTGCCGATACTTGCCAATCATCCTTAACTGAGGGGAAAATTGTTCTAAAGCTTTTTAGAATTCTTGCTTCCCAAATTCTGGCAATACCAAGGTCATTACAGCTTTTCAGTCCTATAATAAAAGAGGAGCAGCTGTTGAGCAAGCAGGGTTAACAAACCTTGGAAAAACATTACTGCTAATTTGTTTTTAGTACTTTTCTAAGCACAAAAGTTGAAGACGATGATCTGGTGTGGGTCCATCACATTTCCAGAAGTCCAATCTATGAAGTCACTAGTAAGATGCATATCCTCTGCATTTAAGTAACATTTTCCCATAGTGACAGATACAATTCATGAAGGATTTTTAATAAAAAGCGGCTGATACATACTGAGATGTAGTCACTGCTTTAAGCTTTGCAGTTTAGTTTCAACCTCAGGACAGAGACGATAATTAGAAACGCTGTCAAATGCAGATACAGTAATTTAGTGGTTGGGGAATGGGTTCTTTTGTTGGACTCTCATGAATTCTCACTGTCACTTTGAAAACTTGGGCGCCTACTACTCCTTCAAGACTGTTTCACTGGCACATTGCTTGTAGCTACCCTATTAGGATTTCCTGCTTTTGAGGCTTTTGAGATTAGCCTCAGGCCTTCTCAGCTTCACAGAAAAATGACTCTGAAACAGAAGTTAGAATTCTGTAGATCAGGGAGGGGCCTTAAAACTTTCCTTTTTTTTTTTTTTTTATTTTACTTTGATGGTTGGCTCAGTTCTTAACTAATAGCTACACCTTCACTTTAGGAAACCACTGCTTTGATATAAGTGACCTCCACAGCTCCAGAAATGTCTTGTTTCACATTATCATTACAGAGGAGCTGGTAGCCAGCCAAATTTTGCAACATTTGACTTCACTGGATCCCAGTGAAGTTTCATGCTAACTTAGGCATAGAAAGAGTCCTTTTTTCTGATGGATGACCTATTTATGGCTTTAAGCAGATGAGACCTTAGCGCTAATACTGTTTCAGCTTTCAGTGGCATTTGATGCAGCTGACATGCCTGAGAGATTGGGGAGAGTGGGGAGATCATGTCCTTTTCAAAATTTCTTCTTCATTTCTCTGTGACAGGTCTGAGTTTGATTATAAGGAAGTTCCCCCAATAGCCCTCATATGGCAAACTTCTGTTAAATGCCATATTCCTTCCTTTCAGTGAGCATATATGTAAGTCTGTGTTGCAGAACCTAACATCTGTTTAAAATGTCTTAAATGTCAAATATGAATGATCCTTTTGGTGAAAAAAAAATGGAATTTGGATGAAAAGATCCTGGTCCAAAGCAAAGCCATAAGAGTTTTAACTTCTTAAAAGTGGAAAATGCTTTGATGAAAGGCAAAAGTTGCAAGTGAAGTCCCTTATGTGGACTGCTGCCATCCCTTGTTTAGGTTATAGTATTGGATTCATTCTCAGGTGTTGCTCTGTTCTTGGATGTTTATTATAGTCACGGAAAGGAATGCCTGTGGATAGCAAAGAAATCCGGCTTTGGAGATGAGCCAAGTGTCTGTAATCCAAGTTTTAGTTTTCTGAGATAGGGATTATTGCAATCTTTTCTGCCCAGGTATACCAACATAACCCCTGTGAAGGCTTAGCTCATCTATGATGCAGCTGCACATCTTTCAGCACAGGCAGCGAACAGATTGACAAAATGCATGGCAAAGATTTAAATGAAAGCATTCTCCTCATTAATGTTATGTAAGAGGGTAGGAAATAATGAGAGGAATCCAATGAGCTTGTAAGTACCGTTGTAAATTTCTGAGTTACGCGAGCTGCTTGAGCACTTCGACTAAGGCCTATATGCCTTGGCCTGGGCTAGCAGCAGGCTGTTCTGGTTCAGGCACTGCTGGAAAGTCCAGACCTTCAGGTAAGAAGGAAGTATCCATGAGCAAGGGTCAGGTTGCCTACATCACCCTAGCCCGCCTCATCCTGGGGTGGAGCTGCACAACCACAGGCAACTGGGTAGTTTTTCCTGCTTGGGGCCCCCCTCATTGATCTGCACCACCTGCCAGGTCACTTACGACTGAAGAGAGATAGCAAGATCCCTGGAATTTCACTGCACAGTTATAAAGTTTTATAAAGTCTTCTGTCAGGAGAATCCTGAGAGATAATGGACAAGAATGGACACCTTCAGTGTTTTCAACAGCAACTTAATTAGCTGCAGTGTTTGTGTTCATCTAAATCTGAAGATTTGGATTCAAATATTTTTGCTTCAAGATATATATATATGCATGGCTTGAATAAAGTATTTTGAAGCAGACATTTGCAGAGGTAGGCTATAGAAAAAGCATAAAAAATACCACTTGGAGGGAAAGAGTCCAGTCATTGCATCCTCAGTGTACTAGCAGCAGTCCCTGCCCAGTCCCAATGAATTCCATAAATCTGTGAAAAGCTCAGCCCTTGAGCTGCACCCAGAACTCAGTTCTTGTTTCTGTGTGCAGGATTAGTCATTGCTATAGCAATACATTGCTATTGTTTTTGCTAAGTTTCTATCTTGTTAGGCTATACAGAGATACTGTTTTCCATGCTCTGAATTCTCTTATTTTGTAAGAAAAAAGTGAGCACGATCACTGTGAAGTATTGGTATGTTTGGTTTATTCTTCCAGTACACTCAGAAGGCCTTGCCTTTCCTTTAAATGACATTCTGTAGTATCATTGTTCTTTGAAGTTTTAGACAAGGAAGTATTAAATTTGAAGAAACAGATAGATTAAATTTGAAGAAAAATGTCCATGCTAATGATGTTCGTATAGCATGATGTCTCTTTAACACTTGAAAGAGCTAACCTTGGCCATCAATTTCACTGTGGAGAGAATATTTTTCTTCTGACAAGCTTGCGAGCATCCTAACCTATAATTCACCCAAATGCATGAGGCATTAATTCTCTCTGGCAGCTCAATCCATTAAAGACAGTAAAGAATTTGGATCAATTAATACATTCTTTTGACAGATGCAGTAATGAAATTGCTACTTTCATTCTATTTGCCCTTTGACGTATGAGTCCAGATCAATCCAAGCTAGAATTTTTATGTCTGCTATCCAACAGTGACTGGATATTATGTGTGCATTCTTCAGTGGTGTCATCAGGACTATTTCACCAATACATATCATGGAGACATATGAATATTTCCAGATTTTTTCCTTATTTCTATTTGCAAAAAAGATTATTTCGCACCTCTTGCATGTGTGAGTGACTGCAGCCTCAGGTTAATGAGCAGGGCAATCCAGAGCTGCGTTTGCACTTCTGGATGCAATCAGAGATCTTCTCTGAAGTCCCTAGGACACAAGACCTGGGACACAGTCTTGCTTACTGGTGCCTGGGTAAACGCTAGCACCCAAGCACCTCCTGACTGAGTTTCTGAAGGTGGAAAAACTTACACAGGCTTATAGAAACAACACTTAGAGGATTAAGCCAACATTACACCTGGTTTATGGAACTTCCCAAACCTTCCTCTCTCCCCCCTTCAATTTATAGGGATCAGTCATGGCTAGATCCAAGGGCAGGAACCATCTGCAATATCACTGATGCTAAATGTTCTTTTTAAGGTTAAACTATATGTATGAATGTTTTATCACTATATTTCTTTTTATTTCTTTTGCAGGACCCTGTCTTTCTAGGTTTTATTAGAAAGCCAAGTTAAAATAGCCTTTAAATAGCCTCCTGTCATGGGACTCCGGGGATAATTGAGCTCTTGCTAAAATTTTTAAATATATACAGTTGACTTTACTGAAATATAGCTCATGTTCATTCATGTCTCTCCCCTTCCTCCCAGATTCCCTGAAGAATGCCTGCCCCAGAGAATTTGGCTTTAGAAGAGTGTTGTTTTAGTTTCTGCTAGTGTGTCTGTTGCAACCTGATGGTTTATATAGACAAGAAGGGTGGAATACCTTGTTTTTTCTTTGATTTCTGTCAAGCCTAGCAGAAATTAAAGGTTAAATAAGTTATCAAGAAGGAAAGAGGATTCATATTAATGCATTTTTATCAGAACCACAGAATCACAGAATGGTTGAGGTTGGAAGGAACTTCTACAGATCATCTAGTCCAACTCCCCTGCTCAAGCAGGGACACCCAGAGCACGTGGCACAGGGTGGCATCCAGGCGAGTTTTGAAGATCTCCAGAGAAGGAGATTCCACAGCCTCTCTGGGCAGCCTGTGCCAGGGCTCCATCACCCTCACAGTAAGGAAGTTCTTCCTCATGTGGAGAAGGAACTTCCTGTGTTTCAACTTGTACCCATTACCCCTTGTCCTGTCACTGGCCACCACTGAGAAGAGTTTGGCCCCATCCTCCCTACATTCTCCCCTCAGGTACTTATACGCACTGATCAGATCTCCTCTCAGTCTTCTCTTCTTCAGGCTAAGCAGGCCCAGCTCGCTTAGTCTTTCCACATAAGATAGATGCTCCAGTCCCTTAATCGTCTTTGTTGCTCTACACTGGGCCCTCTCTACGTTCCACGTTCCTCTTGTTCTGGGGAGCCCAGCACTGCACTCAACACTCCAGGTACAGCCTCACCAGAGCTGAGGAGAGCAGCAGGATCCCCTCCCTCGACCTGCTGGCAACACTCATCCTGATGTAGGAGGATCCCATTGGTCATCTTGGCCATGAGGACACATTGCTGCCTCATGGTTAACTTGTTGTCAACCAAGACTCCCAAATCCCTCTCCACAGGGATTTTCAGCGGGTCAACCTGCTTTTCAGCAGGTCAACCCCCAATCTGTACTGGTGCCTGGAGTTACTCCTGCCCAGGTGCAGGACCCTGCCCTTGACCTTGTTGTTGACCTTGTTGAACCTCATGAGATTCCTCTCTGCCCAGCTCTCCAATCTGTCTAGGTCCCTCTGAATGGCAGTGCAGCCGTCCGGAGTGTCGGCCACTCCACCCAGTTTGGTATCGTCCACAAACTTGCTGAGGGTGCACTCTGTCTCCTCGTCCAAGTCATTAATCAACTGAAATCATTGTTAGTAATTTAGAAGTTCCCCAAGACGTTCCCTAATTTTCCTTTTAATTTAAGTAGTGATCCAGGATGAATCATCTTGATATTGACAAGCAGACGCAGAAAATAGTAGCAGTGATCATGATAACTACATGTGCGATAGCTTTTTAACTTCTACAGTTACTCTGGTGGACTCTGAAGACAAATTATCACAGAGAAGCTGCTTGTGGTGTACCTCAAAGCTAGGTTTTAGTAGCCTGAGGCAGGAAAAGGTAAATGTAATGGTAATGAGTACAAGTTGTGATGATGCAGTGTAGGGAGGCATAAGCAGTCCCCAGGGGAAGAAACCCAAGTCTTATGCACAAATAACAAAGGACCTTGAGAACTACAGCAAAAGAACTGAGATAAAAGGTAACAAAATCTTATCAGGTAGAAATGAGAAAGCCCTATGGTGGGATGTAGTTGCGAAGAAAACACACTTGCCTGAGATGTATGTGTTGGGCACAGTATTTTCGATAAAGAGAAACGTGAAAAGGTCTTACTGTGTAAGACCTTTGCAGAGTTCATCTGAAATTCTAGACACAGTACTGGTTGCTCACCGTGTTAAATCAGTAATGGGTTCAGAGGAGAGTTACTAGTGTGGTTGAGGACCTACTCCCCATTTTACAAGTGGAGTATGTCAGGTTTAGACAGGACTGAGAAGGGATGTCACTATTCATGTATCACAGAAGAAAGCTCTGAGGACGAAGAAAAGCTATTTAAGGTAACAGACAATTTTAGCACATTTTCCAAGAGATAACTTTGGACCAGAAATTAGAAGCAACTCTCTTCTGGTAAGACAAATGAGGTCTGATACACACTGCCAAAGAAGTAGAGATAAAAAAAAAAAAAAAAAAAAAAAATCTTCTGAAGATGATTCTTTCTAGGTTTAAGAAAAGCAGTACATGATGAGACTTTCTGTGACAGCAAAGAACCAGAATTAACAACTTGGATCTTGTCAATCCCATTTTCTGTGTTCACAAATCTTCTTTATGTGTAGATAAATTATTTTGGCTTTTTGAATGCAATAAAGCTGTACACATCTGCATTCACACAAAGACTGAAGTATAATCTTACTGGAAATTAAGGTACAGATGATTTAGGCAAGCAGTTACTACTTTGCAGAGCTAATGATCAGGAAGTTTTAAAGATTGTCTAAAGATTTGTTGTCAGCAACAGAAGTCTCCTTAGTTGCTTTTGTTTTCTGAGGGTAGTTAATATTTACTGAACAAAGCAGGTGGAAGAAAAACACATACATGTGTACACAGACAGACACATACACCGTATTTGCTTTTAGAGACTTCAGTCCCATTTGTATTTTCACTGTAACTACGTATGATTCATTCTACACAGAAACCAAGGGAGTTATAAATGTTGAAGTAAAAACAGAATAAGCTTTTAAAATTCTTATTCATTCTTCCTGTTTTGTGTTTTTCTCCAAGAATAAATTAAATAACATTCTGAATGAGACTACATAATGCTGCTTTTTGTCTGTGGAAAAGAGAAGACATTCTTCACATTTCGTACAGTGGCTCAGCAAGTCTAATACCTGATGTGTTATCCTTATTTTAGTATGGGGATGTACGGTATCAAATGGTTTTAGCTTGATCTTCAGAATAATTCTGCATAGAAACAGCACTAATGAACAGTCTACCATCTTTATCACTCATTGTTAATCCTTTTCCAACTCGGTTCTCAACATCCTGTCTGGCATTTCCAGTATCATAGACATACTTTGTTCTCTATAATACCATTTGCATACCTTTAAATATGTTGTATATTTCAAATAACAGGATACTTACACCTTCCTCCAGAAAGAGCATTTAATAGATTACAGAGAGCCTTCCAAGACACTGGAGTTCTGCCAGTATCATTTAATAAATGAAGGTCCTTGTCTCGCTGTCTATTGGACTTCTGGACACATCTGCATTTTTACATTTTACACTGATCAGAGACAGCTGAATATGTTAGCAGTATGTATTCATCAGAAAGAAATCCCAAATATGCTGGCATGCTGGCTTTGTTAGCAGGATTTAGACAATGGCCCAGTAAGGATGGATTTAGGAAGCAGCAGCAGATTTTTTTCTCTATTTTTCCTGTGATTGTTAACTGACTGCTTGTTTGATGCATGGATTTCAACCAGGAGTGAAATTTACAATATTGTGATTCTATTTTTTTTTAATGCTTTTTCATTTATTACCAGTGTAAACCTTAAAACAAGAGTCTTTGTACAAATACAACCATATCTCTAGAGTAGCAATAAGTGTTGAAATAATCGCAAGTATGTATGGGTGAACATAATGTAAATATGACCTCTAGCCCACATGCACACTTGGAAACTTGTTTTATTTTTACTTTTACTTTATTATTTTACTTAGTATAAAGAAATACTCTTGTCATGGGTTACTGTGTGCCAAACACACCTAGAAAGCTGAGTTTTCTAACACTGGGCCTAAAAAAATACCAGCTTGTTTCAGAGATGAGTGAGGCAGAAGTTGACCCACACTTTTAGCATTGGGTTTTTGTTGTATACTACTGTGTGAAGAGAAAGCGCTATCATCTTTTTCACCAGATGCTTTGGTACACCATGTAGACAAACCTTGTTATATTGCACCCTCGGTGATTTTGTAAGCTGAGAAAAGCTACACACAACATCCAAGGAACTGTTTAGCAAAAATGCAAGGAGACTGATAGCAAAGATGGAATCCTGAGACTAATTAAGATCTGAAATGCACTTAAATTCTACATTGTAGAAGAGAGGAGACAAAGTGAGAAAAGAATATATGAGGAAGACTTAGCTGCTGAAGGAGTAGCCCTTCTGCTAAAATGTCAGAGCAACAGTCTGGAACTGATTGGAATCCAGTTTGTAATTCTCACATGACTTCTAAGTAAATAAACTGATCGTATGGGTCTCATAATTTTACGAAGTGTGTGGCGGCCTCTACTGGTGAATCAAAATGTTACATGAACATTTGTGTGTTAAAGAATTCTCAAAAACCCTGATATTTACAGGATAAAACTTAACAACATATACACTTTGCAGACCAGGCAGTGCAGGCTCCTGTTCCTGATTCTTATTCCTGATTTAATGTAAATATGGTGGTCCATTAGCTTATGAACGAAATCCAAAGTGTTCTCTCTCCTCAGTTTGATTTGAGATTTGCATGCATCTGGCCAAAACTGTAGATTCTGTCCTTTTGGACTGTTGAAATGAGGATCCTTCAGTTACTGCAGTTCACATCTGGCAGTCCCATGCTTAGCATAAAACACTCCGTTTTGTTCTTTTGCATTTTTATGATGTCTTTGGATGGATCATGAAGGTAATGTAGTAAAAAATGGTTTCAGATGGTTTCCTGAATCACTCTTTTATTGCAAAGCATTTGTGCCTCACTAGTATGAATTCATTTTGTTCTTCTTACTTGACTACTCCTCATAAGAAGGTCATTTGATATTCAGGTAGTTATTATATGCCCTATCATAATTTATTATCAATGAAGCAACAGTTAATGGGTATTTAAGAGGATGTTACTGCTTATGCTCAAACCCTGTTAACACTTTATTTACTCCTTCATTGCAAATTAATTTCCTATCTTCACGGTGATCTTCTGTAATGTGATAGAAGTTCAGCCATAACTTTGCAATTAGATAATGGGAGCTTAAATAAGCTGTTATTTTTCCTTCTTTGAAAGAAATAGCTTTCCATGGAATAGTAGCTTTTCACTTTACATCAGAATAGCAAAGGCTTCTATGGTAACAAAATACATATAAAGGGCTGGAAGAGTGAATGAGCGAGGGGACAAGAGACATGGACCTGGGGCACTTGTCCACTCCAGGATCCACCACTTTCAGAGCCAGCTGAAGGACTTTCTAGAACTTTTCCTTCAGTTTTTCAAGTGACCAGATTTCAGACTCTGTTACCACTGGTCAGTGAGGCCACAGGAAGGACATTTAATAGATCTGGAGCTCAGTTTCCTCTGTTCTTGTAGGAAGCAGTTATAGCTGAACGGAAAATGACTTGCTTTTCACTAATATCTTAACTGGAATATTTGTTCCTGAACACTTCCTTCTAAAGGAGATTTCTAGGTATATGTGAGCTCTTATTAACTGACTATGGATGACTATTTACATTCCCATTCTTTGCATTAATGTGTTGGTTTCAGGGTTGGCCATCATTTACAATGAAGAAGAGGGGTAAGCCATCTTTGTTTTCAATCCAATATTGAAACTTTTCTTTGTATCTAGAAGAGTAGCTCCTACGTTATATAGACTCCTATTTGGCATCCTGGTCCACATGCTTCTAAATGGCACTTCAGAAACATAAGATATTGTTTTTAAAATTAATTTGTGACCTTTCAATGAGAATCTAATTTCCCTATGGCTTCTCCCATGATTCGCCCAGATATGACATGTGTATTGCTCGCTGCATAACTGTGCTTAGTTATACAGTATCCTAAGCCACCTTGCCTAAGAGAAGTCCCACTATGAAGAAGGGGGTTTAGGTAGATGTTGTCCAGAGTTCCCTCCTCTGTGAAGAACTGTTCTGTGATCCTGCGACTCAAGGAAAAGATTTGATTCACTACTCAACAGCTTAAATAAGATTGACATGGTACTTACAGCAAGAGGACTTCCAGCAGGACAGATATTCCTTCTCCTCTCTCCTCCTGCAGAGGAGAAGCAGGTGCTGTTGGGGTACCCTGTTGTGATACAGAACCTTGAACAGTGACTATGTAAGTTTTCCTAAGTAGGTATCTTCCTTGTGTATTTCTGAGCAGGCCAGATCAAAACAATTCCTGAAAACTGAAACATAGTCCTGCTGTGAGAACTCATAATCACCTTCAAACACACTATCATCAGAGAAGATGCTTCAGTTTCTCTGGTGTGGGTGTCACAATCTTGAATAAAATTCTAGAGCCAAATGGAGGTTTGTACTGGCACCTACCCACCATAACTCCTTTCCCAAAAGGTTGTGCTGATATATAGTAAAGATGCCTTTCATCAGTCTTGAAAATTCTACCTAGCAGCTAATAAATCTGTTTGTAATCAAAGCACAGATAGTCTGGGTTTCTGTGCTTATGGGTACTGCAGCAGGAGAAAACACTTGCCTCTTGCTCTCAGCCTTTCTGCTCTCCTTGCTTCCCTTCTGCCTGCTCCGTCTTGCTAAAGGGAACCCAGTAAAACAGTAATTTTTTGCTTTCTTTGTGTGCTGAACTGAATCACCAGAGGATGAGACAGCTACTGTGGCCAGTGCAAGGGAAGCAGCTGGTCCCTGAGTGGAACAGCAGAGTAGCATGGGACTGGGGTAGCCAGCTAGTGAAGTCGCCCTGAGCAGTATCCCCTTTCTTGTCTGTGGTTCTGTCAAACGTGGAGGCAGAACTATGAGTGTCCAGTAATTAGAAGTGTTGAATGTTGTACAGAATTATTTTGCTAGTAGGTCTTTTTTTTCTTTTTCTTTTTTCTTTTTTTTTCCTCACAATCTGTGGCCCGTGTTATTTCTAAGGACAATGGAGGTCCTGGCCTATGCTCTAGCATGACAGATAACAGATTAGCAACCAAAAAGCTCCATTCTTTTATGTATTAATAGCAAGACAAGCTCCACAGAGCTGAAATTCTCCTTCCCATTTTTCCATTCCTACGTTGCTGCTTCTCAAGAGGAGATGAGAGAAAACAATGTTTAGCTTCATTTCCTCTAAACAAAATGAAACCAAACCTGCCTCAGAAGAATAACTCAGTGCAAAACTGATAACAATGAGGACAGTCTGATGAGCAGAAGTCTCTCAATCACAACATGTTCCCAACAGGATAGCATTTTAAGTGATATTGCATGTGTATTGTCTTGAGAAAAGCCTTCTGGCCAAAACATTGACATTCACAAGCAGCTGCTGCACTCAAAGAATGTAGGTTTTAATTATCTTGGATAAAACAATCAATTTGGAGTGCAGTGTAAGTTAGTCTCCTGAATATTACTGATCACCTGGAAAATCACAATAAAGCTTTGCTTTTCTTCTCAATCTGCCTTTAAACCTGCAGCTCATTCCTTGGGCTGTAACAAAAGCATTTTATTTTGCTTAGCAAAGCAGCACTGCTAAAGAAAATCCATGAAATGAAGCTTGAAATAAAGTAAATTACCTGAAAGAAAAAAAGATGTGCAGTTGTTGCTCACTTTCTCCTCATTCATTTCATGGGAATTTAATATATTTGTGCATGAGTCATAATTAAGTGAAATAGTCCATTAGCTGGTATCTTCTCATAAACAACAATTGAACTACCTTTTTGTTAATATTTCTTGGAATTTACTTGAAGACCTTCATAGCACTATACCTTAGATGAACCACACGTGTTAACATTAAATATGGACATACATTGCCTTCTTCCTCTTTTCCCTATTTCTGGGGGAAAAAAAAATCCCTTTTTCAAAACTCCTGGTCTTGCATGTGAAGTCCAGTGCTTGCTCCCAAAAAGCTCAGGCCGATGTGGATATATTAACACTGGGTGGCAGCAGTGGGTTTTCAGCCAGCAAGTTAAGCTGTAGTGTGACTGTCGTCAGGAGGAATGAAGCAATAGAAATTAATTTTGTTTTGATTTCTAAATAAAGTGTTTGGCATGTTATTCAAAACCAAATTTCTTTAGTTTGTCATCTGTTCATGGCTCACAGGCCTGGATCCCTCTCTTTTAACTTGACCTAACATTGCAATTGCTGTAAGAATGATAAACTCATGAGGGTTTAGGATATGGAAGGATGTGTGGTGTATGTATCATCTGCTGAGAATTTGAAATTGTTGCCAATGATTTGTAGCTGGAAGAGAATTGGACAGCATTTTGCCTTTAGGGCATATGTCGTGTTTGTCCTGATCTTTGCTCGTACTTAACATGTAAGAGTTGTGACAAGCATAATGGAGGAAACCCTTTCAGAAACATATTTTTGCAATTACTGCAAAATTTGCTGGGCAGCTGACAGACCTGAGGTGCAAGCTGCCTCCTAGCTGTTGGCTTCTGGCAGAATGTTTTCTTCACTTGACAGGTCCCATCTGAATGGGTATCACCTGGTGCTTTGGGAGCAGAGCCCTAGGTGAAGGCAATTTGTGGAGCTGTTTTCTTCCTTCCTGGATGACAATGCAGAGGTCAAGATCTAGAAGCAACATCTCTTTTCAATATCTTATATAAATGTTCCCTATTGCTGTGATAAATCCCAGATGTAGATGCTTTTTAACATTATAAAGACTGAAATACCTTCTTTTTTTCTTTTTTTTTTTTTTTTTGATGGGCAGAGGTTGGGGGATGCAGAGTTTTGACAGCGTATACCTCAGAATACGCCTCACCATTGCTCTTAGCCACTAATCAAATATCCTCACTATGAACTTAGGGTGCAAACAGGACTGACTTTCCTTCCTAGCATTAGCAGTGTGGTATCAGGACTGAAGATACTATTTTTGTTTTTCTTTCTTCTCAGGAATAGGAATAGGTTTTCCATGTGCCTCCTGCTTATCTAGTCCCTCAGATTTCCCTCTTTCAGTAGTTTAACTGAGCTGCCTCAGAGGAGAAGTCACATTACCTCTTTCTTACTTTCACTGCTGACTGCAGCCCAAAACTATCAGCCCCAGCTCCAAGCACTTATGATTAAGCCTGCTGCACAAGCAACACGTCTTCAATGTATCTGATTTCTGTTCATATATGCAAACCTCTTTTTTGAATTCAGGATTTTTAATGGGATCAGACTGTAACTAAAAGCCAACCAAGGCCTTTTTGCAAAGGTTGGTAGTATGCCCCCTTTGGTTTGAAAATCTTTCTGTTAAAAAATTAATGGCTTGAAAGTCTTCCACTGCCTTCCAGAAACGCTTCCCTCTTTTTCTTGTTTTCCCAAAAGTCATTGGAACAGAATCTAGGGCAGCTCAGTTTATGGTAGAGATGATTATCTTAAATCCTAAATATTTTCAAGGCACACATAATTAGGTGTCATATGCATAAGGATGCTATCAGCAAGCTTAATGGTTGGGCTACTTGTACCAGGCCAGTGCTTAGGGGTACGAGTACCTAATTTCTTGTGGCAACTGTTAGGTTGTGAGGCATGAAAATTTAGATGACCTTAATTGCTTGGTCTGCTGGGTAGTAAGAAGTGACTAAGTTCAAAAGACATGAATAAATTGAATCTACTTGCATTTTATCATCCACCAAGTACACTACAAGAACACATTCTGTGAGGACTGAATAACTGAATACAGCCGTGGTTGGGGAAACTACTCCTGCCAAAACTTGACCTGAAGAAAGAAGAGTTTGTGCTCCTAAAGGATTACTTGACTAGCTGGAAAAAAAAAAAAAAAAAAAAAAAAAAAAAAAAAAAAAAGAGAAAGAGAAAGACAAGAGTTCTCCCTAGAAGTTATTTCAAACCTTGCAAAACATATATTAGACTGTCCTAGTATAAGGCAGAAAATGCTCAGAGGTGTCCCTTCTTTTCTGTAGCCCTTTCTGCTGCCTCTTTGATACCTTCTGTTTCAGGGGCATGCTACATGCTATGCTGTATTTCTGTGCCTCCTCCATCCTATCACCTTGCCACCTACTTCAGGTACCTCACAAACCTTTCCTTTACAGTCCTCTAGGAGGTCCCCAGAATTCATTCTCCACTGCAGATATTTTGCTGGTGGTACCGTCAGCCCCAGCCAGCAACCTCAGAGACTTGTTTCTTGTTATGATTTGTCTGGGTTTTGTCTCACTTGGATTTTTCCCGCTTCACATTGTGCTGACCATACCTCCCCCTGTCCCTATATGTCTGCTGCAGCTTGAGTTCCTCTGTGACCACGGTCCTGCTCCATGTGCCATGTGGACTTCAGCATTGGAGCTGCCTTACGATACAGGAAGGGGGTCAGTGCTTCACTGGCAGTTAAAGGGAGGAGGTGTGAAAGTACAACTGGATGGGGAGACTGGACCAGGCTTAGATCAGCACAAACTACTGTGCAATTATGTAATTATCGTTGTCTTTTCACAACACTCTCAAGCATCTCTTGCAGGCAAGGCTGCTGGCTGTTTTTCTGTGTTGGGAAAGCCACATTGATCATCCATAATGCATGTTTACATGAAAGTTATTTACACAGAAGCAAAATGCAGCAGCTCATTAAATAATTTTTCATCACATCACGTATGGAGCAGAACAAAATTTGGCTGTTATGTGGCAGTTTCTGCCATACTGAAGTGCCTAGGACATAACACATTGAGATTCAACTAAAACAATCAATTTGAGAAATTTTGTATTGAATGTATTCTGAAGAATTATTAAGCTTCCTACAGTAAGCAGTGTTTGTTAAATTGGGTGTTGCTACTCGCTATTTATAGCAGGTAATACCCCATTGTTTAAAGAGTGAGATTATCTTCTCTGCCTTGTTTGTCTCACCTCTCACGAAATACATGTCTGTGTGTGTGTGTGTGTCCCTGAATCTATTTTTTTCTGTGGCCTTCCATGGTGATGCTCATATCTGTAGCTGTCAGAGCAGCTGTGAGCCAGTAAGCAGTAATGATACTCTTCCATTATTCAGGGCTGCTTTGCCACTCTTGCTCATGAAGAGCATCTCCTGTTATTGGAAATTATAGGACTGCTCACGTGCCAGGCACTACATGGAAGAGTGAGAGCAGCAGAGGAACTGAAACAAGGGTAAGATGTAGCCACCTTTATAAAAGCAAGGGGACAGAGTTATACATATTTTAAGTGACTAACTTGATAAGTCAGGCAAAGGTAGAATAAAAGCTTAAGCCTCTTGATGCCCAGGGACTCATTGTAACCTCCAAATCTCGTTCTTTATTTATATAACTACAATGTCTGGGACCATTTCTTACGGTCCAGGCCTGGAGTGTGCATAAACACAAGACAAAAAGAAGGTCACTCTTTCTCCTGTGAAGCAGTTACAACTTTATCATGCTGCTATGTTAATACAACTTGAATTTTCTCCATAAGTAGAATTTAAATTATGGAACACCTAAAAGAATAAATGACACTGTTTTTGATACCATGTTAATATGTGCTACTTAAATGTGCATTTTTTGCAAGTCCCAAAGGAGCAATTGAGTCAAGTAAGCTAATTCTTTTGAGCTGGATTAGCATATCCCATGAGAAGCTAGGTGACATTATTACTGATCTCTTAATTTTTCTAAAAATGCAGTCGCTGTGGTTTCTAGGTACTGTATATGATCTGTTCTCTTATATTTCGGCTCTGGGATAACAGTCACCAGGGAGGATTTTTAATCTCATGACTTTTATTAAAACACAAGAGCAGGAGCATAAACCGTATTATTGCTGAAGGAAGTTGGTCTGAGAAGCTGTATTCCCATATGTATGAATAAGTGAATTACAAGTTAATCTATGTGCAAAAGAATTTTAGTGATCTCTGCTGCCTTCTGTGATTTCAGCTCTCTTTGGAAGAATGAGCCCAACACTACTACAAACGTGTATTTTTCCACTGTCAAATATTTCTCATTTCTACGCAGAGTCCCTTGGCACATCAAGAACATCTTTTTTTTTTTTTTCTTCAAGTGGATTACTGCTCACTTAGGCAACAGGCACAGTCCCCAGTGAGAGAGCAGACTTGCCATGAAAACCCGCCAGCTTGCCAGGGAACAAACAGCATCTCCATGACTGGTAGTACAACTCTCCATATGATCTCCTTTATTTACAGCTTGACAGAAGCTGTTAAAGATGTGAAGACCTGAAAAGTAATCCAAGGTTATTGTCAGGTTAAGGCAGTTATTGTGTGCAGCAGTTTTCAGTTCAAGTATTTGCCATCATGATAAGCTTTTCCAAAGTGTAAAAGTGACTAAAGGTCAAGCCAACATCCTCTTTGGCAACCTGTGTGCTTGTCCCAGAAGTCATGCATAGCATTTTGTTGCTCTAGAAATTGTTTGAGCAAATAATGCAAGCAGATTACACCTTTCTGCACTTCTATGCCATCACTGATATTCTGGTCATGATAGCACATGAGTATTGCACCAGTTTTCTCCCCAGCATCCCCATTTTCAAGTGAAAAAGCTACATTTTTTTTTTTAGAGAGTGTGAGTGTCAGCTCTTTGAAGGAGCAAAGTGTTGGTTTTTTTTACTGTTTTTTGTTTTCAACAAGATTATTTTATTTTGTTCGTATAATCTCTCCCCTAATTTTTTTTCCCAGTAGGCTGGAAGATGAGAAATAAAAGTCATGGACACTGTAGCTGAAGTAGAGAAATTTCTACAGTGAGCCCTTTTGTGCGCTGTACTGTATGTAATGTCACTTGGACGATATCTTTTTGTTGCTCTTTTCCCTCCCAACCTGCCTAGTTGGACTAAGAAAATGGAGAGATAGAGAACAAGGAATAAAACCAGAAAATTTTATCCAGAAAATATTGTATCCTACAGCTTCTTGGAAACTTACTCAGTTGTGTTTCGTCATTGTGAGTTGTCTGTTCCTCAAACTGCAGTAGTTTTTTTCATAGATTTCACTGGAACTGAGCCTGTGACAAGCTCCTCTGGAAGCAACATTATTTGAGCCAAGACCCTCCAAACGGTTAAATGTCTAACTTGCCCTTAATTCAGTGTTTCATGTACCTTCAAAAACCTAGTAATTATACCTTAGCTTTTTAAAAAGGATAGAGAAGTCTTGCAAAGGACTTCTCCATGCAGATAAATGTGTTGCTTATTTTTTTTAAGAGTCAAAAATAAAATAAAATAAAAACCTCTCTGGGATTCTTCATCCCATCTTCTAGTGGCACAGTGGCAAGACCTCTGCAAATTTTTAACAATTTGAGTCTCAGAGTTGCTTTTAGGCTTCTTACAGCTCTTGGAGTATACAGAAATCTTCAAAAAGACTGAAATTCTGTAAGGAAAAAAATAAATCCTCCAGAAAATATCATGTGAAAGTTTCACATTGAGAGATTAATAATTATGCTAAGTAATACCCACCACGTCCTAGACATGTCACTGGATACTTCATGAGGAGGAGACCCTGTACTTCAAGCAACTCACAATCCCAAGATTGCTTATACAACTGTAAAGTTTCATTTATTTCTTATCTTTTGCCTCTTAATGTAACTCTAAATGTTTCCATTCCTAAACATAGTTGGAAGTTTGAGGTTTGATATATGCCTCTGAATGATAATGGTGCTTTTAGTCTAAATGCTTTTATCTCAGACATCTGACAAAAATTACTCTATAAATAAATATCACAGTGCTAGACAGATACAAGCAATTTAATCTCAACAATTCATTTGCAGGCTTAGCTAATTAAGCTTCCCTGGGCAAACTATGCCTTGCATATATTCAGATTTGTAAAACGGGAGTAATAGGACAGAATAACAATAACAGTTGGGCCTGATTTTGTAAGACACTAACTCGGACCAGCTGAACACACTGGAAATTCAGGACCAGAGTGGATTTTGAAGGAATTCTGTAATGCTAAAGGGGAAAAGTATCTCTTATATTGACACTCCTTGGTGTTGGAATACAAAACTCTCCTCTCGGGTATTATTAAGCTGCAGATAAACACACTCTATACTTTAGCTCTCATGCAGTAGGGAGCTTACATTTTGGTTCAGGACATTCCGCCTTTTTGTGTTTGCCGCTTAGACTGGGGATGACAGCATGTGTTAGAGCATTAAAATAATTTGGATCATGCTGTCTCCTCCTGCTAATATATGTGTTATATCTTGTTTTATTGCTTGCAAGTCTCCACGTAGGAACTGGATCACTGCACAAAACAC
This sequence comes from Nothocercus julius, assembly GCA_013398735.1. Taxonomy (NCBI): domain Eukaryota; kingdom Metazoa; phylum Chordata; class Aves; order Tinamiformes; family Tinamidae; genus Nothocercus; species Nothocercus julius. The sequence continues at coordinate 8,869,201 of VZSV01000016.1, forward strand.
ATGCTGAGAACGGTATGCTACCACAGCACGGAAAGACCTGCCGTGTTCAGCCTCGCTGGTCAATAGCAGCCGCAACTGTTTCTTTAATGTCAAGGCTGGCAAAGTACAAAGTGAGCTCTGGGGAATGACAGCCTTGTGACAGTTTGTGGCATTCCAGACAAAAAAGGGGGGGTCCCAGCTCTAAAGGCCCCTTTCAATCTTCTAAGAAGGTATTCACAGCAGATGGAGATAGTTCTGGCATTGATTCCATCTTCCTCAGTGGAGGGTTTTCTTTTCAAGTGTGTCTGCTCAAGTCCACAGATTCAGAACCTATGTGTGCGCTGCAGGCTTGGTACTTGCAGAAGTCAAGATACAAGAAAGTGGTTATAAAGCTAAGGAAAATCTCATGGCATCTTAGCCAGACTGCAAGGCAGCTGCTCCTTGCTGTCCATTTGGATGCTCCCCAGTTGCACTGTAGTGCGCAACGCTGCCAGGCCAGCAGCTGCCTTAGGCAGTAAATAGAAAGCCCCATGTAATGAATATGGGCAGTATCACATTTCAAAGAGATGACATTGTTGGAAAGTTTCTCTGGATATTTTATTTGTTTTCTGATTTGTAGCTAAGAGGAGGAGAAAAGATTTCTGCCTATCAGGAGGGTGCTGTTTAGCCTTGCAGTTCACCTGATGTTGGTGGAGCAGGTTTCTTCTCTACCAGACACAGGGAGATATTTTGAACTCTAATGTGCATCAGAAAAGCCCTTGCCCTAGCCTTGAGAATGGGAGGCAAAGTAAGTGATGGCAAAGAATAGAAAGATTCACGCCTAAAGTTCTGTTAATTCTTGTTCTTGCTTAATTTTATCTCCCTGTTCAAACCATTCAAGAAAGAAAGAATTTTTTTTTCTGCAGAATCCTCTGTTTCTGTAAAGAAAACCAGACATTTGTTTCTTCAGTCTTTCCAGTGCTAATGTCTCAGTTTTCCTCTATTCCTATTGGCATCATTTGCAAGTGGTATAGCTTTGCTCTTCTCGAGTCAGATCTATCATTTCTGGCCAGCATGTAGGACTGGCACCAATACTCAGTCACTTAATTTTGACCTTTGCACCTTAGACTCCTTTGCACTCCCTGGGAAATCTGGGCTTTGAACAGGCTTTTGAATGCATGATTCCAGCCCATGCAGTAGGTTTTTACTGCTTCTGTCAAAAAAGTGTTGAACAGGAAAATTCCCATCATCCAGCTTTGCAGGTTCTCTTTTTTTTTGAGATTAGGATGGTCCATGTTTATGAAACTATTTTTTCTGTCCTCTTCTCTTACAAATTTGAACAATAAAACACAATAGGAATTCAAATCCACCTTGTTCGAGAAAAAAAATTAAAGGTGGAAATGATCATGTAATTTTTAGTCTCTGACATATATTGATAGATAACATACTTTGAGAAAAACAGAGGAAAATACTCCATGTGAGAGAAAAGTCCTACTTTTAAGAAATAGTGAAGGAATAGAGTTGTATTACTGAACTTGCATATGTCCTATCTTTTTTTTTTTTCTCATATTTTAATGTGTTTTTCTACATATTAAATGTTAAGTACATTTAAGATATATTACATATTCTCAGTTAACTGCATTTCCTCCATTTGTAAAAGAGACAGAAATGCCTAATTGAAATTTAAAGAAAGGGAAAAAAACCCACAAATGTTTAAATACAAAATTAAAGCAGAGTAATGGCGTGATTTATTTGATGTAATATTCATAAAAGAAAGACAAAGGCACAAAAACATGGGACTGAAAAGTTCAGAATGGTATAAATTATACCTGCCAACATAACAAACAGTGCTTTCGGATACAATATGTGTTTTGTCATAGCATGATTCTGCTAATTTGGGCCAGCGTGTAATCTCAGAAGATTTCTCTCTCTCTTTATACAAAGGAATTATGGAGAAATTATAGAGAGAATATAGAGAAAAATATCTTGCATAATGTGCTTACATAAAAATCTAGCTGGATCCAAATCTGTTTTAAGCTGATAGAACTCACATTCTTCATGAAATGTCTAAAGCAATATTTGCATATGCTTTGAGAAGAGTTGTATATTCAGTAGGAAAATCAGTTACTGAGTATTTAAAAATTCAAAATACGTTTTAAGGGAGTATTATTAATTAGCATCTGACACTGAAGTAAGTGCCACAGCATGTCAGTGTAAAAGCTGAGGTTATTACGTTGTAAAGAAGCACATTTCTAACAATCCAGAAATCACAGCTGTGTGTGCATCAAACAATTCAACGATAATATATAAAATTTTAATAACAACATTTGCTTAATTGTTCACTTCTTTGCTTTTGATAGCTTAGGTGTAGCATGTTATGTCATAGAAAACATATAATATCATTAAAAAAATGTCTTCACTAATAGTATGTTGTGGAAATACTGCACTGCACTCTTATTTTTGATTCAGTGCCATTTCATAAAGAAAACATAACCTGTATTTTCTTGGTCAGCAAACCAAATTAAAGTTGGACATTAGCTCAATATCAAGGAAAAACTATTGTACGTTATGAGTTACACATCATTCTGTGTAGCAACTGGAAGAAAATGTTTAGCAAAATATCTGCAAGATGCAGGGTATAATCTCTCCATTCAATAGTTTAAAGGAATGGGGAGTATTTTCTAGACCAACTGTTGATTTATAAAACCAGCACTAGAAAACAGAATTCATGTAGGAGAGGAAGCATTATAGAGGTTGAGAAATACAAAATTGTTTTTTAACAGAAAATGACTCTTGCAGGCAGGTTGTGTGAAAGAGTCCCATGGTTTTACTATACTTCTTTTCTTATTTTTAAATTCCCTAGTTTCATGTATTTTGAAGAAATTGCAAATGACCAAAAGAAAAAATTTTGCCAAGAGCCCATAGGTAAGCTTTGATTTCATTTGAAACTCTAAATTGGCATTTTGTGTTTCATTTTGGTAAGGACATTGATTCTCGGTTTCCTTCTTTCTCTCTTCCCTGAGAAGCTGGTGAACACCTTGCATAATTTCAGACAAACCTGGCAGAGGTCTTAAAATTTGATTTCCACATGTTTCCTAAAGTGAGCAGCTAGGGAGAGAAAACAGGCATGCGTGAGGGGATAGACCCAAAATAAATTGAATATGATCTTTTCTATCTCTTACTTCATATCATATAAGCTTCAATGTTATCCAGAAAACAAGAAAATATATTTCCATTTTTCTGAGACATATGATTTCTTTTGTAAGTCATCCTTGTCCTAGGTACATACACACATAACTCCTGAAATGAACGTCACTGCATCTCTGGTGGCATCGCAGGAAATTGTAAAGCACAATCCCTATGGAGAAGTTTACGCTCTTACTTTTTGTAGGCAGTGAGTCTGTGTGGTTTAGCTTATTGAAACCTAGAAGAGCAGAAAGGTATTTCAAATCCCAGGCACTCAATGAATGAGATGTGAAATGAATTTCGTGTGGATCAACCCCCGGAGGCTTGTCACAATAGATAAGGCAAAGTGGATAGATGCTGCATTAGTTCATGTATGCTTCTGAGTAGCAGAGCTAATAACTGAATCATAATTTCACTTCAGGACACAAAGGCTACTCTATACTGTCCTCCTTTGATCTCTTCACCCATTGCAGCAAACTAGAAATATCGTAATGAAACTTCCTAAATACATGCAGGAAGAAAATAGTAAAATCTTATAAAATATATGAAATACTCCACAGGCATTGATTATTAACCCTTCTAAGGAAAAAGGTGACAGACATTTTTTTCTCATTTTTAATTCTCTAGATATGTAAGCCTATTGTCAGTGTCAGGAAAAAAAAAATATTTCATATGTAACAGACTGTGCTTCAGTTTTAAAAATCCATCAATTTAACACTTGCTCAGTAAGACGTTATGGAGATACTGCAATAAAAGAGCAAAATTTGCTCACACCACACTGACACAACTACTTCTTCTCCATGAGAGATTAATTGCATAATGAATGGGGTAGAGCAGAGGTGTCATTTTTCACGAGCTCTCAGCATCTGAGTGCTCCAGAGGCTCTGTGAGACTGAGGAGGAGATGAACTATTTTAAGATTTTGTTCCACAATTCTGAGTTTGGAAAGTCAAAGTAATGTGGTTTCTGTTAGCCTTTGTGCTCCTTTTCACTCTTCCAAGATCCCTTCTTCTGTCCTTCAAGTCCCCAGATAGGAAATACTACTGCAAAGAGCAAGCACTGGCTCTGTGGCAAGACTTTGCCTCAAAAGCTTTAGTTTAATAAGGGAAAATGCCAGGGAGTGTCTATTGGTCTAGCAACACTTTCTCCTCCTCTTCCTCAAAAGTTCCTTCCAAATCATCCTGAATGACTGTAATCCTGGTAAACAAGATATGCTTCCCTATCTCCTTTGGCTGGTGCTGGTCACACACCACCAGGCTTCCTCAAAAGGCCTCTTTAACTTTTTGAAGGGAAGGACACCCATCTGCTTATCCCCACAATTTTGACATTAGAAAGCCTTGTCTTTTTCTTTTCTAAGACACTCACATGCAATAACTTCTCATTGTGTTCATTTTCTGCAAATTCTAGATGAATTCTGGAATGAGACTTTTTGTTTTAGGACGCTGTTATTTTTCTTTTTATGTTCTTTTCTTGGTTTTGTGTTCATTCCAGTGATTTTGGTTCACTTCCGCATCACACACAAAGCCTGGCACAGAGTACCTTGGCAGTGATTTTAGACTGTGGGGTATTTTATAGCTCAGCATTATGGCTGAGTAAACAAAGCAGCGATAGTGCATGTGATATTATTGCTTCTAATCTAAACTGCCAACAAGCGACTTCTATAGAAATCACTATCACTTCAGTCAGAAATAAAATTATTTTATAAACCACCACCATTCTTGACAGGTTTCCTGCTTTCATTGAGTAGGTAAGGGAGGGACAACATGCAAAATTATCATCTCAATGTATTTTTTATTTAACATAAAACAACAAGCAGCTTCAATCTATGAATCCCAATGTGGATATACATAAACTTATTTTCCAAACTATTTACACCCATATCAGTTATAAGAGTTCTCTTGAACCTTTTCTTGTGGATGCTACCTGAAAAATGTGAAATGTGTTCCTTGCCTCTGAGTAATAATTGAATGATAGATGATTAAAGTCTGATTTTAAGTAATATATATATATATATATATATATATATATTTGTTGTATGCATATGCAAAGAAAATCCTTCTTATTCTTAAGAGAATTTAGGTCTGAAATGCTTTTGAAATCAAGTTCTAATGAAAGAGCCTTCCAGTAAATCATAGTTTAAGAAATAAGCAAATTGTTCTGTATGACCAGTATATTCTATTGATAATAAAATGATGACTTATAGTAGCTGTTACCCACAGTAACTTTTTTTTTTGGATATTGTAATGTCCTGGATTCTCATTTCTGAATCATTCTTCAAATATATTTTAATTTTTGTCCTGTTAATCATTATTGGTGTTAAAAGACAAGCTTTCCCTGCTAGCGTTTTTTTTTTTTTTTTTTTCTGAGAGTTTGTCTCATTCTGAGATTTCATATAATTTATTTTCACTGAATCACAGAATAGACAGATTTTAGACAGGTTTTTTTTCTTGCCAAGTCTCCCTGTCTTTGCTTCCTAAGTCACATGAGTTTTCTAGCACAAAAAATACAATGTAGGCTCACATAACTACTTCCCATATAATATAATAACCTTCACGGACAATTTCTCTATATCATTAACTATTGTGTAGGAAATTCACATACATCTCAACTGACAAGTAAGTTTTGGGAATGTTCCAATCTGTCTTTTTGTAAAAATAAACCCAAAGAACTCGTGAGAGATCACTGAAAGGGAAACTTGTGTTAGTGCTTATAAAAATAGTATTTTGTTATGTATGAAGATTCCTCTGAAGTTGTTGCTTTATATTTCTTAAATTAAGCTCTGCCAAGTGGACATAAAAATCAGTGGCCGAAGACTCCTTCTTAGCTCACGTAGCACCTCAGCAGAGAAGGTGTATTACAGATACAGACCAAGGAAACTGTTCTGTTCCACTAGTGTTCATGCTCCCCAAACTAATGCCATCTGTTATGGAGGAATCCTAGAGCTGAAGCATGAAGGCTACTCTGTTTTGTACAAGGAACTATGCCACATTGTCAGGAGTAGCAATCNTTTTATTTTATTATTTTATTTTATTTTATTTTTATTTTATTTTATTCTATTTTATTTTATAAGTGGCCTTTGTTTCACAGATTGCAACTGTATGTTTTTATGCATTTTTTTTCTCATGCAAAAAAAATTGCAATTTAAGTCACATTTTGTAGAATCATATAATCATAGAGTGCTTAAGGTTGGAAGGGATCTCTAGAGATCATCTAGTCCAACTCCCCTGCACACGCAGGGTCACCTAGAGCACGTGGCACAGGACTGCGTCCAAGCGGGTTTGGAAGGTCTCCAGAGAAGGAGATTTTCATTTGACAAACCAATAGTTGCACTCCACCTATGCCACCAATAAATGTCTCTGAACACTCTGGGGACCACTCCCTCAATAGCTGCAACCTAATGTGTTCACATAGGCAGGCAAGTAAATACATAAACAAATATCTTTTGGGAAAAAAAAAATCTGTTCAAGGAGAAATTTCTTCTGTTTCTCTACTTAAAAAGCTAGTAGTTATGTGTAGTGCAGAGGAGTGAAGTAAAAAGGACCAGTAGTTAATATTGCCCATTGTCCTAGGGCTGAACTCTCTTGATGACCGGGTGGTGCTGAACCCTTCCTATTACCTAATTTTCTAAATCCAATGTTCCGTGTGCTCACAGGGTTACACAATTCTTGTGATTCATAGGTTACAGTCGATGTGTATGCCTGTCAATGGAAAACATAGGTTTACATGCAAATGTTCAGGTGTCTAATGGCTTGGAAAAGAGCCATTCACTTGTCAAGTTGTTCAGGGAGAGTAGCTGAAAGGCTTGTCAGCCACATTATGTTGTTCTCCTTTAACAAGCACCCATCATGTTTTGTTGCTGCTTTCTCAGATAGACAGGTATAGCCCAACTTAAATCACATACTCTGACTTTCTTTTTGTTTGTTTTAGTTCATTTTATTTTTTTTTTTAGTGTAAACTAACATGTTATTACTGTCCTTCTTTTCCATTCTCACCCCGGTCTCCACTATACAATACAAGGTTACTGAGGTAGTGTCTGTAGTAGCATACAGATTTTAAAATAATGTTAGTGGTACCAAACACTTTATTTTGCCAGCAGTGAACTAGAAAGGCCTGAACTTTAAATCAAGCATGTGGTGGTAGTGTAGAGCATCCATGCTGTGCAGGATGTCCTGAGGGTTGCAAGATGAATTCAGCTTTGCTCAGCCATGTCAACAGCAACTATCTTAAGATGCTGACATGGTTCAGCTTGATAGGTTGAAGAAATTTAACTGCTTTGATAAGGTTAAAGGGGGAATTGGACCAAGAATAGGAAACAAAACAAAACAGTGCTTAGAAGCTTGACTGCACACGGCAGCAACCTGTCAACAACTGACAACGCAACCAGTGCAAATTACTTTTCCCTCAGAAAAATAAAATTAATAAGCCTTGTTTTAAAAAGGAATCAGATGGTCTCCAATCTTCTCTGTTCTATCTGATGACCAAGAATGACAGTAACAAACCCAGTTACATTGCCCTTCTTCTCTATATCATAAGGCCTGTCAGTGCTATGGTGCTAAGAGCTTCAGAAGGAAAGACTACCTCCTAAAAGCAAAACTGTGTTCTGAATTTAAACCATTCTGCTGGATAAGATGGAAAGTACATTTTGTTTTTTTAAAACTGTTTTGTGAAGGAAATAGTACAGTGACTTAAAACATCATCATCAACAACAGAAGATAATGATTTAGGGTAAGATTTGAAATCCATTTAAGTCAGTGCAACTATCTTCACTTTTTAGACTTGCAGTAAAATGCTTTCAAATGTTTTATTGTACATACAACTGAAGTCTTGTGTTCAAGTTCTTCAGTCTATTGACTGTTTTGTGTATTTTAAATGAAAGTTAGTTATTCTCTGAATAACTTTATACTCTATTGGCCTTCAGATGAACCTTTTATATCTTACTATCCTTAATCAAGTACTCCAAAATTTTGCATGAGTAGTCGCTTACAATACAATTCAATATATCCAAAATAGACACAGGCATTTTCAGGCATCTGCATTGGGGGAACTAAGCTGTCCAGAACATTTCATTAATTTCTCCTTTTATCAAATCTTGTGTCCTTTTGGTACTTGCTAAGTTTCATGGTCTTAAAAGGATTTCAGGCAGAGAAACCTTGAAATACTTGATGCCTAGCACAGGCCAGGCTGATCTTTGTAAGATCTTATCCTTATTCCTGTTCTAACAGAAAACCGTATATGGAGAAATAATAGTTAGAACTAAGCCACCGGGATTTAGAATTTTACTGATTAACAGAGAAGCAAAATTAGGAATATAATCAGTTACATAATTAAAGGATAATTGAGTATTGGGGTGGAGGGACTGAGAGAACAAGATAGAGAAGAATCAGGTGGGTATCAAGATCAGTGGGGAGGCAATTCTAGGGAGGTGAATGTCATGTATTTTAACTTGGAATAACTAGCGGGAAACTATGGGTGATGGAAAATTTGCCAGAGAGCAAAGTGCTGAAAAACTGTGCTCTTAAGATGGAACTCAATAAAATTCAATAATAAAAAAAAAAAGCTATATTGGCAGAGCAGACAGTCATGAAAACATGTCAGCCTAATTCAGAGAGGTCTGCTCCTATGATGTGAAGATCCACACGAATATAACAAACACACATAACTGCAAATACAGATGTTTAAGTCCCCCAAAGCAATTGAATATAAGCAGCACTATGGATAGAAATTAAAATACGTGGGACCAGGCGGTGTGATGTATTGCCCAGTACGGTGTTTCCAAAAACAGCCAGATCATTGGCATTTCAGAATTATGGCAAGACGCAAGACTTTCTGAGATGGCCATTCTTTTCCTGGTAGGAGAAATTCATGTAGTGTTTGTATTGGGAACTACCAGACTAGATTCAGGAGTCACAGTTCATACAGCTAAGCTATCCAGACCAATTTTTTTTTTAGGTTTGTTTGTTTTTCGCCTAGAAAACAGTGCTTATTACTTTCAGTGGGTATGCAGAAGGGAATGCAAGGACTAGTCTTTCCCCTGATTTTGCAGATTCTTAATTTTACTTTTCTTTTTTTCTTTTTTTTTACTGTAAACTCTAAGGCAAAGCAGGTGGCATTGTCACCCAGAGATCCAAGATAATCATCAACTGCAGGAAAATGTGAATTAGATTTGTTTGAACAAGTCTGGGGGAATATGGCTTAGAAGAAAATGATTCTTTTTTTACTTGTTTTATTGCCTTCGACCTAAAATCTCCAATGGTTTGTACCTTACATAAAGTGATCATCTCTCTCGAATACAACCACTTTAAAAAAAAATCTGCTGACAACCAGAATATCATATTGGCCTTCAGAAAGCAGGGTGGGCATCTAGAAACAGGTGCCTTGATAATTTGAGTGACATTCTTGTCACTACTTCAAGCAAAGAAAGAATAAAATATACATCAATATTTTGGATTTTGTTGCCATTTCAGGAAGGACGTTCTGTAGGAAAGCTTGGCGGAGATGCCGCATCTCATTTTGTAGTGTAATCTTCTAGGCAGCAAGAGAGTTACAAGATAGGACAGAAAGACGTGACCCTGTCTGTTGATGTTCTTCATCTCGTTTTCTAGGGTTTTCTTCTAATGCAATGACTATTTTCATGTTACATTTAAATGCCCCGAAGATCAGTCATTCTCACCCAAGAAAACACTGCTGAGAACAGTTGACCAGTTTCTTGCTGAATAAATAAAAATGGTTTCCAATTGCTTGTTAACCAGATGAAAATGATTGAAGAAATTGTCATTAGTCCATGTATCTATCTCTTTTGTGCATATGAATTGCATTCTTGCTATTACAGAAAAATATTGAGTGTAATTACATTGTCTCTTTTTCTCTGCATGTAACATTCTCATGTTGAATTCCTACAGTGCTGGTTATTAATAACATGACGTAATTTTGACTACTTCAAGGATGATATAATATAGGTCAATGTTACTTAAGACTTTCGGATTCTACTGCATTTCTGCCGTTGGTGTTGTGGACAGAGTTGGTCAAATAGCTCCATTGCTCTGCATGTATTCTTCCTCCTGCAAAATGCAGGTAATTATGTTTATCTGTTTTGCTGAAGCAAAGCACTATATTGAAACATAGATAATTTCACAATATAGTGAAGCCTTGGCATTTCGATCATCAAGGCATTTGATGTGAAAGTAGAGACTGAAAGGCAGAAATGAATACGGAAATGTGGATGGTAAACTATTTAAATGCACTTAAGAATATAAGATGCAAAATCGCTGTCTGGGCTTTACTATCAAAAGTTGTAGCTCTGGTATGTATTAAACTGATCTATATATGTAAAGTGCTCTTTTCAAAATTACTGTAAATTTTAGTTTGGATACTGAAAACCAGCAACTGAAATTCCTGCCTCTGAAACAGAATTTCCTTCTAGAAGTAATCCAAATTTCCTTGTCTTGATTGCATTTTTCTGTAGAGGCATGTACAGATACCAAAATATGTGAACAGGATTTTTGGTGTTTTTTTTTGTAATCTTTTGAGATAAACCTGTTTTTTTACCTAATCCTGTGTTCTTCTGTCATTATTATGCTACTTAATCTGAAACAGTCATAGAATAGCTATACAACAGGAACGTCACAGTGTTAAAAACATATCCTGTATTTAATAATGATCTTCTCACTATAATAGAGTGTTGTATCTCAGCACTGGCATTTGCTACTGGTGGTAGTGTAGCTGTTGCATTATTAGCATTTTTGAACATTGGTTCACTTTTGCGAACGCACCTAGTTTAGGCTTCTTTTCACTTTCATTTATTTGGCCAAAATGAAGTGGTTTCTGCTCCTCTACGCTTTTAAATCTATCTCTACCTTCTCTTCTAACTCAAGATTTCTTCACTTCAAATTTATCTGTTTCTGTGATTGCTACTGGTTTGACATATAACAAAATCCATGGTATGTTATCAGAAGTAAGTCCAGGATGTTGAATCTGACACTGTACTTTGCCTAAATCCTAGTTCTCTTCTCAAGTTATGTCACTCTTTTGAATAGGTCATTTTAAGATTGTATTGAGCTTCCTGGTGCAGCAATTGTTTTTTCAGATGATGCAGCATACTTCCAAAGGCTGTGAAACTGCCATTTAAACAGGCATCAGCTACGTGTGTAGCCACAGGCACCAAAAATCTTTACAAAGACCCTGGTTGTTGCATGTCAGATAATATATCCAAGAGGAAAACAACATGAAAAGATTGCTTAAATGATCAAAACAGAAGCGATGAATAATGACATGACGCTGAGAATTTCTGAGCCCTGAGCCAGTAACAAAGCACACTTCTCAGTTCTCCCCAAACAGAACCTGTCAGGAAAACAAAGCAAGTTAAAAACAAGTAGCACAGACAGATCTTCTTTCTCCCAGTTTTGATCCTTTGCCTGCTACTTTGAAGAGCGAGTTACATAATAGCTTGAACGAACTGTTAGTATTTCAATTATTTAAAAGGTCATAAATGTGTGGGAGAGTTACGCTAAAAGCTACAGAAGGTTTTTGAAATCAAACAGAAAAGGCAGAAACAAACTAAGGGCAAACAAACTAAGAATAAATGAAGTGGAAGAATAAACCTTAGAAAAAAACTTGTATGGGGACCCCTGCCATCGACTCAGTCGCTTGCCTGTGACATTGAAAATATGCATAGGATGTAGCCATGTTACAGTTTCAGCACTCTTACCTCCTCACTTGATGGAGTATCAGTTGTTTCTATTTTATCCATCCATCTACTGAACCATTGATTTTGTTACCCAGCAATCTTCGCTGATTTTACGCGCTATAAGGTAAAAGTCTTTTATGAAGTTTTGACTTGTGGGACAGCAGCAGACACTTTTAATTGGAATTCAGGAGATTGTTCTGAAGCCAAAATACTTTATACCTCTAACAAAAAAAATAGAAGAAATGTAAAGTATTTTTTGTGAGTAAGTGGTTTGGAACCAGTGCTGACAGAAGACAGTTCGATACTTGTAGAAATGAGTGCCCATAATGCCATGGACTACATAATATCCCTCTTCTGTACCTAGGCTGTCTGCAAGAATAAGATCTAGCATCTTATTCTTATATCTAGTATCTGCACTGTATCTAGTGCAGACTGATACCCTGAAAGCCTTTAAGACTAGAGGGAGAGAGAGAGAGAAGTCTGTGTAGTTCCTGAAGGAGCTTTCTAAACAGTTTGAAGGAGAGAAAATCTTAGAAATTCCCTTAAAATATAAAATAGAAGCGTGTTATTAAATGCACAGTTTGAGAGCAATGGCAATTTGAGTAGGTTCATCTGTGGATCTCCAGTATTTCCCTTTATTAGCAAGTCCAGGAAAGACACCTGAAAGTCTATCTGGGATTGCATTAAGATCCAAAAACTATTTTACTGGAAGAGATGAATAACATTTAGATCCATACTTCCTCAAATCCTTGGTGTCTCTGTATTTTGGCCACTTCTGTTACAGAGATTTTAAAAGCCAAAGTGAATCCTCACTTCATCCTGGGAGTCCTGCAGAGCCCTCTGCATCCAGAGTCATGGCTCTTGCCCAGAGCCTTCTAACTGGCACAGTGCAGCTATACCCTGCTATTTTCTGCTAAGGATGTGTTCCTGAAAAGCACGGTGGCTAGTGATTTGCTGGATAGTGGAGAAATGTTTCCCATACAAACTAATATTTTAGCAGAAGAGATCCATAAAGGGACTTGAAAAAGCATTGTTTTAGACAGAGACAGGATATGTGCCATGAAGAATGGAGAGACAGGAATGGTATCATCAACTGGAGGAGATGCTGGTTTTGAGCAGCTGTTTTTTTCAGGACAGAGCAGTCTTCTGAAAGAACTGCTTCACCTGTGGCACTGAATACACAATGTGAAGGTTTCAGTATGGGCATTCTTGGTGCCTCTTACTGAATGATTATATTTTTGATGTTATCATCCTCCTAAGATGAACCAAGATTAATCAAAGATGAAGGCTAGGTAAACAGGGCAATGACAATCATTAGCAGAGTATGGCATTGATAGCAAATAGAGTGTTGCTGTAACACAATCTCTTGTCTGTGCTTCTCTTCCATATAAAAGCACATTTTAAAAACTGTTTGCTATTGTACTTGACCCAAAGAATCTAGAGAAATCTCCTCAGGAAAGGATCCAGTTCTCCGTCGTTTTATGTTAGAGAACTATATAGAACTGGCTTTTGCAATCTCTCAGAAGGCTACAAAGTCAGTGTATTGTATACGGGGTGATATATTGCCATCTTTTCCTTGAGACTTTGCCGTGGAGAACTTCTGGATCCTCTCTTTGCAAACCAAGGATTGCTGCTCTTTAATTAAAATGTTTTACGGGGATGTACAAAAGGCCTGAGAGGTTTTGTATTCCTGCTCTTATTCTCATTGACTGTTCCGTTGGAAGGTAAAAGAGGAGCACAAAGATGCTTATCGCAATAAAGCTCAGGTATGTCTTAATATTTATACTGTAGACTATTAGGGCTTCATGAATATTTTTCAAGGAGAAATTGCCTTACAATAAGATTTAAATATAATAATGAACTCCTGCCATTTTCTTTCTGCTAAGCAATCTTACATAGCGCAATGGGGTCAATGTGGTCATATTTTCTGGACTGTAAGAGGAAGCCTGCTGTGAATAGATTTTCTGTTATCAAAAATGAAGAGCCTATATCTAGACTGCAGATTTCTTCGGATTTTTGCAGACTGCTCTTTTCTGCAGCACACCTTATACTCCCCAGCAATACACAGCAGGGGAGCACACTGCAGGATTTCCTCAAGGAAATCGGGACCAAAAAAAAAAAAAAGATGCACACCTAGGATTCTTCCTGACATAGAGACAGTATGTGGCCAGTACATATAGCAGATTCCATGCAACAGACATAATAGTGAATGAGGGCACCCTGCACTGTAGTTGTCTCCCCTGTGGCTTTGGAGGATTTCTGACTTCTTGTTGATCCTGATCTGCTATTTAAAGTAAAAGAATGTTCTCCCAGTGTCTGCACGTTTTGCATTCCTTCTAGCTTGGTCTCTTTGCAGGGTTGGGTTGCAGAAACTTGATCTTGTTCAGCTGAACCAATTGTTTCAAAAGCTAAATCATAAACAGTTCAGTGCCCTGTTCCTGTATCAAGGCATATATATAGCTAGCTTGCCCCCAAGTACTTTCCTTCCCTGAGATACATCACCTCTGTCTCCTCATGCTTCAGCCTCACATGACCTAGTGATTTGGGTAGTCCAACTTAGCCCTTTGTACCCTGCACTTCATAGCTCACCAGAATCAGATAATATGTAAATGATAGGATCCCACATTCACAGGACCTAGGGCAGAAATAGGCATTGGAATAGACACACTTGCCCATTTGTAAAATATAAAATCAGAACAACTACTGGTGTATTATTGTATCACTGCTGCCATTATACGGTTTTGTAATAAGCTTTTGTACCAGAAAGAAATTCTCTTCACTTCCTTAGCATTTTAGACTTAAAAATTGGACAGGAATATTTGGGTATCTACTTGCTCCTGATTGCTTTCACAAGCCCATAACTGGATTTTCAGGAAAAGCTATCAGGCCCAAAACTGGGTTTTGTGTTTATTGAAATTTCTGTCAACATTTAGATGAAGACTGCAGCATGTGAGCCCAGTATTTCTTATTCAAAAAGAGTTCTTTTGTGTAGAAGAGTTCAGAAATGGAGCATGCTGCACCAATGAGATGAAATTACATTGAATAATTGCACATGTTGTACTTTGTGATGAACAATATCAAGTAGGCATACTCAGTAGGAAACATATGTCTGCTATGGACCTTCTATGAAGTGGAGACAATGAGAAAAAACTATAAAGCAAGAAAGTTGAAGAGTGATCAATGAACCCGTACGTTCTTATCAGAGTATATTATTTAAACCAGAGTTCCATTCAGTGCAGCATCTGCTGGTAATAATGTTTTCATACTCAGATTGCTGACAATCCTGGAGGCATCAGAGTTTGAGAAAACCTACAGAACCGGCACCTAAAGTCATGCTCTTGCCACGGGAAGAGCAGCTGCCTCTGTGGTTGCAGAGCTAGTGAGAGCAGCAGCTGGGCACGCAGCGTGCTCTGCTTGGCCACCTGGCAGTCAGGCACGCCAGAGCTCACCTTGCATTCTCTGCCGGCCTGTGAGCTAACTTGGCTGGCTTACTTCATGGAAGATACATTCTCTAGGTACTACTGCTTTGCTTTCCAAATTCCCCTGGGAGGAAAAAAAAGATAGAGTCCTTTGGTTTTTATTTTAAGTAAGTTTCACACTTGGTCCCAAAGCATCTTAGTATATCATAAGTAATGATAATGCGTAAGACAAAAAGCTATTTTTAGCCCCATTCTACATAAGGTAAACTGAGAAACATGGCTTTGGTAAGAACCGGATGGGAAATCTGGGAGAAGGAAGGGAAATCTGAATATGTAGGCTGCCAACTCAGTTGCCTTAGCATCCTTTTCCATAGAATTTACATCTGGCTATGTATCTTAACAACCCATGTTATGATCGAGTCAGAGCTAAAACAACCAATATAAAATGGGAGTGAAAATAAGCTTTGGGGGAATTATGGTCATCAGGAATTTTGGGTTTTCTTCCCAGCATAGCTGTAAATTGGCTTTGCAAGGTTGGGAGACTCTGATTTCTACTTGGAAGAACAAATGATATTTCAGTAGTATATTGATATTGAATAATGCTTTGAGTTTTCTGGATGAAACATTGTCAAGGGATGATATATTTATCTAAAGCTATTTATAGATTTGTTGTTTTAGCACTATGATATCTTTAGGGACATAATGTTTTTATATTGCACTGTGAAACTTTTGATGTACAGGCCTTAAGAATCTGGAGAAGAAATGAAGATCACAACTATGAATACAAGCAAGGGCCAAAAGCCATCTCTGCTTCCCTGTTGTCCTGTAGGTTTACTCCTTGTTTGTCCTCCTTGAAAAGGGCTCCTTGAAAATCTGACAATAAAATATAGTGCATAGAGGCCTGTAATTCTGTTTTGGACTATTTTTCACCTTGCCTGTTGGTTGCAATAATTTTCTTTGACTAACAGAGCAGGGAATGATTTGTAGCTTCATTGCCTTATGAACTAAGCACTTTGCTGTCAGCCCTTTGGTATGTCAGCCAAAAAGGAAAGTTAGCTTCTCTTTGCCTTCAGTAAGTAAAAGAGCATGAAAGGTTTCACACGGACATAAACATCCCATCTCCAAAATCAGAGAAAAGAGAAATACACTGCAGTTTGCTGATCATCACCAATCACCCTAGCTTAATTTCTCTTATTTTGCAAACGCTGTAGGAGAAATTTCTCTCTCTGTTCTGATTCTCTAGGCTCCAGAGTGCTTCACACACAAACCTCTCCAAATGGTTCAGATCAGTAACAGAATTTCCATTTTAAATGTGGAAAAGTAAGCTTTCAGTAGCACCCACCAAACTGGGTAGTTTACGTGGCACCTCCTGTGTTGCGGAAGAGGTTTTAGAAACATTCTTCATTTATCAAGATTGCCATCAGTCACAACAGGAACAGGCATGACTTTTTATACTTGGAATTTGTTATAATAACCAAGCTTTTAAGAAATCTCTTTGCTTCAGCACTCCCATTTCATTCCAAACTACTATGAAGGTAAAATATATTTGTCTGTGCAAATACAGTCAAAAATGAGCAATTTCCACCAAACATTTTCATTCTGGCAAATTCCAACGCAGAAAAAAAAAAATCTTTAATGAGAGTTTTTCCAGCCCATTCTATTCCTTGGTGTTGCGTCTCTGTTCTTTCTAAAAACAATATAAAAGGAGACTTGAAATCCATTTCTCAGGATGGCACCATTGATAAACACGGTAATAGTTGAGTAGGAGATTAGCTGAGGATACTGTAAGTCTGAAAACCCCAGCAACGCCAGTCATTCTGGTGGTGCGGTCGGAACTTAGAATTAAGTGACGGATACACACTCCATCATTTCTAAATGTGGTATTCCTGATGGGCTGGTGCGCCTGGCATTTCTGTCTGTAAGCATTGCTGACATGGTCAGTCTGCAACAATCCATAAGAGCAGAGCACTTTTCACCTGTCTTCAGCTCATAAACCTTTTGTTATCTATCACTTGTCACTAGAGTTCTATTAATTTAGTGTTCTGCTAGTAAAGTCTGAATTGATTTTCCTCCTTTACCATTTGTAGGAATTGTCTAGTATGGAAGGATTACTTCAATCTCTGTCCTATAACTTTATAGCTGCTCATTTTAGAAAAGAGTGAGGATATGTTAGACTAACCGTGGTTCAGCTTTTATAAAGCTTTAGACTGGCTCAGTTTTTTTTTTTTTTTCTTTGCAAGACAGGACACATCACAAATTACTCTTAAAGGAAATCTTCAAGCATGAAAATATGCTGCAAAAGTGTTTAGCCTGTAGCCAGAAGAAGCTTACACTTTCACAGTCCTAATTTAATTTTGCCCTAACATGCTTAGCCTTGTCTGACTTGCTCAATAAATTCCCAGCTGCTTCATATATGCAAATTTTTCTTCAATGATGGATATAGGTTGCAAAATAACATATTTTCATTGACTAACGGAGACAACAAAAGCATTCCTAAAAAGAGCACAGAACAGCACTGTTACTGAGATGGATGTTTATTACTGGTGGAAGTAGAAATAAGAATGTGCCTGGATTTTTCACTCAGGTACTTTCACTTAAAAAACTTAATATTGGGCCTGGCTTCGGATACAGAGGAAGTTCTGCAGTCTGACGCACCTGAGATCTATGTTTCCCATACAATTTTGAAGAATATCACAAATTTCTCTTGTGCTGCTTTTTCATTTCCTCTTCATATAAAAGCTCTAACCCATCTGCCTTTCCTTATCTCTCTCTGTCCCATCCATAACTCTCATTTAGGCTTCCATATAAAGTCTCCCGATAGGCCTCAAATGCATTCCTCGTTCTGTTATTGCTGGGTAGCTTAAGTTTTGAGAAAGGCTGAGCCTGCTGTCATTTGCTTGACTCTGGCACCAGCTTAACTGTTGTGCTCACAGCTGTCCTGAAGAAGTGCTTAACTGAGCTTTGTGCTTTTTGGTGCTTCATAGTTACCTGAGCAAACAAATGTTTGAGCCTACAAAAAGGGTTGCTAGTGAGGTTTTGAAAGCCATGCTTTAAAGAAATACTAGACTTGATAATGCAGAAAAGCCGTGTATGCATATTACTTTGTTGTCTCCAATTACCTGAGGACGTGTCATGTCCATCATAAAAGGTCCCTGAACCATTTGGCGCAAGGATGGACTATACTCAGGGCAACAGTCAAGAGCATCTACTGACTATGACTATAAGATGTCAGCGGACGTATGGCAGAAAGTAGTGTCCAATGAGAGAGGCCAGGGACTGCAAGAGAAGAGAGTAGCTTTGTGTTCCTGTAGCTGTCAGTGCTCCTTTGGAGAATGCAGCTCTACCACAGGCTCTGAGGCCACAGGGGACAATAACAATTCTCACAGCTGTCCAAAATCCAAGCGCAGAAAGTTCAGAGCTTAGGTGGTGACTGAGAGACTGAAAGCCAGAAGTCTGGATGGTTGTGTGAATATTTACCCATAGGTGTTTCTTATTTGCTTGGTACAGAAATTTAGCCTCTGAGACTCTTCATGGCCCCAACTAAAAACTCTTGATAATTATTATGTGAGTGCATAAAGTGCTACGGAATTCTAAATCTTGGGAATAATGAAGTTTATGCATTTGAAACGTAACCTGAAATCTGCAGACATGATTCCATATCAGAACAGTGAGGGGAAGAAAACCTTCTTACCTCTCTGGGAGGCTACAGAGATTTAAGAATTGTTACGCACGATAGAATTGAGTTCCATCATAGAAAAGTGTGTGCTGAAACACCCACATCTCTAACCAGAAGAACTGAATAGCATGTGGTAAATGAGGTACAGGGCCACACACTGCACAACAGAAAAAAGGAACGTGACGTTTTTGCTATGAAAGCGACTGTGCAACAGAAGTGGGCAAAGGTGATGGCATCCAAAGGCAAAGAAAACGGTGGGTAAGAGCCATTCGGTTGGTCTCATTTGACCAGCATGAGCTTAGCTGGTCATAATAAATATTGACAAAAGAACAAAATTTTGGTTGTATATGTGATCTCAATTACATTATTTCCTGACTTTGAGGAGCATGACTTTGGGTCTTCATGTCCTTTTAATATAGCTTTTTTTTTTTAATAATATATAAAAAACAACACAAGAACTTTTACACTGAATATGTGTTTGGATGTTTGTTTCATCATTGTGCAAAAGGTTCCTCTCCTTGACAGACTGTCGTTCCGATATGGTTTGCTTTCTTAGTACTTAATCATGCATGAAGCATAAGCAGGGTGAAGGGTGTTTCATTTCAAAGTCTAGGAATGGTAATCTTGCTGGCTGCTGCACTGGCCAAGTATGTTAGGATGTTATTCAGTCTGTTGGTTCAACCAGCAGGCTTCTAAGTCCCAGGAGGCACATATCCATATTTTTGTATCCTCATGTCGATCTTTGCAAACTGGACCTGTGTCAAACTGCTTTTGGACACTATTGTCAATAGATCAATGCATCTACATTCATGCTCATTCACACACAATCATTTTTTCTATTATAAGCTGAGTTCTGAAATTCTTGTCTGCAAAAAACTCTCACTGACATCATTGGGGCTCTCTGGACTGCAGGATTTGATACAACTTTAACTGTTAAAAGGAGGACAAGTTTCAGTAAAACAACAACAACCGAAAAGGTTCTACATGTAAATATGGCAGTCTCAGTGCACAAATTGTCCTTATCTGAAGAAATTTACCTTGATATATCTCTCCATTTCTGAAGAGTCTCTGCTGCTGTCAACCTCTGATCATCTTGCCCATCTTTCCTCTCCTGGCCCTGCCCAATCCATTCCTGATACTGCCATTTTTGGCCAAGGAGGTAGACACACATCACAGCTGTGAATGTTTGAATGTTGTATTTCATGTAATTGCTTCCTCATACACCAAATAAGGGTTATTTATGTGTGTATATGTATATGCATAATTTGGAGGAAGACCTTTTTGATTTACAAAAGGGGAAACAAACATGTTAGGATGAAAATGTAGCCTGTTTGCTAGCATATAGGTATCTGTTGTTCTGCAAGATAGGTATATATCTGCAAAACTGAAACAAGTGCATCACTGGTGCTCTTTCTACATGTGCTCTTACAAGAGCAGCAGTGACAAGAACAAGGTTTGCAGAATTATTATATGTTACTATCTTCCTCTTTGGTGGCTGTGTCCTACTTACTGAAAAATATATGCTTCAGAAAATGTTACTAGCATCACTATCCTTTCACTTAGTGATACCAAAAACACCCATCTGGCACATCAAGATCTTTGACTTTCTTAAAAAAGATTTTAACAATGAATACATTAGATTTTTCCCCCAGTATGCTATGATAGGTATTGCACAGAAATGTAGATATGGAATCAACCTATACTTGGGGACTTTATGCATTGGTCTAGGATGACTGGTGTCAGAAATCACAGAACTTTTGCCACTGGGATTTCTGGTAGTTTGGTAAAAGGACACAGAAATATTACAATTATCTTTTAGTTTTTTTGGGGGGTATTTTTGTTGTTTTTGTTTTCTATTTGCATGTTTGTTTTAGATTGCCAAGTCTTCTGAAAGTGCAGGAATATCAGAATTGCAGCAAGCAGGTCCTTATTGTCTGACAAGGCAAATAGAACGATGCAGATTGGAACTTAATAGGTTGTATTTTCTAACGTAATTTCTAATGATAGAAGATTTCCACCATCAGTAGAAATGAATTGTGCACTGGTTGTTCAACAGCATTAATAACCATCCCCTTCCACTTTGGAGTGTGTTTTCAAATATGACATGTACTTTTGACAAGTGGGAACAGTGGTTGAAGAGGCATAAGTGTCGCAGAGAGCTAAGTGTACTTAATCGCAGAATCACAGAGAGGAATTACAGAAAGGGTGAGGTTAGAAGGGACCTCTAGAGATCATCTAGTCTGAGCCCCCTGCTCCAGCAGGGACGCTTAGAGCACGTGGCACAGGGTGGCATCCAGGAGGGTTTGGAAGATCCCCAGAGAAGGAGCCTGCACAGCCTCTCTGGGCAGCCTGCTCCTGTCTTAACTAGTTTAAGACATATGCATGTGTAGGAACCACCATCATAACTGTTGGTAGGAGGTGAACCAGCCATTTTCAGTCCTAAAAATATACATCTCTGTAATTAGAACAGAAGGACTACATTTGGTACCTGGAGAACTTAACTGTCATATAATCTATGAATCATGAAAAAGAAAGACTATACAAAATCCGATATAAAGCACATGACATATGGGCAGTTTAGTAGTCCTGTTTAGAATATGGGGATTAAATGGTGATTTAGTAAAATAATTCTCAAGGCATAGGCAGTTCAATACAAAATCACATTAGCCAAATTCCAAATTGTATTTCAGGAATTAAACATTTGACCTGACTTGTGCTGAACACAAGACATATTATTTATTTGACTTATTCAACAATACAGATATTTTAATGCTTATCTTTATTAAGTAGCATGTCTCATTTAGTACTTGAAAGGCCTACATGCATGCAAAAATGATATCTACACTTGTTTTCATAAACTGCTTGGAATGCAAAAGTACCCATTTTTCATGTTCAAATACCAAATGAAAACCCAAAAGATGCATTTTATATGTGAAAGATAGACAGATTCACATTTTACAGATGCACCTTAAGCCTCATGTTTTCAATTATTTGGCACTTCTTTTGTAGTACATACAAAATAGATCAAAGATATCAAATATGATACTGGCATTGAAATGCTACCTTGTAGGTTCTAGTGTTGAAAATGATTTTTTCAGGTATGTAATACATATCCTGTAAAATAAGTTGCTTGCTTCTACATGAGTTCAATTAAAAAGTAGGACTTAAATATGGACTACGTAATAATTATATAATTGATAATTCTTTTAATGAATCTTTAGATAACCTTGGATTGTTAGGTATTCTAGAGAACTATAATGTATATAGCACAGTCTTCTGTAATGAATGAGGAATGGCACTTAGCATATGTGGCACATTTTTTAGTGCTAGACTTAGAACTGCATTCAGAGCTTTACTCCAAGATTATTTATTCCTTTGTTAGTATTTCTATATATCTGTACCGCTTGGGGATTTATATTGAAAGAATAAAGGAAAAATACTTCTGGCTATCACTGGCCTTTACAATTTTCTTCAGGATAAGGAAAGCTCAGCTGAATCGTAGGCAGTGCAATACTCTGAGTGTTATCCTGGAGCGCTTAGTGAAGATCAGATTGCAACTATGTCCTGCCCCACTAGCTAGTCCCCTCCTACCGTGTTTTCAGTCACTGCAAATTTTAAGCCTTATGAAGAAACAAAATAATTTCTGAGCTAAGCAGTTGGATGAAGGAGCCCAAGAATAATGCTTCATTGTTTTATTTTGCTTCATAAAGCTTCATTCCTCTTCAATTTTCAGAAAACAGAGCTGAATAAAGGCCAAAAAGATACACTTTGACACAAAATACATCCGTCTCCTCTTCCTACACTAAATGGCAAGGACAGAGGTGGAGTGAAAAGGTCTCATCTTAACAGGATGGGAAGCAAAGGGCCTTCTCCTTTCCTGTAAAGTTGTAAAGGGATCCCTTATTTTATATCCTCCATCAGACAGAGTCATAGAAACATTGGTAGTCTAGTAATAGCATGCATCATATTGGTAAATTACCTCCTGGGTAGAAGGACCAGGGCAGCCTTGGTAATCTTTTACTGTGCCCCGCAGTGCTCTGTTTGGATGTGCTGTGTTGAGTTGCATCCAAGGAATTCTATTCCTTAAAGAAATTGCTTCATGTTCTCTGCACACTCAAGTGAATGACGGTGTTTGAGCGTATTAGCCACATTTTCAAACCCTACTTCGTTCTGTGATTTAAATAGAAATGTGGAGTGCAAGATCAGTCAAAATCACAGTTACATCACTCCAGAGCCTTAGTGCAGACATGAAATTCTATATACACCACCTGGAACTACTCACAAATACTGCCCAAGAAGAAATCAATCCTCGATGTTGTGTTAGACTACTCTTTAGTCTAATGCTAGTGGGAAGGGAAAGGATTTTTTTCTGATGGACAGAAGCCCAGAAGTATCAAATCCACTTTTTTCGTGCATTTTCCATCATGACTTGAACTTGCAGATTGCAATTAATTTATTAGTTTGTGGGGTTTTGTTTGTTTGTGTATTTGCTTGCTTGCTTGTTTGTCTATTTGTAAAGGTCTTTTAAAAACACTGTAAAAGAGTTACTGTGTTTATTGGAGAATTTGCTGGGCTAAAACCTCTATTGTGCAAGGGGTCAAATGAGATGAATACAATGGTTCTTCCTGGATCCAAAATCAAGGACTCCCTTCTACTGCAGA
This sequence comes from Nothocercus julius, assembly GCA_013398735.1. Taxonomy (NCBI): domain Eukaryota; kingdom Metazoa; phylum Chordata; class Aves; order Tinamiformes; family Tinamidae; genus Nothocercus; species Nothocercus julius. Next base: position 8,892,783 of record VZSV01000016.1, read on the forward strand.
GATTTGATGTACTACTGCCAAGTCTTTAAAAGAAAAAAAAAAAAAAGTATTGTCCTTGTACTAACCCTGGCCACTTCAAAATTATCCTGCTCATTGGCAGAATTAATACAAGTGCAGTTTCTAATTTAACTGAAATAGCATTTTTAACTGTAGAAAATACAGTTCTTTGTAGTAACTGATTTGTTACAAGTAAATAAAAGATAATTATGTAGCCTGCTGTTCATTATATTACACAATCCATCTAAGCTCCTGCTTTACAGATGCTTAAGTCTATGCAGCTGCTTGGTAGCAGACTGAGGGCACAACTACTGCATATCTTTAGCTAGCAGGGGCCCAAGTCATTACATCTACAAGTGGTAATAGATCACACAGGTTTTCCAGCTAGTGTCTGGAATTATACAGAGGTGTCCGTAGACATGGAGCCAGACACTGGTCACTCAGTCCTGGTGAGTTACTCCGATGGGAGTAATTAGCTGAGAGACAATAACCCAAAGATGCAGCTAATCTTGCTTTTGGGTGTTGGCTGTGTGCCTGTAGCTTGTCTGTGTGCCTCAGCATTACTGTTTCCTGAAGTTCCAGTGTGGAGGTTGGTCTTTTTGTTTAACATAAGGGTAGATCTTAAAAGGAAGGCAACCAGCATAAAAGAAAACTTAAAATTTAGAAAGCTTAATTTTACTTGTTTTAAGGCTATATATGATAAACTGTGAAAATATGGCAAGCAATGGCAGTTTCTCAACTGATACTATTTACAGGAACTAAAATCCTGTCTAAATCTCAACTTATATAGGTGTGCTGTCAAAGGCAGGCAAAGCATTAAACAGACAGCTCTTACAGCTAAGAATCTTGAACCAGAGCGTGCTGAAGTGCTAAACCAGCCTTTGACAGCGCTAGTCTCTTGCAGGACAGGGAGAACAGTTTCTTCTTTTCACTGCATTCATTAGTTCAGTTCAGCAAGTATTTAAGTCAAACCAGGAAAACCAGCTGGGAGTTGAAAAGGCAGGCAGACAGATATTCCTCTTCAGATTGCTGAAAAAAAACATGTGAGGGAAAGAGGAAGAGATCTACTACTACTTTTGAAAGCTTATAGAGGTTGTGACCAAAAAAAAAAAAAACCTCCTGCTGTGCAATTCACTAGTAGGTACTATTTTCTTGCTTAGTAAGTCAGCTTGTTTTGAAAGTGAAGCTATTTTTTTCCCCCAATCAAAGTGTGCTCAGTGTATTTCAGGTGGCTTGCTTTCATTTTGTGCATTTTAATTGAGTTCCAGTCACTCTCCATATGCAGTTTAGTTCAAATCATAAATAAGAAAGGAACTGGCATGTAGTAAATAAGAAATCAGATGGTTTCACGGTTTGTAGTATGCTAGAACTCTTAGAGAGAGACAGGATAAAAATAAACACAACACTGTTTCATTGTTTAAGTCAGGAGACCTCAGCCTGTGATCCGCAGGGTTTGTGCAGTCTGCTGGGATGGCTCATAGCCCACTCCTCCATGTTCTCTTTCCTACTGATTTCTCAAGAGGAACCTGTAAAGCTGAGGAAAAGGTCTCTCAGCAGAAGCCTAGTCCAAGCTGTCCTCTTTGCAAGGGTGTCCTGCCACTGCAAGGGTGCGCATCCAGGTACGTGGCAGGACAAGGACTGAAGGACCTCCACGGAAGGTGGCAGTGAGGCTGTGTGTCGCAGCTGCACAATGTACAAGGTGTCTTTGGGACTCATTTCCAAGCAGACCCTGGCAAGAAATATGCAAAGTTATATGCAGCAGCTCAGAAGGTATCAGACCTTACGCCCAAATGCAGAGCTGCATGCAGAGTGGCCCTACTGCCTGTGCTCAAAGTGTGGTATGACCCTAGAAGGAGGACATCAGACCATCTGTACACTCCTTGCTTAAATAAATGTGGGTAGATTATGCTGTGCAGTAGCAAAAGAAACAAATAGACATCTGTAATAAGTTCCAACCAGTATTAAACACTTCTTTTGGAAAACAAGGAACATGCAAAACAAGATAAAAAACAACTATTTAAATGGAAGTTGTCGGTTTGCTGATTTAAAATGTTGGTATTTAAATATCTCTGCTTTAATCAATGCACACTACAGGGTAATCATGCCAGTATTCAGAAATCACCAAAGGTAAGAAAGTCAAAAAATCAGCCCATTTCCAAGCAGACAAGAGATTATTGCATTAAAGAAATGAATGTAAAATTGTCAGTATCGCTTAGGGCTTTTTTTTTTTTTTTTTTTTTTTTTTTTTTTTTTGTGAACAGGTTCATTAGGATACCATGTTAGTTTTAGTGTATCTGAATGGAAATTTAGACTCTTACTGTACAAGTGCCAGCCAAAATGGAGTGAGACATGTTAATTAAATGAAATCAAAAGAAAAAAAAAAAAGAACTATTGCTTTTTCAGAGGTGCAAATTGCAGGTCAGACCATAATAAAAGGCTGCAACTCTAAACTGTTTATTTGTGAGTGTTGTCTGTCAAAATTCTTTGAGGAAACTAGGCAGTTTACTAGAGCTCTGACAATATTTTGGACTTTTCATTTTTTATTCATTTCAAGCTGCTTCTTTTCGATATTTCAAAGTTTTTCTAGATTTCAAGAATTTAGCAATGATATTGCTACTCTGACAGCAGTTATTACGGTATTAAATATTTCCATGGGAAAATAGAGTCTTCTGGATTTTAATAGATCCAGAATGGGTTGTTCCAGCCTACTCTGCTGGAAACAGAGGTTGTTGTTTCAGAACAACAAAAATTTTCTATCTATATGTATATAGTTTCTCATTATAATTCCATACAAGCTCCCCATTCAATGTGTGATGGGAAACATATTTGTAAGTTAAATAGGTTGGCATTAGAATCAGGACGTTATATTCTTGAATTTCTTTAGGCGTACAAATTACACTGTTTAAACAGATTTTCATGGTGAGGGAAGTAGAAATGTGCTTGTCCCTTTGGTAGGAAAAGCTGCCATTTGATGATGAGGTGGAAAAGTGATTTGCAATTGCAGAAATATTTATATAGCTTACTACCAAGCTAGTGCCAAATGAGGGAAATTGCTAGAAAGTAACATTAACCATTCTTTGTTTATTGATGAAGTGAAGTTGGGTTTTACTATACTCATCATTTCCAGGAAACATTATAGATTTTCACTGTGTTGTGGAGAATGTAGGAGAGTTGTTTTATCTGTTTCAGTCATTAAAACTATCTTCTTGTTATATACAGGAAAGGTAACTCCTGATAACTTTGATTTCTGTAAGTTCAGAAGCCTCTCTTTCATCCTTCAAAAGATATGAAAGTGCTTTTCTGGTTCTTTAGATGGAGACTGGTCATGAGAAGATGAAAAAAAGAGTTTTGAGGGTACATGCCATTTTGCTTTTGGCTTCCTGGAGTTTTTATGCCTGCAGTGCTTATTTTCTTGATCAGATCCCAACATCTTAGAGCTAGAAAGAGCAAGTATTTCTCTTTGTGATTAGAAAACAAACTTGTCCCATGGTTGTCTAAGGCCATGTTGCAATCCTTCCATGCCTGCTTTTGTCTCAGCTGGTTTCTCATGCATTTAATTGAAATGCAGCTAAAGCAGCAAGGATTTGCCTCATGAGGTTTCTCCTGAAACACAGTCTGTTAGAGTTTCTACTGGACTAAGGAGTAGCTGGATTTTATAGCACATACTGGCTCTCCCATATCACAACATTTGAAACTGGATCTGAGATAGGAGGAGAAGGTAGCAGCAATATTGATAACTATGGCAGTTCCTACTGCAAGTTTATATGTGCTCTTAAATGTGATCCCTTGCAACTGTTGAGGGGTTTCGGGTAGCTGTCAACTTTTACAGATGAACTGTTGACAGGGTGCCTACTGTCTAACTAATTGCATTGCTTTGTTTTCTTTCCAGACTATTTGGCAAGTTTTGTTGACATGGTTCGTTTTTTTCCTTTTTTTTTCCTTTTTTCCTTTTTTTTTTTTTATCCCTTTTAAAAGAAATATTGAATTCTTTAGACTGGTAGGAAATGGTTATTCAAAGGAAGGTTTAAAGAGACACATAACAATCAAGAGATAAAGACATGGTCAGAAACTTCTACTAAGACAGTAAGAGGAAATTGTGACTTACAGAATTAATATGGCAAAATTAGTGCTGCTGAGAACAAATCTACAAGCATGTGAGATGTGGAAAAAGTACTTGAAATCAGGGGCACTATAGATTTGGGCAATATAAAGGGATTTGATTTATCTGAAAGATCTCTGTATATTTAGGCATTGCCTTCTTTCCATTTCTGATTTCAGACGCACATGAATGCTTTTCACCTTGTATTTTTGCTCTGCTATTATTTTACTTGTATTCTTGATCATCAGTCACATATATTACAAAAATTACACCATTCAGATATCATTATTCTGACCCAATTTTGTTTACAGCATCCTGATTTCTTTTTTATGCTCAATTTAACACTTCTTTAATTGCCATTTCTTAATACATAATTTCATCTGAGCATTAGAAAAGATTTCAAGTGAGTTTTGGATTGTATCAGTGGATGACGCAACATTGAAGTATTTTGAGAACATCAAGTTATTTTTAAAAGTTAAAGAACAACAAAAGAATGTTTATTGCTTCAGATATTAAGAATAATATCAGAAATAAATTAGAAGATTTGCAATGAAAAGAATGGTAAGCAATAATTTACTGTTTACAGAGTGATGCATTAGATTGTTTCTCAAGGTCCCAAGGATGCAAGGTATAGCATCAGTGGAACTAAACTCTGTGAAGTGAATGGAAACAATTGAAATGGAGGGATTGTAGGTCCTGTTGTGAGGAAGCATATTCTTTGCATTTCCCTATCGTTGCTTGCTGATACAAGAATTTTTTTTTTTTTTTTTTCTGGTGATATGATGGGTTCATTGCAGGCATGTTTCTCTCTGGATTTAAGTTCTCTCCCAAGGTTCAAGGCAGGTAGGAGTGAGAGCAGGGTGCTGGTGGGCACAGTGCCCATGCATGCTGCTCTGCAACCCACGCCTGTCTCAAGAGTTGTGGTTTTTCCTGTAGGATCAAGTTCCCGGTGGCCCCAGGAGGGAAGGATAAGGGAGGAGACAGGGATAAGTCCCTGTCTCACAAGGCCAGGAGTCAGATTTGCCATTGGCAGCCAAGACTGCCCATAGATCCCCAGCATGATCCCCACTTGGAGACTGGAGTTCAGATGGGAGCAGATCTCTCACTTGCCTCCATGGGGGAATGTAGGCCAGATGCCCACATTCATACGGAAAGGATGGGAGAGCAGAGGTGGAGAGCTACCTCATTGGCCTCATTGTCAGCCTTGTTTGCAGACTTTTATTGTTTAGAAGATGAAATTTATGATGACTTTAAAACCCTAGCCGGAGCTCAAACGCAGTGTGCTGGTGGTAGGTTGGAAGCCTTTCAAAGAACAATGTCTCACATGTATAAGTTGTTACTAGGAGTTGAAATTCCCTTTCCAGATGTGTTTGCTTTTTGTGGCAAGAATGTGAAGTTTTTATAGATAGCTATGCTTTGACCTTTTTAGAAAATGGGCATTATATAAATGGAATGTGTCATAAATGGTCATTACTTCCAGCACTTACCAAAAAAATCCCAATATTGACAAGGATATGAACAACTTTGAAAATTAAACTTAGATGATGAAGGCAATAAATAACAGCCCTTCCAAAAGCCATATGATGGAATAATTCTCTCAAATGTGTTATGCAGTCATCTGGACATGTTGCTAAGTATAAAATATAGCACAATTACAGATCTTTATCTCTCAAATCAAGATCATTCCCTTTACGATTTTCCCCTGGCTAAATGACAATGTAATTATTTTGTTTATATTAACATTTCTTGCTGAATATTGTCTTCTCACACTGCAGCTATTTAAAGTCACATAGTGAGATTTAATCTTCTTTATAAAATAACACAAGAAGGATAAAATTACTTTCAAATAAGTTTTAAGCTTGTTTATATTTGCTTCTGAGGCATAAACAAGTGTTCATTTAGCAAAAACATGGATTGAAAATTGAATATAACTGGGAAAGTTAAATACTTTAAATGAAAAAGAAAGTATTTTTTGAATTTAACATATTCATGAAAACTTGAACTAAAGAAATCACAATGAACTTTCTTAATATACATGGTAAGCAGTCCCTTTCAGTCTTAAAAGTTCTTTCTACAAATCTAAAACAAAATAAATAAATAGTAAAAATAATAAAATAGGAAAAATAAATAAATAGGAAAGATAGAGCAAAGCAAAATAAATAAATAGTAAAGACCATTAAGCAGCAGTGCACCCTCATGGCCAAGAAGGCCAATGGGATCCTGGGGTGCATTAGGAGGAGCGTCTGCAGCAGGTCGAGGGAGGGGATCCTGCCCCTCTACTCAGCCCTGCTGAGGCCACACCTGGAGTGCTGTGTGCAGTTCTGGGCTCCCCAGTTCCAGAGGGATGTGGAGCTGCTGCAGAGAGTCCAGCGCAGGGCTACGAGGATGATCCGGGGCCTGGAACATCTGCCCTATGAGGAAAGGCTGAGAGAGCTGGGCCTGTTCAGCCTGGAGAAGAGAAGGCTGAGAGGAGACCTCATTAGTGTGTATAAATACTTTAAGAGATGGAGTGAGGAGGATGGGGCTGGTCTCTTCTCAGTGGTGGCCACCAACAGAACTAGAGGAAAAGGCCACCAGCTGAAGCACCAAAAGTTCCACAGGAACTTTAGGAAAAATTTTTTGCCAGTGAGGGTGACGGAGCCCTGGAACAGGCTGCCCAGAGGGGTTGTGGAGTCTCCCTCTCTGGAGATCTTCCAAACCCGTCTGGACACAGTCCTGAGCCACATGCTGTAGGTGACCGTGCATGTGGAGGGGGATTGGACTAGATGATCTCTAGAGGTCCCTTCCATCCTTAAGCATTCTATGATTCTATGATAGCAACAGCCAAATTAAGCAGTGAGAGAAGACTTTCACTGATACTTGATTCTGCAGTCTCTTTGGATCAATTTTCCAGTTTCTAGAATGCCTGCAGATGGGGACACACAATAGTTCCTTGGGTATTTTGTTTTCCATAGCTACATCGTTCTGTGAGAAGCGATTGTTTCTGTTCATCACAAATGTCTTTGTGATTCATGGCTCTTGTGATGTATAAGGCTATATCCTCCTCGCTGCACTGCCAGTTATCTATCCCTCCTGCAGAAAGCCTTTCTAGCATATTCTAGCAGTCGGTACAAGGTGGGAGTTTCTGTAAAATTAACAGCTAATGAAATGTTTAACATAGCTGTCTGTGTAAGCCATATGAGTCCTAGCGTACTAAACAGGACCAAGTCATACAAACCCTGAGCCCTGGTACTATTCTTTTGTTAGTGTGTTCCTTCGGCATTTTTGACCCAAGACACCAGCACTTTCCTAGCCAATGCCGACAAGGTTCAGAATAGCATGGCCCAGGGGCTGTCCCAACAGACATAAAAGAGGCCAAAGGAATACAGTGAAAGAGAGTTTATCTGTACGGACATAAGCTATGCAGTGATATTGTCTTCAGAGAGAGAGAACAGGCCTTGGACCATTTTCTTTACTAGTACTTGCATACTGGCTACTAGGTTACTTACCACAGCTGAAATGTTTAGCATCATGTTAACAAGTACTTGCTAAGATTTGCTGTCAAGAAAGGGTGGGCAAGCCAACAAGTTTTAAAGCACATGTTTAAACCTACACTGTTGACAAACTTGTACTTAACATAGCTTGGCTTGTTCTGATGCCCAAGGCTAAAGTACTGCATGTATTCAGGAAGGTTTGACAACACAGTAATTATTTGTAAAACAAAGTTAGTGCTTTGGGGTCTGGTTTATGAGAATTTGGCTGGTGTTATTGCAGAAGAATTATTTTTTTCTTTGTGTATCTTCCTCCGCTTTTGATTTTTCATATCTGTTGTAATATGTAGTCTACATACTCTGCTGTTTGAGGAAGCAATCAATGCTTGGGGTTGATAACACAACAGCAAAACTGTAAAAAGCTTTCTCCAAGACCTCATTGCTCCTAGGATTCCTCTTTTAAGCCTCTCTGTTCCCCCACCCTTAAGTTTTTTTGTCAGAATTTCCATAACCAATAGGTATGCCATCCCTCCTTATCCTCTTCATTTAAAAAATCGAGGGTTGCTTTTACTTGGCCTGGTGACAAATGATCCAAAACAGCTCTACTTCCAGAGCTTGTCCCAAGTGATGTTTCTCTTCTTCCTCATAGAGAACCCTTAAGCAATTTAAACCACAAAAAACATGTATGCTGTCCACAGGAATCCAACCTCCTCCAAAAAGTCACACACAGGTAGATAGGGAACAAGCAGAAGGAAACACATCCATCAGCTCCTTACTCAGCATGGCTTTGGACAAAAAGCTGCTATGTCTGTCCAGGTATAAAGCTGCTCTCAGCTGCCCTTACTCCTTTTCTCAGTGCTTTTGCAGAGATTTTCTGCCAATTGTTAGCATATCTGAAAAGCATTTGTTTTGTTCTGTAGAAACCAGTGCTTAACAGCTGCATATGATGTCTCCAGTGTTGTAAACCTGTCATCAGCACTGTATTGTTTACATATGGCTACAGGACCTTGTAGCTGAGAATCCCTACGCTGCGCAACAGCAGCAAACGCTGTCATGACAGCTGTGTCAACTGGAAGCAGCACAGAGAGCTTATTTGTTTCAACAGAAGCCTCAGTAACCCACACCCCAAAGACACAAATCAGATTCTTTCATTTTTCTAAAGAGCTCAATGTTAATAATAGATCAACCGCAGTGCAGATGCTGGAATGGAAATAGTGGCATTTCCCTAACAAGGCACATAATTCTACTAGAAATAATGGATTTTAACTGAAATAGTTACTGCCAGGCAGGCAGCACTTATAATTCAAGACCAAGTGTCCAAAATGAAATCAAAATCTGGGAAACATGCAGAGGTGCTAATTTTCTACATCAGTGGAATTTATCAAGTTCCCACTGATTAATATGAAAAGTTGTATGGTTTTTCAATTAATAGGGCTTTGTTTTGCTTGCACAGACATTTGAAAGGCATTGATTCGGTTATTACAGGACCTTGTAGATTGGCAGAATATTTTAAAGCAGTAAATCAGTTCTCTCTGAATAGTAAGTCACAGTTATTAAGTAGGAGATTTTTCATCTCTCTCTTAGTGACAAGATTTTTATTAATTGAGATAGCCGGGGTTTGTTTTTTGGGGGGATATACACAGACAAAGGTTTTCCTTGGAAAGTCAGTTCTCAAATCATTGTTTTTTTTCCCAGCATCTCCCATTACATAATAAATATTTATTACTCCTCCCTGTTCAAAGGGGGTCATTTACTCATATTTCTGCATATAGGATGATTTGAAGCTGCTTGGCAAGAGGGAAGATAAAAGCAAATTATATATAAGGACACCACACACAGCACACCACAGAACTTTGTCCCCAGATCATTAAAAGTTAGGTTAACTTGTTTACCTTCAAAATAGGGATTATTCCATTAGCCGTAAAAGGGAGAGCTGCAGGCAGATGCTTTACAATTCTGCCAGTGTACATCAGCTCCAAATCTAGCTAAAAAATGCCTAATGACCTCATGATGGAGTAGATAGATGCCAGTCCTGCCAGCATGTGGAACAGTTTTAGATTTGGAGGGGATGTTCACTAGGCTCTGGCCTGAGGTAGCCCTCTCTTTACTTTTCACAGAGTTCTGTTGTGCACAACTTCATCTTCTTCAGTCATGTGGATAGGTGGTAAAGAAATACTGGATTGGTCCCAAGTCCATGTCAACAAGAGATGGTAGCAGATCCAGTATGATGGATGCACAGAGCACTAGCAGAGGAGAAGGACTGAAGGGTATGTACTGAACATCAGTGTTTCCACCATGTGTTTCTCAGATGTTATATTCCTGATTGCTGCTCTCATCCAGGGGGACATCCACTGAGAACACTCTTACCTAGCAGCTGGGGGCTTGTTCTCCTGGCAGCCCGTGCTGCCAGTCCTTGTGGCTATGCTGCCCACACACTTCACTCATATCCAACCACAGTCACTTTTGAAGATATTTTGATTAGTGGCCTTGATCCCTTCACCTCTCTCTAGTGACCTAGATTTGTGGGTTGGTCACAAAGCTGCTAAATACCCTTTAGTCTTTGTTCTATCCAAAGCACGTTGATCTCATTTTATCCAAAATATTTTCTTTAGAAGTTTTGTCTTTGAACAAGGATTGAATGCATCAGCCTGAACTATTGCTTAATATTAAGCATTATAGATTGTGCTAAATTACATAGGATTTTAAAAATTACCTCTAAATGTCTCGTAATTATTAGTCATCAGAGTCTTCCAACCCTCACAGTATGATCAAAGAGCATTTTTTGCCTTTGCGGTGTTTTGCTAGATGCTGGTAAAGGTTATGACATTCTCATTCAGTAGTTCTTACTTCCCTGACAAAAACAGGCAGCAAAAATGTAACACTTTTAGAATAGATTAATTTCAGTCTCCTATTTGTATTCATTGATTTTATTGCCAATATCACATGTTATCTGATGTGGACTGGCATTTTAAAAAGGAGAAGAAGTAAGGGCTTCTTTAAAAAGAGAAGTAAGGGCAACAACTAATAAAACAGTAAAATAGTATCATGTTCTAGACGATAAATATATATTAGCATTTCTTAGAACTACACTTACTGACCAGCCAACAAAAGGGAAATTAATCTAATTTATGGTTATGTCATTTTTATCCAGGAATATGTACATTAGTCTTTATGTGATTAATATACAGCAATGTCAGAACACCCTTTTCAGGCACTAAGTAATTAGTTGTTTCTTGATGTAAGGCCATAACACAGTCTACTGAAAAGCAATTACAATCTATCATGCAATGGCCAACTCAGACTTTTAAGTTTGGAGCTCTTTGGCAAGAAGAACTGCAGCTTTTGTGTTTGGTCATACTGCAGCTGTTCCTCATGTAAAGCCTAAAAATGTTCATGAACAGCTTTTGTTGAAAGAAAAGCATGAAAGCAGAGTTGCAACAGTAGCAGTGAAAAAAAAACACTCAGTTCAGCTGAATTTTGGGGGATAACTTCAGTCATTTCCCCCCCTAAATTAGCATATGGATTACAATATATCTTACCTGTTTTAATTTTACCATTTAAATGTGAACAAGCAGAGAACTGTGTTTTAGAACCCCCTCTAATTTTTCATTTTCTCTATTTCCTTCTTCCTCCAAAAAAATTGTTAAGAGTCTTAAGGGACCCCACAGTAATACGCTGTATTGCAAGTTCGGTAGTTAATAGCATAAAATTCCATGTCTTCCACTGAATCAAGGTTTATAAGTAGTGTTTCAAATTTCTGAGATTTGGACAAGAAGAAATCGTTCAATTCTTATGAAAGTGACTACATGCAAGTGCTGCTGCAAGTCTGGCACAGTAGTACAAGAAATATTAGTCTTGAAATGGCTTTCCGTCTTGAAAAGGCTTATTACAGGAGTTTTCTATTGTTTGTAGCAATAGATGTGTTAATTTGTGTTGTGTTTGGAGTGGTTGCCAACTGTATGATGGTTTTCCTTGGCTGAAAATTTATACTTTGTCCTTGCTTGTCAGCCCATCACTCTTTGCTGAGCTGTTGTGGTTCCTCTGGCGACCAAGGGATCACTTAAAACAAGTTTCAAACACAGCAGGGAAAGCATGGGGCAAGTGCAGAAGATTTAGGTATGGTTAAGCAAGAAAAGCAAAGAAAAAAATCTTAAAGACATGGAAATAAGTACAACACTTCTGTTGGTTCAGCACGAACCCTTATTTGAAGCCTGCACCCTTGGAGCTGAATGTCTCAGAAAGCTGTGGATTAAGGAAAGATTGAAAATGCAGAAGTGGCATGTCTTATGATGACCTAGAGCTGTGCCTTTGCAGACTAGGGAATGTTAACCTTCTTGCTGTAACTATTTTATGCCTTTGCCTTAATAGATATGAAGGTGCCATTTTCAAAGGCAGGCTTATACACAGTAAACTTTAGTTTGAAAGTTCTTATTCAATTTTCTCACCCAACTGATCTTTCAGCTGTGATAAATGAGCAAACATACCGTAAGAAGAGTTCTGTTAAACCATAAAGAGAAAAGGATTGTTTTAACTTAATAATATCATCACAAGTACAAATAAATTGATCAGGAACATATTCAGAGTGGAAATGAGAAGGAGGTTTGTAAGGAGCAATGAACTGAAATACAGACATAGCCAGAAGGGACAGAGAGGATGAAAAAATTGAACAAGTTTCATAATGAGGCTCATGAAAGGGATTTAGGGAGATTTTTGCCTGTGATAACAAAGACATAGACACAATGGCCCAGGATGTCCATTCCCTTATGTTTTCGAAATACATTTTAAATATGTTCTCTTCCCTTGAAGAAATTCTGATGAGATTCATTCTAGAAGCTTGGTTGTCTCCCTCGTTTAGAACTGGTAGTATTCTGTGTCTCTATAGGCATGACTAAAAATATCATGAATCAGTCTTTTGGGTGGGTGAGGTAAGGAGAGCAAAAGCTGAGGAGAATATTTTAAAGCCCTTTCCTCCCTGTGCATTACTTGTGATCATTTATTTAGGTTGTGTCATTAAGGGATCCAAGATAAATGCAGAACTTCTGACAAGGCTGAGCACTTCATATGTTCCCAGAATGTCTGCTTTTTCTAATCTAGTTGCTACCATCTGGTCACTGGGGACAAGCAAATGCAGAAGGTCCTTGGTCAGCTAAGCCAGCTGGTTCGTATGTCACTTTCAACAGTAAAATGCCTTTAAAATAAAATACTGTGAAATATACAATTGCTTTTTCATTAAATTTGAATAGATGCACCTGGGACCATATTTCAAAGTCTTACAATAGTCTTTAAAATTGTCCAGTTATCCATTTACACCATCAGCAATTATCTTGGATTTTTTCTCAGACTTTGGCTTGAATAAGATTTTCTCTGAGGAATGGCCTGAGTGTGGCCTTTGCCAACTAAATGATGGGTCATTATCACTGTTAGCCATGAGGCAAGCAGTCTTCACCACGCTGACTTCTTTAAAACTTGTACAGCTGTTGCCTCTCCACGTGATTAGATACACATAAATATTTTTCAGTGTCCTGCTCTGTCACATGGAGCAGATACAACGCAAGACTCCATGATGTTTATAGCATTGCTGTTTTTTACATGAGGATATTCCTGCATCCTAAGAAGTACTTTTATGGAGTCAGATCAGGGGATATTGATATAAGAGAGACTGTGAGACCACCATAGATATGTTGGGGAAGGACATGTCCATTCTGCTTTTGCTTAACATCAGCACTACTGTAGATGTCTTTGAGTCCTACTTTTCTGGTTTTTTTGTTGATAGCTTAGAAGATCCACTCAGGCTTGTAGCTTGATGTAATTCCTGTGGATAACTTATGATAAAGATATTACATGGCTTTTGTGTGTCCTGTAAAATAAAGCAGTAAAAAAATATTTTCAATGTATCATTAATTCAGTTTATTATAACCATAAAATGTATTGACTAGGAGTAGTACTAGCTCCCTGTTTTTCAACACATTTTTCTTACTACAGAAATAAGGTTTCAGCAAAACTACTTTTTCTCCTTCATGCTGCCAACCTCCTGCACGCTCATTCTTCTGTTAATACAAGGGGGCAAGTTATCATGCTGAAAGCAAAACTGCACCCTCTGATTTTTCACACTGGAAAAGGTTGTATGATTTAGTTTCTGTCTTCATTAGTGTTGCTGAAAAAGATTAAAAATGTGGAAGTTGCTAGCAGAGGGCAAAAGCAAGGGCTATCCATAAATCAGTAAAGGCTTGAGGACCCTTAAATTATTTATTTTTAATTATTGTAGTTAATAATAATTTAATGTAGCCTAGAATAAATGAATTGATTATTATTGATTTTTGTGATGACTTCAGGAACAGAGAGAACTCTTACCCTGACTTAACAAATTGACTGATAAATTGACTACATTGTTAAACATAAGCCTGGAAGTAAAAGATAAGAAAGCACATGCTTTGTCCTCTGATCAAGCAAGTTGTCACTCAAAGCTGTGGAAATATAGCTAAGGACTTTAAGAACTTAGGGAACATAAGTTCAAGACCCAGGAGGGGAAACATAAGACCAGACAATATGCCAATTAATGGAATTAAACTGAAAAGATTTAAAGGGGGTTTCCCTCAGGAGACAGCATGAAAGAAAAGACAACAGTTAATTCAATAAGGACAAAAGCATAAATGAGCTAACTCTGAAAGGATCGGAATATTTACAGATGATGGTGTCTAAAGTATTAAGGAACACTAGCTTGCAATTGCTGTGAATTTATTATGCCCCAGTAGCGTGTTCTAATTTGGTCTCCTCCATCCTCTGAAAAAACACGCTCATCCTTAAATTTCAGAGAAAAGAAATAATCCCTTTTTAGTTGCAGTCAGACTATGAAACCGATTATGATCAGCAAAAATTCAAAGACTGTAACAAACAAAAGCAACTTCACTGAAGTTTCCTGTCCATCTTCTGTATCAGCATTTGCAGACTTCACAGCAATTTAAGGTTTATTTTAACAGTGTTGCGTTCGTGAAGTCCATGAGAAATACCGGACCTCATGCTTCTTTTCCTATATAATAAAAGACAGAGAAACATAAGAAGGAAGGAATATGGGATAGAGAATCCCTTTCCCATGTTGGATGCTGGCAGAGTGTGCATGCATGCACACCGGAGTAGTTCTCTCTGTGTTCCTCTTGCTAATGCAGCCAGAATCTCTCCCAAGAAAGGGGCCATGCTACACAAGAGATACCTTGCAGAGGAGCTTCACAACCACTGTGAGGGACATCCCTCCTTCCAGTAAGTATCTCAGGCTTACAAATCATATTTTACTCTTCACATTGCGGAGATATTTCAAGAATATCTCCACAGAGATGTGGGGATAATGTAAGTGGAAGAAAGTTATTGCATCTTTGTAACTGAGATGCAAAGGGCTTCAGATATTACAACTTTAATAATAACTGTACATTCAGAGATCTGCATGAACTATTATCTTCCCTGAGATGAAAAGTGCCCCAGTATTCAGAAAGTCCCACAAATACAACATCCCAGAGAGCAGTCATATCTCTAATTTAAATTGAAAGATACGTGCCCCTCAGTGGCCCCTTTAGGACAGAGGAATATGTTGTAAATGAGCTATGTCTTGCTCCTCTCTCTCTCTCTAGTTTCTCTCCTTGAAGGGGGAAAGTAGCACCCCTTTTTGCTTCTGGCTTCCATGCTATCCCATGTCAGACTCCTCCAAAGCAAATCAGAACTCAATTACTTGTCTGCCATTAACAGGGTTGTTCATTTCACATAGGAGGAAAAGTGCTGGTGAGCTGACATCTCAGCTCCTAGAAAGTCTCAATGTCCCTCTCTGAAATGCAGATTAGGTATGGCAGAGATTCCTCTCTACTTCTACTGCCGAGACCTCCCTCAGCCTAGTCTTGACTAACAGCAAGAAGAAGGGGACTGCCAGCAGGTGTTTTCCAAGGCTGCATTTTATTGGTTTTATGAGTTCTTTTTGTCATTCTCTTTGCAATTATGTAACAGAAAGTTTAACCCTTTGATTTGCTGGAATGCAGCTTGTTTTAAATCTGCTAAATGCAGGAAAATGTAAACTGACCATGGAGCAGCAAATCCAGATATGCTAGGATAGCAAGCCCAGGCATGTTTGTAAATGCTACAAGTTGGAAATCCCATGTTGTGAGGCTAAGTTTGGTGCCTTGACATCTCCAGGAACAGGGGAGAATTCCTCCTAGCTTTACTTAACCCATGCCTCTCTGGTAGGGGACCACCAAAGTGGTGGTCGCAGAGAGCCTTAGGAAGCCCTGAACTGCCACAGACAAGTACTCTGCCCTCACCTTAGATACTTCGGTGTTCTGGTAACTATATTCTACCACTGCCCCAAAAAGAATTGCAAAGCCATTACTCTGTGTTATGAACTAATCATCTGCCAAATTAATTCTAATAAATCAAATCCCTACTGAGTCATGTACAGAGTGGTGTGGGTGGATGGGAGAAAAGGGAAGAAGGGAATATTGACAATCATAAATTCAGAAAAGAGCAAATTGATATTTTTTAATTTGTTTAAACAAAAAGTGCTCCTTAGATGGAACATTTTATGCTGCATTTTGCCGGGAGCAAATGTTTATGGTTGAGTTATAAAATAGAAGTTTGTCACATCCCATAGCAGTGCACATGCACTCAGAGACACACACACATACACACAAGCCTGTTTCTGTCCAATTGCTTTACGTCAGATTAAATCTCTGCTGTCCCAGCTATTAGTGAGTGTCTTGTGAGGCATCAGATTTGAAAAGGTCCTTCATCTAATGCTGTCTTGTATCAGCTTGTTATGATGATGTGTGGAATGCTTTTGTTATGTCCTCTACGGCACCTACCGGTACTTCATGTAACTACACAGGGAACAAAAGCATGAATAGTCATGTCCAGAGTGGGTATTTTAATAGCAATTCAGAAAGCAGAAACAGTGCTTTGATTTATCAGCAACAGATTCAAGCAAGGGCTGAACCGTATCTTGCCCATGTATCTTTATAGACAGTGCTCACTGAAGGAACTCCATATAGTCACTAGTGCCATTCTGCAGGAACATGAATCAGTGTCATCACTAATTCATCTTGTTTATTTTCCCCTTTTACAGTACCTATGGAGAAACTGAAGTTACTGCTTTTGTGTTTCTTTCCTAATACATAACATATAGAAAACGATCATTACATGGAGCAATACCAGTTTGTGGTTCTGCAAATTGCAAATGTTGCAGAAGAGTGGTTCATCAGTTGTCTTGGTCAGTGTTGCAAAATTAATTTTGCTTTTATATTGAGAGAAGTGCTCACTGCTTTGACACAACATAAACTGTTTTTGCCTACATTGTATAATAATGAGTTTAGTCACTAAAATATGATGTCAATAAGCAAAACAGGCAGCAATATAATTCAAAGATTGTGCTGACTGTGTTCTCCATATAGATTTTTGAACTGCCTTTGGGACTGTTGTGTACATAAAAATCTGTGCTGTGAAGATATGTAAGGTGGAGATCTTGTCCTGCTCTAAAATCACCTCCTCCAAGCCACCCATTCAGCTTGTGTTCCAGGCTCCCAATAAGAGGAATATGTTTAAATGTTTAAATTTCCTTGCCAAGAAATGAGTGAGAGAAGAGTAGTGGGAAAGGACTCCACAAAGAAGTCTGAGTTTGCCATGTGGGCTCAATACCAAGTCTCTCCGAGTGACAGATCAATTACCACAGAGGACTCTGAAGGGCAACCAAGCCTCCCAAGTGAGAGCACTGCAAGGTTCTCTCCATTCCTCTCTCTCACACTCATGCACATGTTCTGTTTTCAAGCAAATTCAGCAAGACACACCTCTGCAGGTGTATGTTTGGGGACAGAGGCCGCACTATCCTATCAGAATGACTCATTTCCTCCTGAGAAGACTTTTTCTTCTTTGTTTCAACAACATGGCATTATTTAATAGTGGCAGTAAGGGTAACATGGGTAATATCAGGTGAGACAAACTATTTGTTTTTTTCTATTTGTTTGTTTAAAACTGAGTTGAGAAGTGTATGAGTACCATGAGACATAAAATAAAAATGACCTACATCCTTTATTACTTTTAAGGAGGGGGACCCATAGCCTTCCGCATTCCTTTGAATAGCATAAGTAACAGATGATATTTCCTAAAGTTGCTACTTTATTGAACTCTCCTCTGCTTGTAACCTTTTTTTCTGCTCAGCAAAGGCAGTGGTTAATGCAGTCCAGAATGCAATGGATGGAGCCCAAAAAATCAAGAAAAAGAGTTTTACGTGAGGGGTATCCATGTCTCTCATCAATGGCAAGGACAGGGAACCTGATGCTCCCTGGAGGCTAGTTTCAGTATGCACCCTCCGGGAACATCAGTGAATTGGCTTGCTCATTTTGTTGAGGGGAGGACATTTTTCATATTGGACTACTTTATGGCTGTTCTAAGTTACTGAACAGTGTGACTTTCTTAACTTACTCTTCAAGCCTTCTTATCATTTCCTGTTATATGCCCAATTCACAATTCCCTTCACATTTATGTTAGAATAGGTCAGGATTAAGTCTAAAGAACCTTGGTATGGTAAAAAGCAAACCATGTATTGCACATGAAGCATTCTGCAAGCATTGTCCCTACTGCAAATTAGTTCTAGTTCATGAATGTGCCCTCTGGAACAGGAACTGAATTATAAATCTTCATAAGTAGAAAAGTGATCAGCATCTGCTCAGAGGCCTAGCAGTTGCCAGCAGAGTCATTCCCTTTTACAAATAACAATACATACTCATAAATGCATGTTCTCCTCTCCCTGTTGTCAAAGGCAATGAGAAAATACAAAGCACTGATTTTTCATCAGCCACGTTTCAATGAGATGTTGCCAAAAGCCTGTCAGGCAGTCCTGGGGCAAGGGCAGGAAAGGGAAGCCACTTGGCAGATTGAGGAGCAGATGGGGAAGAATGGGAGAGGAGCTGCCTGCCCCACCAAACTGCAGGCCAACAACCTCAGCAGAGCTGCTATCTTCTGGAGGTGGCATGTTTTGTTGTGCTTTTGGGTTCCTCCCATCTTTTTATTTATTTATTTGTTTATTTTTTTTTTTTGTAACAAATACAGACCTCACCATTTCCAGCACAGCCCGGTCCACATTTTTTCATATTGAATTTCCAAGGGTGCATGTTAATTAAAGTCACTGCTTGCAGGTTCAGCTACAGACTTCGAAAAAGATCTCTCTGTCCACCCTTCCTCCCCTAGCCTCATTTAGCTAGACATAATAAATTCGACTCTCCTCTCTTTAGATCAGGCAATGACAAAATAGCAGATATTTAACTCCTTAAACCATTCAAAATCTGTCCACCATGTTAGTTTCTGTGTATAGACTGTCCCAGAGAAGACTACAGTTCCCTTCCATGTTTTATCGCAGAAGCTCTTTGTGAAGCTTGTTTACCTCTTGTGATCTGAAGTAGTAGTCTCACTGCTTAGGCTTTTTGTTCTCTGAATGGATGAATTTGTCATATGAGTCAGTCTTCTAGTGTAAATAGCATTTCTTGTGAAACTTTCTATTCACTTTCAAGGTGTATTTGTGCATAAGAGCTTTAAAATGTTTTCTCAGCACTTGCAGTTAATGGAATTTCATCACAGCAATCTGTAAAAATCAAATCAAACACAGAAGAGAATGTCAACACAGAAAAGTTTTAAAATGTGTGTGTATACTCAGCAAGGAATTACTTGGCAAGATGATGTTTATTTAATTTTCAAGTGTCCCTTCTGCTCCAGAGGATTTTGTAGCCAGACTCATAAACCGTAGAGAATATGGCCAAAAAGGATCTCTAGAGGTCATGTTTCCTCCTTGTTTCAAGGACTAAACTATTGCAGAAAGATATTTATCTGTCCTGTCCTTAAAATATTCCAAGAGATTCCGCAACCTACAATCTGTTTTAGTCTTTATATTCCTTTATTCCTTAACTTCCTTAGGGAGTATTTCCTAAACTTCAACCTAAATCTCTTCTAGTGAATTATTGCAATTGAATGGATGCAAGTAATTGCTGCAAGTTGAACTCATTACCTCTCGCCCTAGACCCAAAGGACTCAGAGAAAAGTTATTACAATTCTCTTTAGTTACACATTTGCAACTGGCATAATACTCTCCTCTCTCCTCTCCTCTCCTCTCCTCTCGCCTTGCCCCTTCCTAACTAACTAACCTCAAGCCTTTTCCATATGTATCATGTTCAAACTGATCAATTCTCTTATTCTCCCATGAATTGTCTTTAATACATCTGTATCCTCCATAGCTGTGACACCCAAACTGGATATAATGCTTTAACTGAAGTCTTGCCAAAGGAGTTGTTAAAATTTCTTTAGGAGCAGTCACATCTCTAATCATTAACACATTCTTATTTTACAGGTTTTATTGCCATTGTTAATAGAGAGCTACTGAAGCATCACAAAACTAGTTGAAAGACTGAGGAGACAAAATATCCTGAGTAAGTTTCACATTATATCTTCTATGTAAGGTGGTTGCATTTTATTAAAAAAGATAAGGATTAGGTACATTAAAATGAATAGCATTATTAAGCTTACAGTATGGCAGCTGAGAAAGAACAATTTGCTAATTTTTCTATGAAAAATTATTTCAACTTACTGATCAAGAGTACAGTCTTGGGCTGTCTGAAGCCAATGAGAATTTGGTCGCTGATTTGCATTAATTTTTTTCATGTTTAATATTTAGAGATCTCAAGATACCTTACTCTTTGTCTTGTAATTTTATTCAGTAGATATCTTTGCAAATTTCTGGCTCTAGGTTATATTTGGCTATATGTTAATGGTGCTCTAGAAACAGGTGGTGGAGGTATCTAGATTGCCTGGAGGAATGGGCCAACAGGGACATCATGAAACTCCATAAGAACAAATGCAAAGTCCTGCACATGGGACAGACCAATCCCCCGCAGCTGCAGGGGCTGAGGAACATCTGCTGAATAGATTTGGGGGATCCTGGTGGACACTGGGCTAAATATGAGTCAACACTGTGCCCTGGCATCCAGGAAGTCTAACAGCATCCTGGAATATATTAACGAGAATGTAGCAAGAATATCAGCAGAGGTGATTTTTCCCTTTACCTGGATATTGCTAGACCACTTCAGGGATGCGACGTTCAGTCTAACCTAAATCTCTTCAAGTGAATGATTGCAATTGAATGAGTGCAAGCAATTGCTGCAAGCTGAGCTCATTACATCTCACTATACACCCGAAAGACTCAGAGAATAGTTATTACCTTTCCCTTTGGTTACACATGTCTCTCTCTGGAGGTTTTTGAGACCTGGCTGGATAAAGCCTTCAGCAGCCTGTTCTCATCTCAGAGGCTGGACTGGAGACCTCCCAAGGCCCCTTCTAACAGCAAGCATTAATTACTATTCTAAAACTTTCCCAAACTGAGCCCTGTGTGCGTTGTCTTCCTGTGACGATAGAAGGATTGTTCTGGAGTGGAAGTTCAAGTGTTTGAAACAAGTCTGTATAATGTAACAGCATTTCAGAATAATAAACATGAATGAGACTGAATCCATAGGGCAGATAGACAGTCCCTCATCAACAACGCTACTTTAAATTGTCCCATGTTCCTCTTCTTGTACCTGTATTAATTCATTCCCACTTTACATGTCCCTTGGTTTGTTGTGCTGGGATTTTTAGAAAGACCTGATCAGATACATAAAACTGTGGAGTGAGCGGCAGTCTAGAGGGAGATGGAGCAAAACATTACTCTCTGGCATTTCTAGATCTTGTGTAGGATGTCTGTAAAAGGAGCTGCTGATTATGAAGGGTTTGTGGTAGGAAAGATGATGCTCAGAAAATCTGTTATTATTGACATGGACTGATGCACTGAGAGAACAAAAAGACTAGTCCAACAGAGTTAATGTGAAGTTGTCAGACTAGCAGCCAAAACTGTCGCTTTCAGATATGACTCATGGCCCAAATAATTTTAATTCCAAGAGGTTTAGCAGACAAAGCTGACTCACCCATGAGAGTGTTTGCTTTGTAGTAAGAACTAAGTATTATTTTGAGATAAATTTGAGAATATATGCTCAAATTCAATGTGTATGCATTCAATACATTGAAAATGCAGTGAGCAGTGAAGTAAAAAGTTTGCTGATGCTAAGAAGTTACTCAGTATAATAGGGAGAGCAAAGACTGGAGGAATGTTTCCATTAGCATCTCAGTTTTTATCAGGAATGCTATTCTGAAGAAAATTTTATGATCCTCAATCCCTGTATTTTAATTTGCATTGTTAAACAGTCTTTCAGTACTCAGTCAAGATTGTGGGTTAGCAAAAATTGAACTGGAAGATGTAGTCTGACTACTAATAATGTTTCACTATAGGGGACCAGACTATAGATATTCCCAAATAAGTACTTAGTGCTATATTAGATTCACAAAAATTTAGCTGAACGGTCTTAGTGTCTCAAAATGAATAATCAAAGGCCTTTCTGTACAAAGAAGAACTGCGCAACTTAGGAAGAAAGTATAAAAGAAGCCTGCAATATCTTGACACGGATGACATTGAAAAGTGTGGACCTAAGACTACTCTAAATCACTGGACTTTAACCTTTACGTGGAAAGCCTCTGTTCCACAATCAAAGTCTCTCTTTGTCATCTCAGCAAGGTCAGTGACAAAGTAAGACTGCAGTAAGAATCTCAATGAATTATTCTATATTTGTCACTTTGAACATAGTATGTTTTATTTAAGATTTTTTGTAATAAAGTATTCTTAATTGACTGCTCTAAGTCTGCAAGAAGAAAGGTGATTTTAAAGGCAGCAAAGTTTTCCAAACTATGTTCCAAGTCCAAGAAAGTCTACTATTAGTGGATGCTTAATTTACAATATAACGATTTTCTCAACTTCACTAGAATGCTTTTAGGGTACCACAGTTTGAAAATGACTCACTCAGAGGTTGAAAGGTAGATCTGTTTCTTTTCTGTTTGGGTCCTTGAACACACTGTTGAGTAATAGCCGGCTTCAAGAATAGCTGTCAGCCTATCAGGAGCTGGAGGTGATCAGAAAACAAGATAAATTTGTGTAACCTAAGAAGAGACAGAATGACATTTAAAGACACCTACCCTTGAGCACAACAGAGTCCATCCCTTAGCTCTGTTCCAGACATGGCAGGCTGCATTTGACTTGGGGGCAGGAGTGTCAGGCAGGCAAGGTAATGATAAAAGAATTAGGATAATTGGACGATGCAGTTTGCAAGAAGCAAAAAAAAAAAAAAAAAAAAATTAGCTCTTTATTTGCAATTCCATTTGTTCTGCCTGAAAGTGCCTGTTCTGTGCTTGTTTCTGTACTACATTGTTCTTTCCACTGCTTCCCACAATTCTGAATATATGCTGCCTGCCCTTGGAATTAATGTATTATCTGAACCATAGCAGATCTAAAAAGTGGAGCACCTCTAACTATTGCTATAGCATACATAACTCTCTTGGTTCAAACCATGCTGATGAAAGACAATTGAACTTAATAGAGCAACCCCAGGGATGAATTTGGCCCATTAAGTCTAGCAGACCTTATGGTCCATCAAACACGGCCTTATAAACCCAGAAGGTAAAAATCCACCTATATTTTATCTCCCCTTTTTAACTCTCATAATATAGGTAGCTGTCATTTTCCAGCTGCCCATTCAGTTGATTTACACTACTTATATTGATGACTTTAGCACTTTGTTCTTTGTGTGTGAAGGAATTGATCTGAAATGCTTATTGTCTATTCACTCCTTTAAAAACTTCTGTGCCATAGATAATGCGTGTGCAAAGGCTTTGCATAGTCTGGCATTTCATTTGCTTCCAGCTGAGTGCCACAGCTTGCGCTGTGCCCACACCAGGGCTTTGGGGACTGCCTTCTCAATGCTCCAGGAAGTCTAGGGAGAAATAGGCACCTCGTACTAGCAGGCACAGACAAGGCTAGTAGCTCCCTTGAGGTGGGGTCAGCCCTGGCTTCTGCTCATGGCCCCAGTCCCCCAAGTCTCGCGGCCAAACTCCCTGCAGGGCCATGCACTCAGGGTCTTTATACTAGGGGGATAAAAACCTGCCCCTCTGCAGTCAGGCTTAAAAATGCAAAGCCTGCTGGAGTTCAAGGCCTAAAAAAAATGTTCATATTGCTCAATTTTCTGCTGAAAACTGGTGCATAAGAAAAACATCTTAGTATGTAAAAATGGTCTTTTAGTTAATCTTGGTAAAAGCTCCAAACTGGTAACTGGTCATGTAGTTGTATGAATTTATGGTAAGTATGTGCGGTTCCATTATAAGAAATGAATATTGATGTCCGTAGTATATAGAAACAAATTGAGCTCTAATGATTTCCTAATAAAGTAATTTGTTCTTAGATCACTAGGGGATACAAGCAAGAAGTTGATAAGGCCAAGGTAATTATTTTTCAGCGTCTAATTACACCTATACACTGATTTGGGCCACATTTACCGAGCTAAATGATAATATAGAATGTCCCATTGAGGTTTGCATTCATCATTAAAAGCCAGTTCCCAGCCTTTGACAAGAGGGCAGAGCAGCTCGTGAGAGGTAATTTAACATAATTAGGAGGATATTATGTTTACTATCTGCACACTGTTCTTGCTTTAGATTAAATCCGACAACTGGAGAAGTAGAGGGATATTTTTCCCAAAATTAGCCTTGTCATCTTAGATCAAACTAGCTGAGCTTTGCCTGTAGTTTATTTTCTTTCCATCTCTAAATTGGACGTAATGAGAAGGAAGAAGCCAGTCACAAGAGTCACAATAACAGTGTGTGTTTGATGTTGCTGCAGATTCAGAGAGAGTTGTACAAGCTCTGCAGAAGCCCATACAGATGGGCTATCCCTACTTTGCTGGGCATGTTATGCAGGATAAGCATATGTAAGATACTGGTATAACATGGGGGTTGGCATGTGCATTGCATCCTGCACATTTCACAAAATAATTGCAGTTTAAAATTGTGAGTTGTGTTTTTCTTACAGGGTGTGGAGACTTCTGTAAATTTGTATATTCAAATTAGTTAAATCTCTCTTTCATGGTAAAAACAGACAGTCTAAGCCTTGTTTTTTATGACAGGTTTGCTCTAGATTCTTATTTCTTGCAATGCCATGAGGGAAGAGAGTGCTGAAGAAGCCAGCAGATCTGGAACACAGCAGAACAGAGCAGAACTTTCCTTTGGAGTAGAAAGTTTTAAGATAAGATGCATAACGGAAAACAGGAAATTCGAGATAGGTAATGAAACCTAGCAAAGAGATTTTCAGCAAAAAATCATGTAGCTTTTCACACCATCTTGAGCACAAAAAAGTTTGTGAAAGCCAAGGCACTTCTCACAGGGCAATTCCCCCAGACGATGGAAAAACACTATAAAAAAAAAAAAGGAAAAAGACTGAAGTCTGGAGGAGATCTGTCTAAATGAAGACTTCTTATTTCAGTAAGTCATGCACTCAGTATGGTCCCACTTTTTATTCTTTAGGGATCTATTTCCCACAAGGCTCCCAAATTCTTTTCCCTAAGTAGATTTCTGTTATGCAGAAATCGCCTTGCCATGAAAAGCAGAAGAACCACTCAGGCTGGTTCTTCGGGACTGAGGTCCTGCTGGTGATATTTAGCAACTTTTCTCTCCTCTGTCCACCTTCTCTGGAGGATGCCATTCCAATTACTGTCGAAAAAAAGGGCTATTTTCCTCAGTGAGTGGATGAATAATCTTGTCTTTCCTTGACACATATTCAGGTCTTCCTCCCAGTACCTTGTTCCTATCTCTCGATCTTCTCTTTCCAGAGCCATGGGCTCATCTCTTCATTCCACACCATGCTACAAATTCCCAGATAGCTCCTGTGCTGCTGCTGCTTCTAGATGAAATTCATGTTTTTATCCCTACGTCTAGCTTGTTTCCCACAATTGTCTCTGCAAAGACTATTTGAAGGGATGAGGTCAGAACCCAATAGAAATTTGATTTCTAATTTACTTACATTTTTCATAAACTTCTTTCTATTACTCAGTTCAGCATAATAAATACGGTTTATCAACCGCAAGGGACAAAAGGAGCCAGACAATGAAAAGAAAGACTTTTCTATTGGTGATGCAGTGCTGTATAGGACATTGTCACCCTCTGACATATTTTATCCCTGTAATGCTATTAAGAACAGTATCAAAATACCTTATTTGCTCTGCCACTAGCAGTCACATAAATTAAAGATGCCCAGAAGCAGCTTACATTCATACCTAGCAGCTTTGAAAAATGATCTAATTTTGATTGCGAGCAGGGTAACTACCTCCTTTGTATTGTAATTCTTTATTTGAATTTTTTACTTCATTCTACACCCTCCACCTTTGTCAACTACAAACACTAACACCTAGTCTATACTTATCACATAGATTATAGTCAGAAAATCAGAGCACAGAAAATTAATAGAACTTCTGTTTTGTCTTCCTGTATTTTCAGTGTAGTTATGAATCTGTCCACTTGAAATGGGTGTCAAGTGACTTACTTTAATGTTAACATTGATGTCTATCCAGGAGTATCTCTTTGTATTTTCTGTGGCGCACCGCATACTCCATACTTGCAGAACGTAACTAGGTATATTATTCCTGTGGCAAGCCTGCTGTGAGTTTCTGTTTTATGATTTTGAGTGAGGTGACCATTGTAGTAACGGAACTAAAAGAAAGAATGTTTTCTTCCCCTCAGGTTAGTTAGACTGGTTAGATTTTTTAAAATTATTTTTGCATGCCATTCTTTCATTTTCTTTAGTAGCACGAAGAAGCCTTCGTGTGTCTCTAGATTCCTCTGGGTAAGCAGGTATAAAATGATGACATATTCATATAAAGCCTGTACATATGAAGGGTCTAAAAATTAAAGTAAGCAGACAAAGAAACTGCAAAGAGTAATATATTTTAGCCATCGTAGAAATGTTGTGTCAGAGCCTGGAATATATCTCCTTGAGGGAAGACCTGAATGATTTAGTTGTACATCTGCTATCAGACTTCTTAAAATTCAGATTTATTTGTTATGCAAAATAAGGATTTCTTATTTTAATTTCAGAAATGCTTCTATCGGTTATTGTTTACTTAGTACATCACAAACTCTCACCGCAAATCATGTTCAGTCTCTTATTCACTATGTATCCGAGCAATTTTTCCTGCCTTGTCCTGCTCGCAGAATGGATGATACCCAGGATGACTCTCTTGTTTTACAAGATGACTTGAACCAGAGATGATTGTTCTATGTGATAGAAACTTTCCAAGATTTGAAATTTCTCTTTATTTATTGTCAGTCATAGGCAGCCTTTGCCGTGGGCAGCTTAGTAACCAGGCAGCATGTTTCCTGAAGCAAGACCCAAGCCTGCAGCCAGCCATTTAGTCCAGTACCTGAACGCTGGGTGCCAGATCCCTTTTTAGTCCTCATCCTTCCACTGCCTCTCTCCTCCCTACAGCTCCCAGCAAGCAGCAGCAGGCTGGTAGCCACCACGTTCCTAGCCAAGCTGCAGACTGCCAGGGGCGATGTGGGCAGACTATCAGTATTCACCTTCTCTTGAACCTCTTTGCCTGGCACCGACATTGCACGTTCACTTTAGAGCGCACATACATTGGCGGCTCCTAGCTATATGTTTAAAGCACACAAACAAAAAGGTTGAAACACGCTGCTTAGAGAGCAGCTGATGTAAATCAATGTGCATTGATTTATAGCAGCTGGGGAGTTGGCTCAGGAAGGCAAGCAGTCATTGATGGCATTGTAGAGGTGAAACTGCAGACAAAATGGAAGCCACCGTGTTCATTATTTATGATGCTGGAATGTGAGAGCCGCATTCCTCCAAGAGAAACGTCCCGGTCAGCCAGGTGCAAGTGCTGTTTGGAATTCATCAGCATCTGTGTGCTGAGAGCCCTATTCCTTACCACTGTAAATCAAAAGCATGCACGCTGATGTTGAAGAGCATCACGTGTGTCAATTCATTAGTCAGTGGAGCGGGAAAGATCAGCATATCAGTCATGAAGATATACGAAGTCTGCCTCCTAACGATGCTAAGTTGTAGGCAGCTTGTGATGGAACCTTTGTGGCATGATGCCTGTGTTTAATATTGGTAATCCATACCCAGATAAATCTGTAACTCGCAACAAAGCGCAGTCACTTTGTTCGGTTTATGGAACAAAGCACACCAAGTGTTGAGGGCAGCATTAACATTTAACGGTGTTAGGCTACAGATTAGAGAAGTTCTTTATTGGATCCAAATTAAAAAATAACAATTACTCAATCAAAATAGTCAGTATGGATAATGCTGCTTTCCAGGACAGGGCAGACACACATCGAATCCCATTATTGCTGCACTCATGTTGGTGTCTGCAGGAACTGGATGCTTCACGGGCTGTGTGCAGCATTAATCAGTCTGGAATTTCTCCTTGCTCAAGGTGTGACAGCTCAAAGGGCAGGTAGGAACTGACTTATATCAAAAATGTCATACTGACACAGTGCTGAATAGAGGACTAAAAAAACAAGCTAACAAAGATGTAAAGCATCATAAGGATATAAATTTTTTCCAGGAAAAAAAAATCATTAAAAAAAAAAGAGCTCTCAAATCTGCTCACTTGTAAATAACTGTTGCTCAAAAATGTTAAGGGCCAGATCCTCAACTGAAATTCTGCCAGTTGGCAGTACGGAATCTGCCAAAATAAATGGAGCAACACATACCAGCAGAAGGTCTGGCCCTGTATAGCGCTCTTATTTCTTCCTACTATGGCTTGTCATGGTAATAATGTGGGAGTTCTGATTTATCTTTGCTTCTTTCTCTTTCAACATGGAAAAGTGAAAAGCTTCTTCTGTTTTTTAAAAGGTACTGGTTCTCAGGAACAGCCCTCCTATAAAGCAGTGGTAGCAGGTGGAGCAGTTTTGCTACCCACATAAAATATCTTCTGGGAATAGATCACCAAACTAATTGCCCCATAGCTGGTACAAGTGTAGCACATATGGGAGTAGGACTGGATGCAAGAATGAAATGCATTTGTTCTATTAATCACTGTATCATAAAAAGTGAATTGCGTTTTGCATTGCAAACAAACAGCAGCAAAATACTGGGAATAATTGGACTCAGAATAAATGGACCCCTGAGATTAATAGAGAAGTTGATACATTTTAAACAATAAACTATGAATTGCTTGTGGTCTCAGCAAGGAGCAAGATACTTCTTTCATATTTATAAGACTTTTTCACATATACGTGAGCTCTCAATTTTTTTTAACAAAGAAGAAAGCAAGAAAGACTCCAACGTGGCACACTACCAAGCATTGGCTTAATCCTGCCTCTGGATACACACTGATCCCAAAAGATTTTTTTTTTTTTTTTGATTGAACAGCAGAAAATCTTGAAATGTTTCTGTGAATATGAGGTAGGCAGTCATTGAATGTTGCACTGCATGAGAACTTCAGATAAAGTTATGGAAACTTTGCTAACAGCACTGGAACAAGCTCAGCTCTGAAGATATTAGCATGATTTTAAATCTTACCCTTTCTGTGATATTGAACATAGAGTGGTGCTCTGAAATCTAGTAAAAAATAGATAAGCAACATTCTTACAGACCTTTTTTTTAAAAAAAAATCTTACAAATGTTCTATATGAATTCAAATACTTCATTTTTACATGCATGTTTATACTTATCCTTGTCCAAAAAAAAGCAAAAATCTTCTCAAGTGTGTAACAATATATATAAGACACTAAGTCCTTTCTGGAAAATATACATGCCATTCATCCGTATATTTTCCTGATGATTGCAGTTTGGGATGCTTCTCCATTTCATGTTCTAATAGGATGGACTATGTACATCTAGCATTTGATACATTTCACCTTACACCTTTTGCCAGGTGACATGATTCTTACAAACCAAATATGAGAGTAATTGAATTTATGTCTGTTTGCTCTATGCCAAAGCAGTCTTGGTGCTTATCTTTTCAGAGGGAAGCACCTTTAGAAAAAAACATGGCTACCCTTGATATTATCTGTATTCAAGACGTGTTGGTTGGAAAAAAAAACGGCTCAATAGCTGGAAAAGAGAGGTTTCATCATGATAAAAGTTGGACGTTTATACAAAGCTGAATCTGCTATCTACCATTTTGAGAAAAGAGAGAAAAAATGAATGTTTAGACAAAAGAAATCATTCTTCCTCCTTTCCAACGGAGAAAAAATTTAGTTTTTGTGAAAAAATGAAGAGTGATTTTCTTAGATGTATTTGTTACTTCTTAGGTCTTTATATCACCAGTACTGTTTGAAGTAGGATATTTGTTTAAATATTTCTCTGCCATTTTGTATTATAAGAACATGGGAACAGTCACTTTGAGTCAGAGCAAAGTCCACAGCGCATTTTAAGACCATCTAGTTCAGTACCCTGTTTGATAATGGACAGTACTGGATACTCAGGAAAAAGCTGTAAAACATGCAATGATATTCCCTGGCTTATTATCCCAGCTCAAAGACTTTCTCAATTACAGCTGTTATCTTTTCTGTTTGCTTTAATGCGTGTTGATGGTGGATTTCTTTTTGCCTCCCTGACTCTGCCTAGTTATTGGGGTGAAGGTGCTGTGTTAGGTATCCAAGCCATGCTATGCCAGTGAGTGACACAGTTTTTCATTTGATGCCTCCATTGTGTTTACACACTCACCTTTCCTCAAGTACTTCACGTGTATGTGAAGCTTTTTGGAGAGGACAGTGGGTTAACTCATGGAAAGTCTCAGAGAGATAGACGTTTGAACATGAGGAAGCTGAATCAAGGGGTGTCACTTGTGGGGTATTCCCACAGAATAAGGCATAAGGCTGAAGACTAGAGAGCCTACACAGAGTAAAGTCATGAACTCAGCAGCTGCACCAAGTATTAAAGTATAGTGAATGCTGGGCGTAGAGGACTTTGGCCTGGGCTGTGACAAATGGTGACTGTACTTTGGAATGCTTCCAAAGGAAATACAAGTGCAAGATTACTATGTACTTATTTAAGACTCCCTGTTCAGGTTTTGGGCAAGCATCTTTTTGCTGCAGGTGCATGGTTGGTGATCAGAAAGTTAATGCAGCAAAGCACCTCTTATTATTTCTGGCTCTCTTATTCTAACTGGCTGTCATTCAAAGAATAGGAAGATCAGCACTGCGTGGAGAATTGTCCTCTCCACCTGTCAGTGATTAATTTCACACATTCAGCCATCAGGGACTCTGTAGGAGATTCTGGTTATTTCTTTTTCCTGTCTCAAAGCAGAATTTACTGTCTGCACTTTGCATTCATTTCTAAATGATTTTTTATCATCTGGGGAAAAAAAAGTCTCATTATTATTCTACTGCTTTAATAATGCTTTGGAATTAAAATTATTTGCATTTGTTGTATTTGACCAAACAATTTATGAACTTAATTTTTCAAGTGTGTTATAAATCATAGTAACACAAATAATCCTTGAGCAAGGTAAGTCTTCCCTTCTAAATGAAAAGCAAGAAATGGAGTTTGGCTTGTTTGTTTGTTTGTTTCATTCTCTTCACAATCCTGCCTGTGTGGTGGAGTCCTTATTATTATGACTGGCCAAGTAAAGCAAGGTCTAAGGATCACATTGATGGCCTCCTCCTTTTGTCTACAGTTAGGAATCTGGAATAAATCTGACAAATCTTAATTTTCTAAGCATCAGTGGGAAAAATGCTGTTGACCTCAGAGTAACTCAGATCCTCAACAAAACAGAGTTCGGAGAAACCCTAAGACCTCCAAATCAGTCTATGTTGGAGGTAGAGAAATCTTTCTTCTACTTCCATACCATCTTGAATTCCCTTGTGTTCATCAGAGCCTTCAGCTTAATTTGTTGTCTGAGAGCTTGTAGCTCTAACAGGATGTTGGAAAAAAAGCAAAGTGTTGGGGATTAAAGGAAAGTGGTAATGAGATGAAAGGTGGCAGAGATCTAGATGAACGGGACAAAGTATTGGGAGAAAATAGTTGGAGAGGAAGAGCAAGAGGCAATTCATTTGCTAACGGAAGATTGAGCAGGAAGGAATAGGAATTTGAAGCAGAAAACTGTGGGAAAAAGTAGCATCTAGAAGATGTATAAGGAAGGAGAAATCAAGGTAATAAGGAATGAAGGGACCAAGTATGCTGAAAGTAGATTGATTGGTAGAGTAGCAGGAGGTGGGAGGATTTTGGAGAAGTGTGCAGGATCCCGTGAAACAAAGGGCAGAACGGGACAGAGAAAAGTGTGAGAAGGAGGAAAAGCTTGTCATTGAGTAAAAGGGGAGGAGAAGTGTTGAGAGAAACATAGGCATCAGGGAGGGAATTAGAAGATACTGATATTCAGAGATGACACAGCTGGAGTTTGATCTGAAAGAGGGTAACACTCAAAGCTTTGGCAACGTAAAAGCCAGATGCCCATGAATCTTCATGGATCAGTGTCCTGACAGAAAAAGTTCAAGACAGTCTGAATGTCTGTCTGACCCAGACATTGATCTAAAGAATATGGTAACCAATGCCTTAAACACCTATTTATAATGTGTGGAGAAGGCAGCCTGTTATCATGGGAGATTTCATTCTGAGTGTCTTGTACTAGTAATGTCACACGTAAAACATTCTTGGAATTCCTAAATGCTATAGATGACAGTTTCTTAAATCAAAAAAGTTCTGTATCCAGCTCAGGGGACTTCTCTATTAGATTTCATTTTGAAATATAAAGAGGAATGATTGATTAGTAGACTAGAGTTTGGTGTTAGCTTCAGAGCAAAGTGATCTGGAACTTTCTAACTTTTTTAATGGACGAGCAGAATAAAACCTATACTGCTAATCAGTACACCTGAAGTTTTACAAATATTAAAAAAGCTGGAAGTTAAATCAAAAGGGACAAAACATATGTGACTATTATCTAGTCACAAGAACAAGTCTATTCAAGAACATTCTATTAACATATAGAAAAACATGTAAAATACATAAATTAAAAGTCCTGTAGATGAAGAAGGGGACTACAGTGCTTAGAGAAACAATATAAAACTATCACCTCTCTTTTCTGTTTGTGTAGTATTATGCATACAACGGGAATGGGAAATTACAGAAAAGTTATAAGGAAAGCCAAATGACAAAACTGTAGCAACACAATGAAATGCTTATAAGCACTGCTTCATGATCTTTGTGACAATCATGTAACTCATTGCTAGATGAATTTGGTAGGATGTAGCAGTGTAAAAAGACTAAAAATAACTACTTTATTCTGTATTTGGGGGAACACCCAGATACTGTGGTTACATATGAGCAGGAAATGCTTTCCATTCTAACAATAACTGAGGTTGGGCAGCAGATATTAATAAGTAATTGGCAAGACGGAATATCTTGTATCCAATAGTATAAAAAGGTCATCCAAGAAATTCTCTGGACCCGTGGAGCTGAACTGTCAATACTTTTCTATGTGAACAGGATTTTTTTTTATATAATTTTTAGAAAACTTGGTATGACATTTAGAAATAAAATGAAACTATCTATCCATTTATTTTTTCACTTTGTTACTTTTCTTCAGGAGGTGAACTATATATAATACAGTACTGTTTAGGTTTACATCTGCTCCCTGCTTACGGACTCTCTGGGAAGAAATTGAGAGGAATAAATAGCAAAAATCAGTTGAAGAGGTTTATGAAAGCAGTAAGATTGTCTATGTCTTTGAAATGGCTAAGCATGGAACTTAATTTTACCAAAGAGACTGGTAAGTTGTTTGGCTGGTAAGGAATTTTGACCATCTGATATTTTCTCTAGGTCCCCTAGGAAAGGGGAACTGCTGACGGAACTCTTCCACTGGCTGTTTTAGTTGGCTGCAGAACTTGGAAACTTCGTGTGCTTCAGATGAGAAATCACATTTTGTCACAGGAGAACCTTATTTTCTGAGAACACATTCAGTAACGTTTTCAAAAATATTCAAATGAAAATGAAATTAAGAAAGGGAATAATGGAAAGTTGTTTGTTTTTTTCTGCAATCCAAAGGATAAATTGATTGTATGGGAAACTTTATTTGAAAACATGTTTCTTTGCTTATGCCTTCAGGGACAGACCTCTGAGCATGCCTGAGTTTCTAATCCTAAATTCTGGGGATCCTGATAATGAAATTGTAGTATAAGGGACATGAATACAGGAAATGAGGAAAGGGTTTATTTTGTTTTGTTTTGTTTTTCTGTATTTGGCACTGTGCAACCAACTAGCAAACTGTGTCCAGCCATTTGTTGTTTCAACAATTAAAGAAGGATGATGAAAACTGGTAGAAGGTTCAGAGGATTATTTGAGCACTGGAAAGCATGATTTGCAGTTCAGAGTTCCCAACTGGTTTATTTTAATGTAAGACTAGGGAAGGAATTTTTCTGCCTGGAGGACAGAGGCTCTTTACTCTCCAGCGAAAAGCATAGCAAGATCCAGTAGATGTAAGCTGGAACTAAAATTTTAAGTTATACTGAATAAATTTTCCAGTTTTTTGGCTGGGATGCTAATTGAAACTTCAAAATGGGTACTCCTCTGAAAGATCTGCTCTGAAATACAGGTGTGTTTCATGGTCCTGTGTCTTTGATGTACATTAGGTGCACGTACTGGTCCCTTTTGTCCTGCAACTCGTGCAAGGTGAGTTTTGAGGAAGGAAAACATCACCCCCTTTTCTTGACCTCCATGGATGTTTCTTGACAGGATGCTCAGTGGAGTGGGACAACTGTAGGTTGAGAGTTGGGGGAAAGAAGCATGACATTTGCTGTGCAGGTAATATTTAATTGGGTGTAAGTAGAGGTGGCTGACCACCAAAAGTACCGAGCGAAGGAGATGGGGCCTGAATGTTATAGCAGGGCCAGCTGAGGTGAACAGATCAGTGGGAGGATGGAGAGTGAGGCTAGACAAGAGGGATGTAGACACAAAAGTGAAGTGATTCTGCCTACACCACATCAGAGGCTTGAAGTAAAATGTCAGAGATAATGGCAAGAAGGAAGATGGATATCCTGTTTGAAAAGGGTCTTATTTTTAGGGAAAGTAATGCAAAAAATTGTTCAAGGTTGATAGGAAACTGCTAGATCTCAGAGAGGAGTTGAGAACAAGTGAAAATGAGGGAATATGACAAGAAGCCAGGGAAATCAGCTCTCGGAGGTTATGGATGGATTTCTTGCAAGTGGAGATTAATGAGGGCTTTGGGTTAGAGACTGCAACTATTACAACAAGCGACTAATAACCAATAGAAGGAAGAGCTGGAGAGGGAGGGTGGAAGGTCTGCGTCTCAGGCAGGCAAGCTGCTGGTACATTTTTACAAATGACACCTGCTCTGAGCCAGAATGTTCCAGGAGTTACATTTCAGCCTAATTCCCTCCTTTTATTTTAAGGCATATTTTATTGCTATAAAAGGGACTCACTGATCTGATTTAATTAGACCAATTAGAGGTCTGTGTCAAATATAGGAGGGAAGCAGGTGGAGCTGGGTAGAAGGTGTAGGTGTGGAAAGGCAGGAGGGAAATTCTTTGCAGGGAGCATCGGTTTTTCACCCAGAAGAAAGTGAAAGGCAGTACACGGAAAATCTGAATGCTGCAGAAATCTTGTGTGTCTGGGTGCTAAGGTGTTGGAAGTCTGAGGGAGAAATAATGGTTTTGAGTGAATGTAGGACTGCAGACACACATGGAAGAGAATTTTTTTCAGAGATGTGTTGATATCTTTGTGATGTTCTGAGGGCTTTGGGACCTCAGGATGCTGGAGAAGGGGAATAAAAAGGATGATGGAGAATCAATGACTGTTCATGGTATATAAATAATTAGAGGGAGCAAAAGAGAAAAGGGTTTCAGAGGGCAATGAACATGTATGAGAGAGTTCTAACAGAAGATTAAATTAATGCAGAATAAATGTTAATAAAGCAGACAGAGATACTGCAGGTCACATATAAAACAGAAATTATTGGATTATCTATGGACTCCGAAGGACTAGAAGGGTGCTATGGGAACAAGAAGGCCAAGAAGTTAGCTGAAAGGTAGGACAGGGTTTATTCTCCATGGTTCCCAGCAGGGGATATGCTCTTCACGCGAGAAGGGGGAGGGAGGCCATGGAACGGGCTGGTATCTGAAGTATATGACAGGAGTGATTTAAGTCAAGTTGCTATCACTGCTGAAAATAACAGTTGAGCTAAATCCAAGACACTGACCTCTGCAAAGGTATTTACTGCATCCTGATGAAGACTGATAATGTAGCCATAAATATAGCAAGTAGCTGAAAATTCACGGTTGAGAAATACCAAAAGCCCTTGAGGCTTTTCCTCCCTCACAGAGTAATGTATTTCAGTGAAATGTGAGAAGAAAAAGATGATAGCCCAGAAAGATTTATCTTCTCACTAAGGCCCTGTGTTGCATATTGAGCTTGAATTCACTTCAGTTAACGTTTCTGTGATACAGTGTTTATTTAGAAAAAAGAAATTTAATGCAGAGAAAAAAAAGACAGTTATACACTGAATAGACCTGAATTTAAAAGGCAGTTAAATAGTTAACTTGCTTATAACAAATGTTACTTTTGTGCTGTCCTGTACAATGAAGAGATGGAAAAATCTTATTTGCATTACATCGTTCCTAAACTAAAACTGTCAGTGGAGGCTGACAGCGAATGTGAACACTTTACTCTTGTAAGAAATGCAGTATTTTGCTACATTTAACAAACTCAGTTTCTGTCATCTCAGTTACATACTGAGATGTGCTGCAGAGGGAGGTGAGTTTGGAACACAAGACACTTTAGCCAAGGGAAATACTCTCTGTACCCAATAAATTGTATCTAGAGTATAATATGACCATACAATGCCACCAGTCCCTTATTTTCATTTCTTGGAAGACCTGAATAAGCAACCACAGAAATTTACCACAGATCCTGTGGCACTGGATCCCCCTTAATGCACGGCTCCCAAGAGTGCTCAAGCATTTGGTATTTCCTTAAGAAAACACTCACCTGAGGAAGATTCTTAGCATAAAAGTTAAACTCGGCAAACATATATTTTCAGATATGCTTGTGCTGAGAGGTGTTAATGGTCACAGTCAAGTGGGACTTTGATCCGCAGATAACCAATGGATTGGAAGCAGATGGGTGTGCTAATCACACAGGCTGGTGCGCCACGCAGATGGGTGCGCTAATAATCCAGGCTAAAGGAAGAAGTAAGTCTGGTACGATGTGTGACGGCGGGAAATAACGGGAGCTCGTGTCTGATAGTTTGCACAGCAGTGACGCTAAGCCATCTAAGCTGTCTGCAAATGTGAAGGCTAAAAGGTTTGTTGGGCAGACCATGCAGAAGGTGATGGGAAAGATAAGAGTAGCTGGCAATGCTTGCCACAGAAACAATACAGTCCTAAGGTGAGGACAGAAATGCTCAATATAGAAATGGCTCAGGTCGATGCAAAGGGGAATTGGAGGCATGGGAGCATGCAAGAGAGGAGAGAAAGCCACGTCCCACCTTTTGTTATCCCATCTCTAGTGCGTCACTCGAGAAACAGTGCTGAGTGACCTGAAATTCAAGCTGAGTGATTGTCACAAGCACGTTACAGATTATTCTGTGGCATTCTTAATGCATCCTGAGTTGCCAGAATTGTTCTCAAATACAGAGTTGAAGCTGTTGCATGCCAAAATAGCAAGTGTTTTCTTACCCATTAGGCATGTAGATTAGTTACTAAGTGAATTAGACATCTGGGACATGTTTCTCTCTTGAAGAAATCAATGAATAATTTGGATTAAAGATTTGTATTAAAAACATATTGTTATCCTTGGCTTACACACACGCAGAGAAAGAGAAATCGAGAGACAGAGAAAATGCTGGGTTTGTTGAAGTGGATTGTGGAAGTCCTAGTGATTTCTGTGGAACCAGGATTTCATAGGCAACATTAAAACATACCAAATAAAATAATTTGTTGTTTCATGATTTGCTTTCTTAAACTTCCGAGTAAGCAAATAAAGTTTATATACAATATAGACTTTATGCAATATGCCTCACTGGTGAATCGGCACTTCAGCTGAGACTTAGGTTGGTATATTTGGGACAAAAGATAAGTATGTGCTTATTGGAGTTCATATAAGTACATTTCTAATAGTATTATTTTGATTTTGCTGCTACCAAAACTGAACATCTGGAAGCTGTTGAAATGAATTTAAGGCAACATGGGGAGATTGGATTAGGAAAGACATTAATATTTTGAAACTTCTTTGCCATAGGGGTTTTCATGGAAATTTTCTCTCCCCCAATTTAGGCTAATATCTTTTTCTTGTGTAAGACGGAACATCAATGTTGCTGAGTGTTTGTGGTGCAGTGCCGTGAGGACCAGATAAGCTCTTCAAGACAAATAAACAAATGTTTGTCTGAAATATGTACACATGAATATTATCATCCTCGGAAGCTGCATTAGATTTTCAAATGTATGACTTTGTTAACTATATCAGCACTTGTCAGTCTGAAAGAGTCGTTAGTGAGAATCTCTAAATTAGGGAGGGAGAACAAAACAATTGGCACAATTTTGCATTCCAGCATTTCCCTTTGATTACAAAGTTGGGTAGGTTCTGAGGAAAAAAAAAAAAAAAAAAAAGCTTAATTTGCCTTCCATATGAAACACATACTTAAATATGTAAAATTGATTGAATTTGTATAATAATCCATTGTATAAATTTGTAATATGTTTTAAATTAACTAGTTTTACTCAGCTGATTCCTGTGCAAATCAGCTCCACTCTTTATATGGAAACTTTATTCACAATGAAAGCTTAAAGGAAGAATGAACAATTCAGAAATAAAGGATTTATTGCCTTGGATGAGTTTATCTCAAATGGTATCATTTGTTTTCTACTCATTTTCATTCCATGACCATCCAGAAAAAAAAAGATAGCTTGGGCTCTCCCTTCACACTTTTATTAACAGCCCCAAACCTGCAACATAGATAGACTGGTGATCCCAGGATAACAATAGATTGGGGCCAGAGGTGGTGGGTCTTTAGAGCACAGTATAAAACCCAATTCCTTACTCAGCATCTTGAAGTGTAGGGAGGGAGGTGGAGATGTAGAGACTTGGATGTATTTTTGCTTGTGGCAGGAATACTTGAATTTTTAATCATTGCCATTCACTTCAATGTGGTCAGATCTTAATGAGATTCTGTATGTGCTCCTTAGGGGGAATTGGTGGCACTTTAAAAGATGAAATGGTAATTTTTTCTTTCTTGTCCGTGATCAGATGGCAAAATTTCCATGAATCACTAAGAACGTCCCTACCTGATGACTTAAGTGAGGATGGAGAGAAGCCTTCACGATTCCTCTGTGAGCACAAGGGACTTGTGGAAATGGGCACCAGATGTGGATGTGTCTTGAATTGAAGCTGGCCATGACTAGCTCTTATACTCATAAATAACAGCTTTCCCAGTTCTGATGCAACAATTTTCATGGCAGATTAACTCTAACCTTAGCATTTGTAAGCATCAAAAGCCATTAAAGCGACCATCCATAGAAGAGTGTAAAATACCCAGTTCATGTATAGTTTGTAAGACTGCTGATCACAACCATTTCTATACTATTTTGTACACCTTGAAGAACCGGGGGCAAATCTCCAGCTGCCTTCTCACAAAAGATAGAAAAGACAAGGGGAATTCTTTTGCTCTTAGGTTCTTCGGTAGATACTTCTCGTTTGGACCAGGACCCATTCAGCTCGCTCTGACATTCAGGCAGTGCTGCCTGTTGCCAGTCTGCATTTCACCCTGCATGTTTTTCAGTGTCTTCTGTCCTGAGAAGGGGACATTTCTGTACTTTCCAAAGACAAATGTAAAAGAGCTACCCTTCCCATTTTAGTGTGTCACCTGGCATTGCTTGTGTTTACCTTGCCCATGTTAGAATTCCTTGCTACACTTACTGCAGTTACCAGCCACAGACTTGCTGTAGAGTGGGCAAAAGCCTGCTCAGAAATTGAACTTGTACCATGATACACAGTGTGTTATATAAACCTTGGTACAAAGAGTTTGTTATAATGTGCCCAAAGGATAGAAAACTAACCAAAATCATTTATTCAAAGATTATTTCATGATAAGGTCATTTTTGTAGACCACTGGCAATATTTGATCGTGATTAAAGCCAAAACATTATTCTTGTGTATGGCTCCTCCTTGCTTCATACATTGCAAAAATCAGACAGGAAGGTGGAAGCAGTGAGGAAAGTCTTCCGTACTTGAATCCTGGGCCTGAGCAAGCACAGAGGAGCTGATTTCAACAGATTGAGTTAAGGGTATGCTAGTGACACCTAGTGCTAAAAATAAGGCATACAAAAATACCATAACAAGTGGTGGATGTGTTTTTTAAAGATGCCTCAATAATCTAGCAAGATGGTGCTGCTGAAGTCCCCCCAGCAGATGGGCACTGTGATTGCCACTGTGGCTCAGGCCCTGAGAAGCAGGGCCAAGTGCCACAGCCAGCAGTGCCCTGCAGTGTTTGAGAATGGCAAACCAGCACTATTGCAACATTTTTTTTATATAACATACCCAATGCTGCCTAATAAAATGGCAGAACATTTTAATTTTGTGCCATTTGTACACCCTGAAATGTATTCTGATCACTGATATACTTTCAGTGTGCGTATATGTTTAGTAAACTGTTATCATTAAAAGCAGTAGGGGAGAGACGATGTTCTATATTCTTATTTTAATAGGGAAGAAAAGACAGTGTCTGAAAGCAGCACTGCAGGAAATTCTGAAATAAAATTCCAGCATGTTAAGGAGTTCAATGCTGGTAACACTCTGCCCAATTCGAAGGGAGAAAATTATTCCAAGGACATT
Organism: Nothocercus julius; assembly: GCA_013398735.1. Lineage (NCBI taxonomy): Eukaryota > Metazoa > Chordata > Aves > Tinamiformes > Tinamidae > Nothocercus > Nothocercus julius. The sequence continues at coordinate 8,933,074 of VZSV01000016.1, forward strand.
AGATATCATACAGCAACAACAGCTACAAGTTGCTGAATTCAGTGTTCCTACAAGTGACACAGACAGTCAAGCAGCTCTTGCAGCTTTTTAAATGTCTAGTTTGCTAAATTCCTGTTTCTAAAAATAAGGACAAACTGGGCTGTGAAAATATATATTGTATAAGAAGGAGCTGTATGCTTAACGTTGTAGGACAGAATTAAAAGAGTTGCTGTATGCATAAATAATTGTCTTTGCAAATACCTCAAGAACATGATTAATGCAGGAATATTGTGATGTTGCTAGTAGAATTAGAATATAAGCTTAAACCATGCGGATGACAATTTTATCCTTTTTGAGATTTACCATATCTAAGAAAAAAATAGAAAGAGAATTTGATCAAATGAAAAAGTTACTACAAAAGTATTGAGATGAACAAACTCACAGGCTTATTCATTATGAAGAATTCAGGCAAAAGTTTAAGATTTTTGCTGCTCCTGCAGACTTGCACACATCCATACATGATTAGATTAGTTCAAGGCTTCAAAGATGCAAAGCATTTCTGAACCAGAGGAAAGCTGTAGGTCTGCCGTCGTACATTAGATGAGCCTAATATGTTTAGTGCTTTGAAAGTCGTATAAAGTCACTAGAGACTTCTTGAATTACCTTTTGAAATAAATTCAGCATCTGTGTTGTTTGATGAAAGAGTGGCACAGATGTCTGTGGCTTCTGAAAGCAGGAGCACTCAGTGGAGGTCATTTGGAAAAGATCATGGGACACAACAGGCAACGACTGAGGTGAGTCTGACAGGTTCTGCCAGGAGCTGAGGAAAACTGTTGCAGGGACATAACTTACACTGTCCTGTCCCTGAAGAGAACTGATGCTGCTGCACATCAGTGTAACACGATTAGTTTAGAGACCTGCTGGAAAACTGCCATTAGTTAAGGCAAGTTTAATTCACGAGTATACTTGAAACTGAAAGAAGGCCCACGTAAATCACGTATTCCAGCAATACTATGTGGGAGTACTTGTTCGTTCAGATGGTGAGAAGAACAACTCATTGCAGGAACTCACATATGGTATATAGACATAATTAAGACATATGTATATAGACACAATTAATATTGCCAGTTCTGAATGGGTGAGGGCACTTGCTGTGACTGAGCAGCATGGGTGTTTAACTTGGGAAAGAGTATAAGCAAAACCAAAACTTGTCTATAAATCCAGGTCATAAAACCTAGTCACTTTTTTTTTTTTTTTAATCCTAATTTTGTAATGACTTTGTATTTACAAATGTAACATGTGGTTAAGATTAGGTACTCTCAGGAGAGTAAAATAATAAATGAAAATTCTCACATGGACTGTACCATACTTAGCAATTGTAAGGGATTCTTACTTAATGCTCTCTTTTTAGGAAGAACATTGTCAGGAGGAAAAAAAAGATCCAAGAGATCTGTAAACATTATATTTCTGTATAGTTCATTCATTTTGATTACCATTTTTACTCTGATAATTTTCTTGCTATCTGTAGAAAAACTACAGTTCTCTACAGTTCAAACCTCTTTAAGACCCAGGAAATTGGTATAACCCTCACCAGCTTTTATTAAAATGGTGGTGACACTTATTGAGTTCCAGGTGGCACTGTTTTTATGCTTGTTATAAATAATTACTCTCATCAGCAGTTTTCTCACCCATATATCACTGCAGAGATGCAGCGCATTCCAGGTCTGCACACATATTAGCCCTGATTTATTGTTTCACCTTCTTTGTCTGATATAAGAACAGTACAGGAAGAGTTATCCTTCCACGCTTAGTTTTCCTCTTATTTTTTTGTATAATTTTAGTGTTTAACTCTGCGGACTTTGGAGATGGTTTCTGTGTCATTTGTATTTGAAATGTTACATTTCGGTAAGGATTGGTTGCATGGGTTCCCCTGTGCAACACAGATTTCTGCACTGCTAACATAGCAGCAAGGCACTTTAATAGGGCCACCCTGTGCCAGCAGAGAACCCCTCTATGACAGGAAACTGCAGAGCTCGACTTTACCACTGCATCTCTGCCTGGCTCCACCTCCACGTGAGCGGGGGAAAGGACATACTTTGTGAAAAGAGAGGGCACACTGGGGGTGTGCAGAGAGACCTCTCTGAAAGAGCTCTGCTGAGGACTATGAAACAGAACAGCTTTCTGGTACAGGGAATAGTGCATCCTTTAGGTATTGTGTAGCTGAGAAATCTTAAACTGTATCAAAAATGATCTTGGAGACCTTGTCCTTGCATTTGTGTTGTGGAGCCACATCCTAAAGAGGATGCTGTTCAGGTATCATACCCTCCCCATTTGTTGTTATTTTTCTAACCTTGAGATGAGAAAGTTCAGGAAAAAAGTTGACCCGGATGGGCGTTCGGTCCTTTGTGCCATTGAGAGGTCAGATGAGCACCTCTTCAGTGCAAAGGAGGGAGTAGGGATGCAGCTGGACACAGGGCCACAGCAACTTCAACTCTGCCATGAACCTGCACCCTTGGAGAATCTACTGCCCTGTCCCCTGGCTGTTTGTCTAAGTGTAGAGTAAGTAAGCATGGCTTAATGCAGGCACTACTGTGCCTCTTTATTTCCACATAAAGAACTTAGCAATGCAGCCCAAGGTGGAGTCTACTGATCATATGTGAGAGCTGGAAAGTAATCAAAGCAAAGCATAACAGAGTAATTATATTAAATGTGCATGCAAAATCACTCATGAGCCATTGTAGACAGTTTGTAGGAAGGCACAGGTTGCACATAGATTTTTTCTAGTTTTATGTATTTACAAGATGGCTTCTATCTTTTTTATTCTTTTTTTTTGTGAAGATGAAAACAAATAGTGTTCTTAATTAAAATATTTGGGGGCAATTTTTTTTGAGAGACAGGTAAGAAATTCATCTCTAACATAGGCTTATCTTGACAGCATCACTTTAATTTGCACTTAACTGGCTAGCTGAGTGGCTGTTTCCATGACAGCACAGCAAATATACAATATGGCCACTTACAAACACTGATAAATAACAGATCATTAGACTTCAGAGAGAATTATTCACAAGACTGTTGCTGATTTTATATTGGTCAGATGGAGACCACACATTCCCTGATGTCCAAGACAACAAGATAAATGTTGTCCAAACTCCAAAAGCCTAGTGTACTAAAAGACAGCACTTACTACTTTTGAAAGTAGGTCAGATACTGGTTTTAAACTAAGTCAAAGTACATCTTCTAACAATTAATTTATTAAAAGCAACAATGTACAATACTGAATGCCTTCCTTATCCTTGTCAAACTAGTCATAAACTCCTTCTAAGCAACAGCACTATGAAGATGGAAGTGGCCTCTTATGTACTAAGATTTTTCCCACCATGCTGAAACAGAGAGAAATTCCTACAGGAAGCAAGTTTACCCTCTAGTTTCACTGCTTTGTCGTTCACTGTACAATCTGCACGGAAAGATGTTGCGATAACTCATTCTGCTGAGAGCCATCAAGGGGGACACTCTCAGAGGTTCAAAGCGGCTGTCGTAACTATAGTATGCAAGATAACCCTCTTGCCATGAAGAGTGCTTGATCCGGATACAATTTAATTCAGCCTTAACAGATATATAGATGTCAGAAGCAAACCCCGGAGCCCTTGCTCAGGGAACAGCAGCTGAAACAATACTGCCATTTCATTCTATTGTGTTAGAGGTGTCCTAGTGCAAAATTATAAAGCTTGTGTTTTGTAAGGATTTGGATTAGCAATTCAGAAAAAGACCAAATCTATTTCCTCTTGACAGTTTTGTCAGGAACTTAAAGGGAATGAGAGTTTGTTTCTTGTTCTATTGCTTTTTGTGATAATTCATTTTAATGAAATCAGAAGAGGCAGTATTGAATAAAATTTCTGTTCCCACTCTTCTTGTAATACCATGACTGTTTTTTAAACCAGTCCTATGTTTTACCTAGACTATTATCCATATTATTGAAAGGCCTAGTTTAATATTTTTTAGGTGATAGTCCTAATTCAAGTAGTCTCCATGTCTTAGCACCTGTAGCTAATCCTCCTTCTCCTTTCTGTTCCCCCAAGCACAAGTTTCACTGATTCCTAACAGTGCACAGTTGACCAAATCAGGGGTTTAAACATAGCATTTGGAGGCTTTTTTAATACACATCCATTCTTATCCATTACCAACAACTGCAAATTTCAGGAATGTCAAAAAAAATTGCAGTCATAATTTGAAAAACTTGCCTCCCTCAGAGGTGCATGAAGTCAGACTGAAACAGCAATGCACCCAAGCAATACTGAGGTTTTGGGGATTAGGTTATACTTCATAATCTAGTAGCTTCAGGGGATTTTGCTGATTACTTTTCCTCCTTTTTCAGGGAAAAAAAAAATCCTTTAACAGTAACACTTAGAGGGAATCTCTTCTTTATTTCAATTTACATGAATGACTCCTGGAGCAGATCAAAGAAACTGTTCCTGTGCTGTTCTGAACCGCTCAGTGGTTGTTACAAACCAGCTGGGCTCTTCCTCTGCAGTTGTAAAGTAAGTGATAACTTTCATGCTCTGGCTCTGGAGTTTCTTCAGTGGTGCGCTGTGCTGGCTTCACAGACAGTGCTGCCTACTGGAGTCGTGTGGCATTTCTCAGCCGTTCCCATTACACAAGCCAGAGGGAGGCCCAACATGGTGTTCCATCTGCCCTAATGCCAATGATGCTATTAAACCATTCATCGAATTTCACAATTTTATATTAGATTATTTAAATTCCTTTTTTGGCATAGTGTATGGATTTCTTCCTCAGAAATATGAACTCAATATGTTCCATATGTGTTTGCCCAGTTTTCTAATAAATTCATGGCTGGGCTGAGCATGCTTACAAGTGCTGTAGCTGGTGTAATTATGCCCTCAGATCTTGATAGTAAAAACAGAGGCCTGTAGTTCAGGCTGGATTAATTGTTCAGTGTTTGGCGCAAAGTAGATTTGATACATTTCATTTCTGCCAACTTCTTCTGTGTCTACAAAACATAGTGGCATCCAGAATTTCTACCCCTTTCTCCCTTTGTTGCCTGTCTTCCCCAGTGAAGATAAGTGTTTTTCACTGACATGAATGTCACTTAACAGTAGGAGTATTGCATTAAAGTCATATTACAGCAGTAAACTAACACCATGATTTTACTGGTCACTGTCTTGATATGCACATAGCAACCTTATATTCAAAGTAAGAGATAAAAATACTGTTACACATCACACAAGGTACCATGCAAACACACAATCTCCTCTAGAGATCTCCTAGAGTTCGGGGAGCCCAACAGAGTAGGTTGAATAAATGAATGAGGAAAGAAGGAAAGAAAATAATAAACTTAGAGCAAAATTCTTTTACCAAAGTTTTTCTTTGACTACCTGCTTGCACATCTGAGAATTGCCATTGAGATACCAGTGGCCACTATGTAATTAAGATTCTGTTACGATTTTCAATTAAAGCAGAATAGAAAATCCTTTTCAGTGAAGTTTAGTGATTATGTCCCAACTTAGTGCAGTAAACTACCATAGGATAATCAATTTTTTCTTGTTTATTTTTAAAGATTGAGTAACATTACAAATGATGAAGTATATATGTGTCTGTAACTACCTTATAGAAGTATAAAATATTCAATACCAGGGCATGGTGTTTGGCTAGCTAATGAAAAAAAATATTTTTCTTCACTATCACAGACATTTTGTAGAAGAAATATGAACTGTGAGCACTCTATATGGTTGCACCTTTCATGAAAGAACTGTATATGACCTGCAAGTGCATAAGCCTTACTCTGTTTCAATTTGGTGCGGTGCCCTTTTGAAGTGTCTGTAAATAAACATAACAAACCTAGGCGTGAAGTGGGCATGAATGCAGAATGCTTGCTGTGTAGATTTTACACCTGCTTTCCAAAGCTTTGAGACGATAAAATATGAGTGTCTGAAAGATGCGTTGAGTTCATGGCATATTTGAAAAATGGCTGGCCACATTCTGGGGCTGGGAAATGATCTCCTACTCCAATACAGTATCTTTAAGTCACTTTTTGTGCTTTTTTTGGCACTGTGCTTTCTGCAAGGACCAAAATCTGTAACTCCAGCCTTTGTTTTTGAAGTATGCCACTACAAATACTGGTCAGAAACACTAGATTTTTGTATTTAAAATTGTTGCAGCATTCGAATTATATTTTAAGAAAACAAATAAATAACTTCTTACTGTAGTGGCTCTTTTCCTTCTGCACAGCCTCCCTGGCATCACAAGGACTATTTATTTCTGAAATAAAGCATTGCAGAGCTGGCTCAGAACATACTGCAACAGCAAAGATATGGTGGGTCAAAAGTTAAGATTTGCTGGACTTGCTCTAGCAATTGAAAGTAACACCCAGAAGCAGAAGTATCTTCCCCTTAAAAGAGTAGTTGGCTCCCTGATGGCTCACAGACCCTGTAGAAGTGAATATTCAGATAGCCTAATCTCCAGCCAGCCAGGAGATTTTTCTGACTAAACTGTCTCTGCATTTTTTATTCTTATTTTTGAGATTATTTTACCACCTGTCAGAACTGTAGCCCTCTCACAATGAGTCTTGTTTCAAGCTGAGTCTGTCCTGTTTTCCAGGAAAGCGAGGGGAAAGAGAAAAGGGATGTCAGAGAGGCAGAAAAACAGTGAGAACCTTTTGTGAGATGTGACACAGTTAATTTGTGTGTGATGGTTCTTCAGGCCACGAGCTGAGCAGGGCCAGCTTGTAGAACTTGCCCTGCCATCACCTACTCAGTGAGATGAGCAGTGCAGCTCTATAGGTCTCATTGCCATGATGAATTCAGCTCTAAGATGGAAGTACTTTCTTATCTTCCAGCTAGAAAATCTTGGTGAAGCTTCTGGGACTTGTGAGTGATCCTTTTTTCTTTTAAACAACCCAGTCCTCCCACTGTGCATGCTTGAAGATACAGAAAATTTAGAGAGCTTTTCTTCACCTTGCTTAAACTGAAACATCTGGGAGAACATAATGCAGCTGAGAAAACAATGCTATTTGAAACGCATTGTTCTTTTGACCCATTTTCATCCCCATTTTACCAAGCAGAAATCATTTTTTATTTTAACTTTGTCCAGTATCATTAACAAAGCCTCATAATATTAATTAATACTGCAAGAGGCTAAACCTCAGGCTGACTGTCTCACACATGGGAATTAGTTGTGTGGGTTTTCTGAGCAACATCTGCCTGTGAATAGATTTTAAAAAATAATAATTAAATTAAACAAAAGAGAAGCTCTAAACTGAATCTGTGGCTAAATGATTAATATTGCTTCATGTTTAAATTTTTTTTCCAGCCTATTTTGTTTAATGATTTTCAGCTATGAATATTACATGTCCTTCTGCAGTTAATTATTTATGCTGATGAAACATGGCACTCTCTGTACCCTTTTAGGATTCTAAAGGGAAAGGAACACATTTTCTAGACAGCTCCTTCTGAATAATGATGCCTTATACAGGTTTCTTACCTTCATCCTCAAACCAGTTTAAGAAAATTTGAAGTCCACTAGCAGAAACTGTTGTTAAAGTCCTCACTGCTGGCCACCAGCTGCCTCGGCCAGGCTGCCAGTTCTGTGCTTAAAAGAGCCTTGCCTTAGAAATCCTCTTCTTCCTGGTGGAAAAGCCTTTTGCATGAAAGATTCATTAATCAGCAGGAAGAATAGCATTTCAGAAGTTCTGGTGCTTCAGGAACAGTTTGCATCTGCCCAGGATTTCAAGCTGAGCTTGGAGTCTGGCTAAGTAGGACTTGGACATTTTGAGCTTTCGCTGTAAATCAGAATAAAAGCAGTTAACAGATTTTAAAATACTCCCCAAGATGCAATTATATTTTTTCACCCAGCTCTGGTAGACACTGTTGATAGATCTCCTTGAAGCCATGTATCCCTCATTCAGAGAACTGATCTAGGCAACAGCTTTGGCTGAAAAGGAAAATCTGCAGATATCTCTTTGCTATTGTGTCATTTTAGTCATAAAAATGTATGGCCATCCTGCACCATAAGTCCCTATGAATTACATAATCCCTAACACCACTTTTGGGTGAGTCAGATCTTCAGAATTTGATCCTTGTCATAAATTGATGACACTCAAATAGCCTGAATGGCAAGGAGTCCAAAGGAATATAAGCCCCAGAAAAATTCACCTTGCTTTAACCAGCCTGAGAAAAAGGTAGTGGTAAACTGGTTCCACTTAGAAACTCAATGTACCTTGGCATTCGGGGAAACACAGCAAGGTGTAACAAGTTTTACAAAATCTAGCCTTTAATTACACATGTACTGCTATTAAGTAAAGGGACATCTTTCTCCAGGGACAAAAAAAGCCCTACGAGAAGGAATAAGAGAGAAATCTGGTTGCATCTGAACTTAGCCATAACAGAAAATTTAGCATGGATCTAAAAATAACATTTGGGTGAGAATTCTCTGATTTAGTATGGCCGGTGCATCTAGCATAATTTATACTTCTTTAATTCTTTTTTTTTTCTTTCTTTTTTTTTTAATGTTGAGTTAAATACTGGGTTTGGAAATTTTCTCTGACAGCAGATGAACCCAGGTGCTACTCCTATTCCTACACAGTCACCTGGATGCAGACCCAGAAAAAAAAAAAAAATACTCAGGCTGGTATCTCAAACACCCATTACCCTATGGACACAAACATCCATCTGTGATATGGTCTGGATTGAAAGAAGCAAGAGAGAGGGAGAAATAAATTCCTTAAGCTGAGGCCTTGCGTCTAGCCGAGGCTGTAGATTCTTGAAGGCATTTAGCCTTGGGATCCCTTAGAGTCAGCCAAAGTTCTGCCTATTCGATGAAATCCGAACACAGTGCTATTCTATATGCATCAGCTATGCACAATGAAGGCTGAAGATGTTTTGTGATTGTTACTGTGATTTTTACATGCAGGAATTGCCATAAATAATTAAAAATAAAGAAACAAACAACAGCTGATGATAGTGAGTCCTGTTCAGATTAAATTTTTAAAGTACTGAAGAATATTTCCAAGCAGAACTTCAAAACCCCCTATGTCTTAACAGGTCTGTTTAGCCTACGTGAAAGTTTATGCTTACACAAACAGTACTATTTCCAATATAGCAACCTAGTCCATGCTGAGCTACCTCTGGAAGATAGCTAGCGCCGCATAAAGAAATTCCTAGCTGCTTTTGTACATTTCCCCAAAGTCCTTTTTGCCTTGAAATCTTCCTCTTCTTAGGGTTGTCTATGTTTCTTTTTTTAAAAAAAAAAAGAATCTCTGACTCTTAACAATGACATCTTAAATAAAATAACTTCCTGTAATTCTGAGAGCAGCTACTATCCTCATTTCCATAGCTTTCATCATTCACCTCTGATCCTCTTTCTTTTTTGCTTGTCATTATTTGTCTTTGCCTTTATTCTTTCTGATCACTATTGTTATCCAATTTCCTTCCTTCTTTCATCTTTCCCTTACTCCCACTGCATTTGTGTCCTGTCATTTTATGATTTTGTTTTTACTCCCCATGTAGCTTTCTATCAAATGTACGACTTTGTAACTGACTTTACCTTCATTTTGCTATCTCTCTCTTTTTTTTTTTTTTTGCTCTTTTCCTAGTTATGCTCTGGGGATCAGACAAAGGCTGGTGATATAGATAGATGGAGACTCTCCTTGCACAAAATCCACAGAGCAAAAACGCTCAGCCTGTTTCCCTGATGAATGGCAGAACAGCCTTTGGCTGCATTTGTTATTCATATTAGGTTGAAGCCTCCGGGGGATAGGGAATATCTCTTACTGTGTGCAGTGCAGGGCCTGCAACACTGAGACTCTGATCCTAATTGGACTAGATGCTATTCCAGTAATAATAATAATCTCAGGGAGTGGTTTTTGGACTAACATCAAGCTTTGGCTCAAACAAGTGATGCAGGAAGAGCTCAGAGGAGCACCTCTGCTATACTGGCTAATCAAGCTTTTATTTATAAATCTAAATAGATTCCCCTCCTACCCCCTCCCCCCCGCAAAAAAAAAAAGAGGAAAGAATTGTCCATGAATCTAGGCAATCTTGCCATATGTTAATTTAGTAAGAAAATAACAGTTGGGAATCAATATTTATACCAACACCAGAGGTTATTTCAGCCCAATGATTGAGTTAGTCTAATGTGAAATCTGTTACACATTTATGTTACATAATAAGGAAGGGGACAGAGGTGATCAAGTAGATGTTTCATCAGTTTTTCCCACATAATTCCCAGTCTATGTTGCTCGATTACATTTAACAGTTTAGACCACTTGGCTACATATGACTTTCAGCCATTTTTGTGGAGAAAGTTTGTTCCTGTACCAGCAATCCTACAAAACAGAATAAATTTTCTGAATATAGATGGGAATTTCCTTTTCTTCTCTTTCTTTCTCCCTGCCCGTCCTTCCTCTAAAAAGAATGGTCCTCAAAGTTCAGAAATACACTCTCAAGCAGATAGAAAATGAATATTTAATATGCCTTATTTCGAATTTAAGAAAATGGAAAATGGGTCATCAGCTCCAATTGCACACTCAAAAATTTCCTGGATACTGACATACTTAACTGAAGTTCTTGAATACAGCTGTATTTGTTTAAGTTGTCAAATGTGGCCATACTGAATGAGTTTTTATGAGGTTTCAAGAGAAAGAGATTGTGTCCTTCTCTTGAGAAAACTAATCCTGACAGAAGTGTCAGGGTCAATATACTTCACTCAATTCAGAATCCGGCTCTCTGTCCCTGAAGCTCTTTGCTTGGCATAGACAGACATCTCCAAGATGTTTCTTGAGAAAATTGAACTCGCAGACTATGAGATTGGCAACAGACCTGTCCTAGAATACTCGCATTTGGGATGAAACCCTGCTTGCCTTTACCAGAATCCTTCTTTCAGCTTAAATACGTGATGTGAGCAAGACCTGGAAGGCACAGCCCAAGCGGAGAGCCCGTGCCCAGCTCCTCAAGCAGACAGCGTGCTATCTAAGCACACCAGAGCAGAAGCTCCTTTGTGTTTGTATTCACCAGTCCAGCCTTTCTGTCATTTTCACTCTCTGACTTTGTGCAGCTCTCTTTCCTCTGGGACATTCTCTCGAAGGACGAGCAGGGTGTTTGCTTTCAGACAGGTCAGATCTGGAGAAGCTCACTTCAAGGCTGTTGAATTCTTCTGGATATTACGCAATCTATAGAAACTCTCTCTTCCTTCAAGCAAATACTCTACCATGTAAATCCTCACTGAAACGTAACCATGAATTATACAAGAACAGAATGAGTGCATGGATGATTACAAACAATTACATGAGCTGTAGAGATGTATATATATATCACCTAAATCCAGGTGCTCATGTAACATGGAGCTAAGCAAGCAAGCCTTCAAGATTTACAGATTAATTCTAATCCAATAGTAGTCTTGAAATACTTTAAGAATTTAGGGGTACTGGCTTCAAGCACCTGAATAAACTGGTTGAGATAGCTAGGCAGTCTCCCAGTGCAGCTGGTGAATATGGAAAGCCAGTCACACCTCTAGCAGAAATGTGTCCAATATCCTTTTCTGTTACCTTATCTCTACTAAAAGAAAAAAAAAAAAAAACATATATATGGAGATTAGCTGTGTTAGAGTGACATGGAGTGATTGCCCCCAGTAGTGAGGAAGAGCAGTCAAGGCAGCGTAACTGAGGCTGGGCACAAGTCTGCGTGGGCTCCGGGCTGGCGTTTATGAGCTCTTGCCTCCAAGGAGAGCAGGGGGCAGGCGCAGCGTAGACAGTGAGGCCGGGAAGTGAAACAGATGCTCACCTGTCATTTGACCCAGAGAACATGCTTCACTTTACAGTGCTCGTTAGGGGAACGGCAGTTGCCTTTGCCAGCCCAGTAAACCTGCCTTCACTCAGAAGCTCAAAAAAAAAAAAAAAATTAAACTTCTCATGCAAACTTTTGTACAGTAAACATGCTACTGCAGGGCTTTTTATTGCGTCTGTGCTAAAAATCATGTCTTCATGTTGCATTTGCGCAGCATGCAGCACCAAAGGGTTCTCAGGCTGTAAGAAAGGTTCTTGGTCTACTAGGAAACCAAAATTGACGTTATTTGTTTTATGGTAGTGCCTCTAGGCCTCGATCAAAAAGGACACAATATAACAGATGAATGCAAGTACATGGGGTAAACACAAGACAAAACATTGATTCTTTTCATAAGGATCAGTCACAGCACAATAGCTGCTTAGGTATTAAATATTTTGTAGGCAGCCTTGTATACATACAGAAATTGTAATAATTGTTGCTGTAATGTAGTATATATGAGAGAAAGAAAGAGTTTGTTGTACCATGAGACTAGAAGATGTGGCCATTAAAAACAGACACCTCTGTAAGTGTGAGCATTCAGTCATTGTCAAGCTGTAATATTACATTATGGTAGATTGAATTTCAGTTGATAGTTGTGCTCTCATTTAAAAGCTGAAAAATATCATTAGAATTTTCCAAAAAGTGCGTCTGCAGTATACAGACAATACAACTGTTTGCAATTTGTAGTTTGGCTAATTCTACATCTGTTCAGATGTTAAACTGCTTTCAAAAGAAAACTCATCCTGCCCACAAAAACACCCAGAAACATATTAAAGTGACACTGCTACATGAAGCATTTTACAAGGGAGGTAGATGAGGAATTTAATCTTAAACATTAAATCCATAATTTAAAGATAAAGTTATGAAAATATATTTGTAAATATTGCATTTTTTATTGTTTAAAAAATATATTTATTGACAGTTTTTGAAACCTGGCTTAAATGTGAAAGTATTAGATGCCAAATTTTGAGTCCAACTACCATGGAATAGCTTGCTTTGTCTATCAAAACCATGGAAATATTGGGACTTTTCCTTTGGAATTTCCCCCCCCCCTTTTTTTTTTTTTTTTTTCATTTTTAAGTGAAAAAGGAAAAACTGAAATTTTTCAGGACAATGTCCCAAGATTGATTGATTGATTTTGCCCAAAAGTATTTTCTCAGTCTTGTATTTCTTCTGCAAGTAAGGGAAAATAATCCAATGGTTTGGCTAACTTTCCCATTTATTTTGGTGTCACTGTTCTATGCTGAGTGCTGTGGGTGCATCAAGCATGATTATCGTATATATTGTAGTCAGGTCTAACAGTTAAGCTGAAGGAGGCTTCTCAAGAATACGTTCTTCAATATGGTAAAATAGGGATATTTGGTTTTGGCCAGATTCATCTGGTTCTGAGGTAGTATGTTTCCCTACGTGGTTTTGCCCAGTTTTCATTACAGTTATATACTTTAAAGCTTAAAAATTCATTTTCCCTGCTCTCAAATCAATTTTAAAACTAATGTTTTGACTAATTTTGTTCTGTTTCCTTTTTTGCTCGGTTTTAAGAAACCCAAAATATTCACAAAGATTTTCCCTCTTTACTTTTCAAGAACAATCTAAAGCAATTTTGCAGTGAGTGATAAAACAAGTAAAAACATATGTAAAAAGAATTTTTGTGTATATAGTACATTGTCTGCCTAGCCAACATACATAACTTTTTTTTTCCTAGATTCAACTATTTCTTTCTTTTTTGTTTTTCTTAAGAAGGGGAAGAATGACAGCAATACCAACCAAGTCTGTTGAATTGATTCCATGTGTGCTAAGTGGTCTGGAATTTCAGCTAGTAAAACCAACTCAAATTCCCAGCTAGTACAACTAACCACCAAATTTGGTGAAGTTATGTCAGGTAATGAACAAAAATGTCTACTTTTTTGTAAACACTTGAGAAATATCACCTGAGATTTGGAGCTGCATATAGGGCTTTTTGCCTCATCAATTGACAGTAACTGTCTTTCAGACGATAAATGTGTAGAGATGTTCTTTCTTTAAATGTGTAAAGATGTTCCTTCTCTATATGAAAATCAACTTTTACACTTTATTAATTGTTATATATGCTTTAATATTCACATTCCCTCTTATTTTGTCTGTGCGTGGCTCTGTTGCTAGGACAAATGAAAGCAGTGAGAACCTTGTCTTGTTCCCAGTTGAAGGAATGTTTGGATAGTGTATATGGAATTTATAAAATATTTGAAAGTAAGCATAAGTTAAAATAAAATCTCTCTCCAGTAGACCTTTTCTTTTAACTTCTCATCTCATACAAGGATTTAGCAGTTTACAGAAGCTGATAGTTCCAGTATCTGAACCCATCTCTCATTTAGCTCATCTTGTTTTTCTTTTGTCTAAAACCTAAACTAAATGCCCAGCACTTTTATGATGCCCTTGTTAGAATAATTGCCTGCCTCAGCACTGCCCTTGTTTTGGAAAGCCAGTTATACAGGGAGTTATACTCCCTATTAATGCAATGTTAACAGTATATACCCTTTACTTTCATCCCATGTTTTTGGTGACCTAAATTACTTGAATTTCAGCCTTTTGGTTTAAGATGTCACTATAACGTCTGGTAAGTTTATAGCCATACGGTTACTTATATTCTAGTAGAAACTTAATCTTGTCCCTACAGGCTTAAGGGCAACTTTTGAATATTAACCATCTTCTGACCACCTTACAGCCTAAGATATCACCCTCTTCGGAGATCACGGAATTTTCCTGTCCATGGTGGACAGAGTCCTTTCTCTGGAGAGTGCTGTAGTCCTTCTCAGCAATGCTATTCACATCAGCTTACCACAGGGGGTCAGTAGAAATCAGTGAGAAATATCCCCTACTTATCCACCCCAGAAATTATGAAATGCTCACAGCCAGAATGCCATTCCCTATTAGTTTCAGGAAGTCAGTGAAAGCAAAACAGATGTGATGACTGTTTTACTTTATAACCAGACAGTTTTTACTGGTAACATATAGGAGTGGTTTCCTAAAATTGCACATAAGTTTGCTCTTCATCAAAGCTGGTTGAGGTTCAAAACCCTGCACTCATTTATTTTTCCAGTATAACTTCATCTTTGTATTTCTGCATTACATTTGTTAAAAAAAGTGTTCCAGATGTGGCATAGGCCTTAATATTCATGTTCAGGCAGCAAATCAGCATTTTTTTTTCTTCCAGATTTCATTTTATAGAAATTTTTGTTTTTAAAAATTAATAGAATTCAAAATATTTTTAAATGAAATTAGAATGTTTCCCATTAAGCTCTGTTCACTTATCAGTCTAATAGTGCTGACCAGTTGCATATATTTGCTTTCCAAGTGCTTATGTAACTCATTTCTACCTTATTCATGATTGCCCCATCTAGACAGTTCATCACGCTTGCACTATTCTCTCTGTATCACATTCCTTTCATTCCAAACGATACTGGGGAAAAGCAGTGGAAAAAAAAAAAAGATCACTGGCTTAAAGTTTTATTCGCTTTCACTTTTGCAACAGAGCAGTTCAGCTGGGGAGCCTTCCAGGCATAGATTACAGCAAATTAAAGACTTGCATTCACCACAATGTAAATTATCATCTCATAAAGTTAACCAAATGCTATCTGACCATTTTCTTTTAGTCAGGTAATGGGTCAAATTGATGTTGGTTTATTTTAAACTGCAGCAGTATTTTAGCTCTTGAAAATGGAGCTCTTGAAAATCCTCTTACTTTTTTTGAGCAGTAGCCATTCATCCTGAACAATTTTGGTCTAATACTAATGAAATAATGATGGGAAATTGATTGTGAAACATTCAGGCTTTAATTCATTGAGGCTGTTACAGACAAAAGATAGGAATAGTCAAAATACTGTCAAAAGAGGAAGTCCAGTTGTTGGAATTGTCAGGGAATTATCAATTTATAGATTGAGCCATCCGCTAGAAGCGTGAATACATTTTGCTATCTTTCTGTGATGCACTAAGGCGAAAAAAAAATGAAATAGATGCTTTTTCACTTCTAACAAATCAGAATTTGACCCATCATGTTGCTGCTTGAGAGAAAAGTTTCATCAGTATCACTGCACAATGACTTTGCCGTGCTTTGTTCCAGAGCTGAGCTATAATGAATCCATGTTCAGCACGGGATGCAGAGTCTGCACAATAAAAAAGGGTTGATTTTTCATGTATATTGCAAGAGCTGAGGCAGTATTACTCTTTTAACTCAGGCACTGACAGTCACTAAGCCTCCCACTGCTAGTATATACAGCAAGCAGAGTCTTTGAAACACTATTTTTCTTTTGCAACACTCACAATTCATTATGACTATAAAATACATACTTTCCAAGCTTTGTTAGAAGAACCCGATTTCAGTTGCAGAGCTAAGAAGGGGCAGATCTGCAGTTACCCAGACAATCTTAATTCTGCTTCCTTGAGAGTCTGTTCTCTGTAGTGAATGTGGTGACAGATCCTGTGGAAAAGGTAGCAGAACCTTTCCCACTCTGTGTCGGAGAGGTAGTCTAGGGCACACAGTGCAAGCTTCTATGACATGCACTGTAAAATGTGGACCAACTGGTGGCAGGTAGAAGCCAGTGTTGTGGAGGGATGTTGGTTACATAAGTTCAGAAGAAACCTATAAGAAACCTTTTCCTTTACTCTTCCCCCAGGAATCTAGAAAGCTGCTGCCATGAGGGTTGTGGAAGGAAAAATATAAATGAAGCCAAAAGGGCCAGGTTTATTTATGGTGAAGGACACACGTGCTGCTCCTCATTGCCTAGAGGAGTATGTACAATAGAAGCCATATGGACAATAGAAGCCATGTACTGGGTTGAGAAAAGGTACAGGTACTGCAATAGATTCATTGAATAGTGCCAACTGCTGCATCAGCAGTAGTATAAACTTGGAACATTTATGCCTTTCGTTATTCTTTTAACATGCAGCCAAAAAAATGAAGAATAAAAATAAAATGTGGGGAAAAAAACAACAAATATAATTTCATTTTTTTTTCTAATATTATCTACAGCAAACTCAAAACCAGATTTTATCAGCTACCAGAGTTTTTTTCCTCTGCCAGGCAGAGTTTCACTCTTATCCTGTCCTGAGGACCTGATCCAAGTCATAAGGTTCAGAGAGCTTTTTAAAGAACAGTTGTGTCTAGGGGCCTCAGATAGGACTGGCTCTTAGCTGTGATATGTGCTGTAAATAAACATTGCAGATGCTAGTTCATCTACTACAGACTGAAAAAGCAAGGTGGAAAAAAATTATTATCACTATCCGAATGTAGACTTGGAAAAATGTATATAGGTGGAAATAGTGGAACATGGCTTTTTGGAGTGCTGCTCTCACACATTGGGCACTTAGAAAAGAGCTAAAGTTGAAAACTTCATAGGAGGAAAACAGGAAAGTTTCTAGGAAGCAGGGGGTAAAAAGGAAACGTTGTTGATAAATGGCAACTTAAGTCATAGGAGTTGGGTGTTCAAGCTGAACTTTCCCTGGGGCTAGCTGCAGTAATGACATGCTAAATAAATTCATTCTAAACTTGGAGTATTACAGGAATGTTTAAGATTTAATTGCTCATAGACAAATTCTCCAAAGTACTTTTTTTTCCTCCTTTTTTTTTTTTTTTTTTTTTTTTTTTCTGTAAGTCTTAAATCTGTCTCTTTCTTATGCTCTCCTGGCTGATCACAACTAAAATACCTAATTCTTGGCTCTTTTTTGTACAGTTCCTCAACAGATACAGAGAAGTTCTCTGACCTTTATTGAGGAGTTGGTAACTTGCAGGCAATCTCTTTCTCAACACAAACATGCTCAAGACAAAGCAGCTGGGAGATGGAAAGAGGTTTATGAAGCAGTAGACCAAGGGTACTTTAGCACTTGTTTAGTAGAACAAGGGTACTTTAGCTGGGAAGCTAAGTGAAAACATTAGGAAAGTTTGTACTTCACTTAAATCTAAATGATAGCAGTCCTTATTGAGCAAAAGGGAGAAGAAAAAAAATAGTGTAAAGGATAATTGTAAATTTTATAACTTTTAAATGTGAGTAGTTTTTCTCAGTCTGTGTACATAGAAATAGCTAGATATAGTCATAGTATTTTTATCATACAGACAGGTTACTGTTAGAAAGAGTCTAAGGGTTCAAATGTTTGTTTACACTTGGAAAAATATTTCAGAATATTATCTATTTTTTTGACCATTTCTCCACCCAAATAAGCTGGAAATCATACTTCTATGTTATTGGGGGGCATTTCTGCTTATTGTCTTGTTAACTGGGACATGTGAAGGACTGAAAATAAAATTCTGAAATCTTCATAAAGGTTTTCCTTTTCAAGGAAATGAAAGGAGTGACTAACAGAAATCTGTAAGTCTCAGTTATAAAAATATTCCAAAATGTATTTACTTTGTACCTGATTCATCCCTATTCCTCTTTTATTCTGTAGTCATTTGTGCTGGTGTAAAGCTAGTGAAGAATCATCATTTTGAATAGGTAGCCCATAAGTCATCTTTACAAGAGGTAAGAAGGAGATCCTCTTTTTTAATTTTGAAACCCAACCTTATGACCAGACATCATGTAATCACACTGAAGAAACTTTCCAAACCTGTGTCTTTTAGTGTTCAAATGATGTGTTGCCTTATCATCAAGTAGATATAAGATAAAGGTAGGAACACTTATGTCTATTATATGAGATGGTGTTTCATGGTAGCTTTTTGTAGAAACATACACAACATTTTTTTTTTCTCTTCTGTTATAACATTTCTTTCAAGTGTTTTCAGAAGACAACAGAAATAAAAGTATATTATTTTTAGAGTCATATAGCCTTAGAATAATGTGTTTACATATTAGCAAATCTATCTGGCAGAAATCAATATCTTTTCATTTCATCTTGGGAAGAATAATATTAGACACTTGTTGTTTCTGGCATTCTGAATACTCTGTTTGCAAAGGGAAATAAAGAATTTTACAGCTGCTTCCAAGAGAGTGTGTTATTAGATCCTAATACTTAACTGTGTTTCCTCATAAACATTGATTTGCTGTTGTTAATGTTATGACTGCATCCAGGTGGTCGTATAATTTGAAAGAAATATGCAATTAAATTGGTATCACAAAATTATGCTTGCTATATTTGTGCCTGCTGTGGTCCAGTACTCAAAAGCAAATCATTTTGTTTTTCTTCAGAGATGGAAAGCTGATTTTCTTCTGAGCTGCTAACAGCCACGAAGAGTGACAGAGAAAGGTCTCTTCTAACCAAGAGATCTCCCTGATGGGGGCTCTTGTAGTTCTTCTGCAGTTGCAAACCGGGAGGGAGACATCCCATTTAGATTCTCATTCACATCTCAGAAAAATGCTGTAATGTGTGGCCTTTGTTTGTGGTGGGCTGGAGGGACAAGGGAGCTGAAAGAAGGCAATGTCCCATTTGAAACACCCACAATGTGCTTTACACTCTCTAGTCTGAGCAGTGCCCTCAGAGACGGAGGTTCAGGTCCCTTGATGAAATGAGGAATAGCGAGGACATAAGAGTTTCTATTCCACATCCCCAGCAGGTTATACAGACAGTGAATAATTGGCTGTGCATTTACTTGGCCCAGAAATACTCTCCCTACTAAAAATGCATATGTATTACTGTTAAGAGCTTTCTTTGACAAAGTGATTTTTCTGTATGAAAAATAGCTTCATCTAAACATTCCTAGGCAGCTCCATAGTGTATTTGCTAAAGACTTGAATGCATAGATATTTTTGCTTCAGTGCTATTATTTTTTTCTTTGGCTGACCTTTATCCTGTGTCTGTTCTAATATCAGAATTACAGAGGCACATTCAGACTATGTGGTCTGAGTACTAAAAAGATTTCTGCCTAGAACACATTAAGAAGAGCCAGATTTTCAGAACTTTTGGTCCATGGTTTGCCAACTTCCAGGTATATTTAGAGTTCTTGCAATCAGTTTGAGCTTTTGAACTGCTAGCCACTCCATATATTTTTTAAAATGTTACAGCAAATGCAAAAATTTTTGATTTTCTCTAAATATGCCTGTGAATTTTAATTCCACAATAGCAGGAATGTGATATTCATTTTTCTAAGAGATTTGCTCTTCCCTACACATTAAAATTGATCACATTCAGCAGAAACTTTGTCCAAGAAATAATCATTTAAGCCAGGCCTTTGCTATGTGGTTTTTTGAACAATAACAGTCTACTCAAGTACATGATTATTGCACCTTGTTTTCTGCTAGAGCAGGAGTTCTGCATCAACATTGAGGGGTTCTGCGTCAACATAGGAGCAGATTGGCCTTTGCTAGAATGGAAGTTGGGGTGAATTCACTTTACTTTGCTCTTACTGTGGGTGTCAGCAATCTGCTGCTGCATATACACTGAACTCTGTCCTACCATGGCAAGGTACCTGATGGCCCATGAGCTGGGACAAATTACACTGGGACAGCTGTATTGGCTACTACCCTCAACTGTCCACCCCAGCCACGGTGAAGAGATAGTTCAGCTTTCTGGGAAGCTGTGGAAACTGCTGAACAGCTGCATCAACATGGGCAGGCTGCATGAACTGAGTTACGATGGCCAGGCAGACGGACGGGCAGAGAAGTCAACCATCCTTACGCATGCGCCTGAGCACAAGGCAGCTGAACTTACAACTAGCTTAAGTATGTCATGCTGCCTGGCAGGGCTTTAACTTGCAGAGAAAACTTTATCCAGGAAAAAAAAAAAAAAAAAAGATGCCAGATTCTGGCCTTTGAAGATATCAGTAAACTTCTTTCTCAGGGAAAAAAAAAAAAAAATATTGCCAACTGGGATTTTTCGTAATTTGTCTGCTTTTCAAAGATCTCTGTGAAAGGGGCTTGGTTAAGGGCATTGCTGGGGGAAACCAATTATAATTTTCAAGTATGCTAGACTTAAATCAACATTTAATTAAACTGAGACCAGCTCTTGTAGCTACGGCCTATCTTCTCCTGTTTGCAGAGTTGGGGAGTTCTAAGGAGTTCCTGATACTACACATTTTTTTGCCCGCATCAGCAAACTTTTCAGACTAGTCTTCACTATTTCCTTTCGTTTCTCTTCCCTCCCTCTCCATCTCCTTCTCTCAGGCATTTTAGCCTACTTCTTAGTCTTTCCACTCTCTCTTTTGTCCCTGCTTTCCTGCTAACCTTTCCCTCCTTGCCCATATCTCCCAGGTCCTTTCTCTGTGCTTTTTCTCCCTCCACTCTTTCATTCCACAACCCAATTCAACCTCTTCAACGTTACCCACAAATGTACTTATCACCCTAATAGTTTCTCCCTAGTGATGGAAGTGTCCCAAAATGCCAGCTTTGGGAAGAAGGGCATATATGAAGGACGCACAGCTCTTCATCTCCTCCCATCATTCTGCTCCTGAAGAAGAGTTTGTTTTCCCCCACAGGTCTGTCCCATTTTGGCAGAAATGAAAAAGGTAGCTAGATTGGCGAGAGGCAGAATGGAAGACAGAGCAGGTTTTATTGTTTTTGAAGGAATTTTAACCTGCCAGAGATCCCAAGGAAGAGTTGCAAGGGAGGATAGCACATGACACAAGGCCAGAGAGATGGCAATGGGAAGTGACACCACATGAGTGTCATGCGGCATATAAAAATCTGTTCCCACTGAGACATCATAACACTCTGTTTATGGTACGATGAGCATTATATCTGCAACAGAGCATGCAACATTAGATGCTGAGTGTGAGTCTTTGCAGTTATTAAAAACTATAAATATCTTCAATAAAAGCGAAGGGAAAACACTGGTCACAGAGAGTTTTTCTTGCAGAACCATCCAATTGATTCTGATTTGCCCCAGGTTTAAAGTGACCCCATCCTCCAAAATTATCTGATTTTACTTTTCCTTTCCTTTCCTATTTTTTTTTTCCCCTCAAGGACTCAAGGACTCAAGAACTTCCAATGCTTAAGTGCACTTGCTCAGTAGGACATGATTAAGGAGCACAAAACTCCATTGAGATAAAGTAAATTTAACAGTATTATCATCCCTATTTTGCAGAGGTACAAAGACAGTATCGTGCAGTAACTGGTGACACTAATTGATATTAGATTTGCATTAACATGTTAAATTGTGACTATTTTTTACATATCTTCAAAGATAACAAGAAGCACATGTTAGCAAGCATGGACAGAAAATACAAATGCTTATTAACTGCAAACAAATAAACAAAGCAAAGCTTTAGCTACTCCTATAGCTTTGTTAGAGTTCTGGCACAATTTGCAGAATAAAAAAACAATAATTCAGATAAATACCCACTAAAAAACTCCCATTCTATTTAAAAGGATGTAGCCAAATTCTTTTATACAACTCCCATGTATGTCTCAGTTCCAAATCATCTTTTTCCTGCTCCTTGCTAAACATAAAACATGTTTTTTTTTTTCTTCATTATTTTAAAATAAACAAGATGTGCAACAAAACCTTGTTAACTTTGCTTGCCAGCCTTAATTTCTAGGCTGTTTAAGCTTTCACATGTTTGATCTCATAAACCTAGTTTACCATTAATCTCAGCATTCTCTGTCCTTTTGCTGTAATTAAAGCTTTGGAGACATTTGCTTTACATCTGCAGGTATTCTGTGAAGACTTACTGCTTTTTCACTTGTCAATTAATTCTCAAAAGCAGAAGATCTTTTTAAATTTCCATAATCAGAAAAGTTACTCCAGGAAGAATCAGCAGACTAAGGACTCAGTGACAGCCTAAATTAATTTGGAATATGTGATGAGGTGTTTTCAGAATCACACCATGATAGCCAGCCTGCTTATAAATTCTATTTCAGCTCATGGCAGGACTTTTCAGAGTGGAGGCATTTCAAACGAGAAGAAAATATTGAGATTCTACTGAAGATAAGCAGCTTCTGGACTTCAAGAAAAAATGTAAAAACACAATCAAAGTAATAGATATCCATATTGGTTAACGTTGTGAACAGAACTGGAAAGATAAGCCGGGATGGAGACAGGATTCAATGTCTTTCATGCAAAGGATTTGATAATGATGCACTGAATTTTGAGAAAGAGAAATCGTTGCTCGATTGGAAGTTTGGATACAAGCCTGTTTCTCTTCGTTTTCATAGAGACCGGGAGATTCTGTATAAAGAATGATTTGATGATAACAACAACAACAAAAATACAATGATTTTCAAGATTCTTCTCCACACCACAAGACAACTAGCAACTTCTATTTAACTCCTGACCCATTGAAAAGGACTGAATTCTTTCATCTGTCAAGAGAAAAAATCTAATATGGTTTAGAGTTTCTTTAAGAGCAAGACAGAGAGCATAGCTTGAAGCTTGAAACTTACCTTGTTTCACAGGTAAGTTGGCCTATAATCAATTTTTAGGATTTTAGTCATATTTGTAACTAGTCAATTGCATGAAAGCAATAATTTCAATGGTCTGTTTTCTAGGCGCTTTAAAACACAGCTTCAGTGTTCTGTAAATGGGATCAATTTATTTATTATTTATTATAATTATTATTAATATACATGTGAATTTTATTGAATTACACATATTAGTGATTACGTAGAATAGATGAATCACTAAATACTTAATATATTGTATTACTTTTTCATCTATGGAAACTAATTCAGTGCATGACATTTTACTAGACTACAGAAAACTGACACACTAAGCAACTCTGAAAGCATCTACCCTGTCTAGTCAAATCACTAAATTAATGATGCTACACTGTAAAACTTCTCCTTCTAATTCAAATTTTCATCATATCTTAATAGACATTTTATATGCCCTGTCCATCATCTAGACTGTTAAAAAAAAAAAAAAAACCTCTATTTAGTAGCACAGGTCTTTAACACACATAATCTATTTCTTCCTATCAGGAAGAGGGAAAAAGGACCAATATTCAAGGTTTTTTGTTTTGTTTTAATCTAAATTTCTTCCCCAATGTAAGGAAATAATAGCTAAAAGGATTCATACATCTAAACATATGAGCAATCCAGGCTTCTGAGAAATCAGATTTTGTAAGCCATCTGTTCCTCAGATTTTTATTTCTTTCAATTCTGTCATAAAAGTTCAGAGAGTATTATGCCCATTTTGGAGGATGGGATTTGTTTATCTCTTAAGTGTCTACATTCCCATTTCACTTTCAGTGCTTTCAAAAAATATTGCCTTCATCATGCTGAGTGCTGCAGTCAGCCTCTTGAGCCACAGCAGAGGTGCAGTTACAATAGTGACTAGGAAAGTTTGACTACTCAGCAACCGCAGTTCAGTCCTTAGCAATTAGGAGATACTCTCCTAATGGTTTTGATCTATCTTGCAACGCTGATAATGACACTGCAATTGTGTGACTTGGATTTTACACTGTGAGAATTAAATATGTAAAGAACTAACTTTTTTTTTTTTCATAATAATGGCTTTACTGATTGCCAAGCGCTAAATCTGCGCTTAATTCTGAAGGCCAGTAGCAAAGCATCTCAGCCGATGCTTGTGTGACACTAGGATTTTGTCCTTAAAAGAAAAAGTGATGTTGTCTTAGTGAGTTTTGTCTTAGGCATGTGTGGTAGTGGCAGATGTTCTTGGCAATTGTTAAATGAGCTCCAGATGGTAGTTTAGAAGTTTGACCTTAAACATTTTCTAACCTTCAGCAGTAATTTTTAAATGAAGAGATGTGTAGATGCATGGCTTGCTCACTTTTTCTCCTAGATTTAGACTGAAGATATTATGATGAGGTTCATCAAAAAGATGGATGATGATATTATCTTGTCTTCAGTTCACTGCAAGTGAAATTTGAAGGAATCATCTTTTCACCATTATGTAAAAAAAAAAAAAAAAAAAGGTTTTTGAGGAAAAATACATACCCTTTTTTTTATTATTTTTATTCCTCAAGAAAGTGAAGTATACTTTCTGCTTGAATCTTTCTGTTCATTATCCAATAAAATTTCTTCTACTTATGATACTTTTTTTAGGTTGTACACAGTTAACCGCAACTCGATGTGTTTTTTCCAACCAAGAGCAGACCACTCAACTTCCAAGTTTATAGAGCTCTTATTTTTCTTTCTCTTTCAAAAGATGAGGTACATATTTTTAGATCACTTACTTCTCTCACTAGAGTAATCACCAGATAGTTCATCAAAAATTGTAATATTTCATAGAAGGCTTTATAATTTGGAAAATAACATCTAAAATCATCTAAATCTCCTGTCTACTGGAATTGTTGTCTACGTGTAAAGATAAGCATAACTCATCAGTTATTGCTCATTTCATTCGTGAAAAATGTTGTTGTACACAGACCACCTCCACAACGTGTATATGTAGTAAGCGGGTGATTTTGAACATAACGTAGGCATATGCTGTGAAATCATTGCTCAGTTTTAAGTAAATTAGTTGCCTCGATTTTTCTCTTTTTGTTCTAACACAAACAACAAGTTTCTAGCAACTATGCTGAAAATCATATTTTGAACTTACAGACTCTCCCTTGGGTGTGGGTAAAGCTCTGCCTCACCTATGCAGCAGATGCAAGACAGCAGCCTGGTCCTTGGTGACGCAGACCCAGGGCAGAGCAGTCAGAGCATGTCATGCTCCCCTGCTACAGCCATGGTGGTGGTGGGAGTAGATCAGTCCATGCTCATGTTTCACTTTAATGTGGGCTCAAAATACGTGGGAGACGCCTGGTCTGCCAGGATTACAGACCCCCTACTGAATCCAGTAATTCAGACAGTCATAAAGACATAGTTAAAATGCCAGACATGATCTGAAGCTCTAGATGCCCTCCTGCTTCAACCACATTTAGTGCTAGTTCTCTTACACCAAAAATAATGAATTTTTGAAAAAGGCAAATGAAGACTAAAGAAGGCCGGTAAGTAGAATTTGGGCCTCTGGTTGCACAACATTTCTAAGTTCTTCTGAATGAAAACATCTGTGGAAATATTGACCTGAAAATATTTAACGGCTGCCATTGATCATATCTTTGATCTATAGATAATTCAAGAAAATAAGACCTAATAACATATCTTATTACAGTTGATGAATGTAATCAGCAGCTTTCAGCCTGACTGAATATTGAATGTGCCTTTATATAGTAATAACTCAAAAGAGAAGGGAGCCTTCACCCAAGGTAAATGAAAGCAACCAAAAAGGATTCCTTAAAGCTAATTATAAAACAGTAGGGCTGTGATATTGATTCTCCTTTGTCCATACGTGCATGAGGAAGAAAGGAATACAAATAATACTGACTGTGACCCTAGGAATAAGCAGAGAAACTTGGTGACAGAGCCTGATTTCTGAACCGGGCATCCTGCTGGCTGCTTGTTCCCCAGGGCTTCGGAGAAAGAGAACTGAGTGCTTGCAGTCGGATATGTGCAAAAACAGACCTAAACCTGAGCAGCACCCGAGCCTACCACCCATTTCTCTCCCCCACGTACTCATATAGATGGGCTTTGGCCAAATATTCCTTAAATGTTCAAAAAGTAAAAGCAGCATGCTGACACGTTTTAGATGTTAGTCTTCAACATACTTCACACAAGACTCCACACTGCTATATGGAGTTTTGCTGGAAATTAATTAGCTATTTGGTGGGGGAGGAATTTTTCCCCCTTACAGAAAGTAAGGAGTCCCTTCCACAAGGATATAGCCAGCACTAGTACGACTAGTATCCTCAACATGTTTTATTTGCATTTTGGAGAGTGTAGATGGAAGATTTCTCTTGACTTTGGTGTAATATATGGAAAGTGATCAAATGTTTGCTTGAAAATGCTAAATTGGATAATACCTATAATGTCTTTAACCACAGTTCACTACAGACATAAATATTCATTAATGGATTTAAAGAAAAAAAATACATTTTTCTGCCTTTTCTCCTCAGGGATTTCATAAATATGAATCTAAGACCAGCTTACAAACCTGGTGAATTCAATCTGGGTGAGGTATAAGTTGAGTACAAGTCTGAGCTATGCAGTATGAAAGAAAAGCAGTTTCTTTCCATTTCAAGGTACTATGGAATGGAAGTTTTTATATCGACAGTCATGATGAATTCATTAAGTGTAATTTGAAACTAGCCTGGTACAAAATTGTCCAGAAGTCTGTCAAAATCAATGTAACTATGGAGGGAGTAATTAGAATTCAATCAGCAAGGAAAGTTGCTGAGTCTTAAGACAGCAAAATCAATATATATTTTGGCAGAAATCATAAATTGCAACGGCTACATTCTGTAAAATTAGAAGGCAACCTGTTTTATTGTTTTAAAATTACCAATTAATTACATCTTTCGTTTATACTCCCTTTGCAGGTCTCTACCCAGTACACACAGACAGACCCTGTATAGCTGAACTTAGGATTTTTTCCTTAATCATTGAAATTTGTCACACAATAAGCAATTTTAATGTTCTGATGAACTTGGCAAAAAATGTCAAATTAAAAAAAAAAGAGACAGATAGAGACAGACAGATTTCTTTATGTAAACTACAATTCATTCAGGCAAATTACTTTAATACTTACACAAATCATTGAGGTAAAGAAGTTTTAGTCTGAAGATGCCAATTCACAAATGTTATTCTGTTGCTATTTCAGGAACTTGGAGCCTGAATAAGGTTGTATAATGGACTCAGAGATGTGGGGACAGTAGGTAAAATGGTTAATATCTCATGGTAGAAGCTTGGGTATTTTGGAAGAAAGAATACAAGTACAAATTGCACAATCTACAAAATTGTTAAAAGGGTTTTCTGAGATTTCAGAGAGAATGTGTTGAGAATCTAATGTCACAGTGAAGCCTTAAAAGAAACTATTATGTCTTCTTTTGTATTTTTTTTATATAAGCCATATTTATAATAAAAAAAAAAAAACACAGAAAAAATAAATTCTGTGCAAGTATATTGCACTACCTGTCCTAAGTCATTTCATCAAAGATAAGCATTAACAATTTTGGGAGGCTTTTCTAACAAGTTGTACCAAATTTTGTTGCTGAATTTCACCTCTGGAACATGAAAGAAAATGACAAACAAGCAAACAATTTTCTGGAATAAAAAAAAAATAGGAAAGAGATGAGAGAAGAGAATATGCAGTTTGTTTGACCTAAAGAAAGGGTAAATAATAGATTTTATTTCTGTGCTCTGTGGACAATCCTCAGTTCATCTGCACATGGTTTTGGTTATCAAGCACAAAATCCATTTCTCAATCCTGCAAGCTAGGCTTAGCAGCTGCTCCATCTGTTGAGCTATAGTAGCAAGCAGAGGCCTCACTCCACTGCTGAGTGTTAGATGTATGCTGGGTTTAATGTAAGGTCATCATTGCAAGTGGTGACCTCCTTTTCAGGATTTGTACCTCCAGAATGAGACAACATTCTGTAGCTGTAAGCTGCAATCATTCCGATTCTTCCTGGAGAGGGGAAAAAAAGGATCAAGCGGGTTAGTGGTTTTTTTTCCTGGGCTGGTCCAAGTCTTGCTTCCATTTAGTCAGAAAATAAAGCTCACTTCTTTACAACTCATCAGCCTCCTACTCAGGTCAATGGCATGTTGAGATGCTGGTCACTGGAATCGCAGGAAGTTATTATTGATCCCAGGATACCCTGATTTGCTATTAAGAATAAATCATTTTAATAATCTAGTGCAAAACTCAGTTTTGTGCCTGTCTTCAGCTCCCACCTGCAGAGAAACTCTTAAACTGTTTACATTTATCAGTCTCTGCCATTTAATATTATGTTAGATAGGCTCAACTTGCAAAAAGGAAAATACATTTGTACCAAACCCTTTTTTTTCATCGGTGCTAAATATCAGCCTGACAAGACAGATAATCTTCCCTGATTACTTACTTCCCTCATATTTTGTTAGAGCATGTTCCTGCATTCATTCAGATACTTCGTTTCATTATCGATGGCTGCTTCCTGAAACATGAACAATTCCATCTTGGTTTGAAAAAAAAAAAAAAAAAAAAAAAAAAAAAGGTTTATACTATATCCAATAATTACCTTAAGTGACAACAACCACCATTACGAGCTCAATGCATTTTCCAACGTTACTAGACTCAGAGCATTTTCAGCTGCTAATTGTTTTTCTGCATGCCTCTGTTTTTCTCTTGGTCTGACAATTAATTCCTCCATTCATTCCTCAGCTTTTCATGTTCACACACTAATTTTCTTCCTCAAGCTCCTGAAATGTTTTTGTATACCTTAACCTTCAGATAGAACTGCTATTCTTCTGAGCAAACACCAGTTTCTTACTTGGGACTGTGCTAAAACAAGTAGCTATATAGTTGCCCCAGCATTTGGCAAGAGTCTCTATAGATGTGTACTGTTATGCTTAAAAGAGGGATTGGTCCCTTAGGTAATAGCTATATCAGTAACTATATATACATATAGTTACACGTATATATGTATAGCAAAGTACTTTTTTTTACTATCTATCTGATTGGTGTCTGCTACTGTAATACTGGAAAATTCTAGAAGTTTTACTCCAAAAGTCAAGCTAAAATGCAGAACACAGCTGGAACACATAAAGTTGTATTTCTTCTTTCCAAATAACCACAGTGATTACAATGGCCTTTAAGCAAAAAAACAATGTGGCTGAAAGCTCACACCATTCCTTCTAGAGGAATGGCTAAATGCAGAATCAGCCCGTTCTCCCCTTCTGTGCAGCTGCTCTTTCTTCTGAGGGCGCCCGAGGAACTGTTCTTTTGCTGCTCGAGCTAGGGACTGACAACAGACAAAGGAAATTTCTGAGGAATCACAGCACCACATCCCCTCGCTTTGATAAACAGCACTGGAAGAAAGAGGGAAAGATCTAGATGTGCTCAAAGGGGAAAGCTAGGACTTGCTGTTACCATCAAGCCACCTGCGGCAATACCCTGACTCAGCCTCCGTGAATACGGAGGAGGTGCTGGCTTGGGTGCGAGAGGGAGCCACAGCCATCACTGCCTTCAGGACTCTCAACCCAAAGGGTTCGGCAGGATTAGCTTAAGTGTTACTCATACTGGAGAGCTAGAGACATGCTAGGACAAAATGTGTTACAAAACCTGTTAGTTAACAGCAGGCTCTCTCTCTCCTGCGCTGTAGACTACTCCTGCCGTGATGTGCATTCTGCGAATGCTGGGCCACAGCTGTGAGTACATATTTGCACATCGTTGTATGCAGCAGAAATCACAAATGTGAACTTTACTGACCTGTTCTGACTAGAGACAAGTGACATCTCAAATGCCAAATTATGCATGCTGGTTTTCTTATTAGAGGACAATTTCATATTATGAAGGATGAGTCTTTGTGGGCCTGTTGACTAGAAGAAAGGAGTTCTGTCTGAATTTTCAGTCTACCCCTACACCTAGTGTACATAAAAAGGAGGAAGAATTCATCTGTACACTTGCAGATATTAAATTGCATGCAGTTGAAACGCAGCTTTTCCTGAAAAAAAAAAAAAAAAAGAAAAGAAAAAAAAAATCCCATCTTTTGGTAGTGACTGTGGTAGCAGAAGAGGTAACAGTAGCAGTTTGGACTTTCCAAGGCTACGATAAGGAAGCAAAACAAAAACAGAAACAAAAACAAAAGACCTCACTGAAAGAGAAAAACTGATCGTAACAATTGAGAAATAAGAAGGGATGCTCAGGGGCAAATGCAGTACCTGCAAGGGGTTGTAAGTCATTTATTGAAAATGACCAGGCTTCATACTACTATCATTTCGTAAAGGAATATATTCAGTCTGCTTTGACTGCTTAGAGGTGACTTTTTCTGTATACTGTAATCTTTACAGGCAGCTGCCAGAGAACATGGTATAATGAATGCAGGTGCTGAATACAAGATACAGTTATATCATAACGTGAATTTCATGTATATTTTTTGAAGCTGATTCATCAGTTCAGAAATCTGATCTGATGTAGCTAAATGAGACACCCTGTTTTGCTGGCACAGAAATCATATCCTGATGCCTCCAGCACCAGAACAGCATCTTAACAGTGTCCATGTGCTTCTTGTGGACAGCAAGATCTGAGCAAACATAAATAACCCTTTTGCCACTTTTGCCTCAAACTGCTATAGAGGACACCTCATTCCACCTACCCCTGTGTTAAAACCATAATCTAAAAGTGTTTTCACAAGTACTAGAGGAAAAGAGAAAGCTAATTTGTAGACAAACCAGCCCGTAACTCGTTTGCTAAATACTGTTTAATTCCTTTACTAAAACATCCCCTTGTCTTGCAAGCTAAATTGGTAGTTGGTGATTGTAAGACTGTTCAGTGGTAGCCTGAAATATCCCAGCTTGTTTGTAGCTGCTGTTGGTTTGGGGAAAGTTGTCTGTAAACCCTGTTTTTCACAGCAGTGGATTTTTTGCTCTACTTGGAAGGCTGCCAGCCTGCCCCTGGATGTGGCAGAAATTTTATACGAGTCCTAGGGTATGAGATAAGCAATCAGAGGTGAAAACCCTGGAGTGACTAAGGCTGCAGGTACAATTGGAGCTACATTTCATGGTGTAGAGCTCTGGAGGTCTAGGTTAATAAAAGTGAACTGTGAAATGAGAATGAACTTGGTTTTGTGCTCTGTATGGACTGATGGCAGGTTGCAAAACGGGCTTTGCTAATAATGATTTCCCTGTGAACTATCTATATAACATATTGCTGTTTTTTTATATATATACTATAACCATTTGTTTGCTTTGGTACACCACTCTACCACCTTTCTACACTGAAAGCAAAGGGAGCTTGTGGCAAACAGAGCTTGGCAGTCAGTCTTACTCTACCGACACAAGCAGCAAGTGATTGGAGACTGGTGCCAGGAATGAACCTACCAACAAGCTAATGTCAGCAAAAGACAGTAAGAAAGGGAGACAAAAATTGCTGCTACTTTAACTCACTGCTGGAAGTTTAAATTGGTTCCATAAGCTCAATTCTTTTTAACTAACCTGAAAATCTGAAACAAATGAACAAACAAGTACATTAGTAAAATTGACATCATGGATGTGTGTAGTCTTAAACTTGTATTAATCTTAATGTATGTGATTTAAAAAGAGATTTAAGAGAGCTGTACCTGGAAAATGTGGTCATTGGTGATCTACTAATGTTTAGGTTAAGGCTATTAAGTGTGTACAGGGTCTATATTTCTTGCCATTTTTTCCTTTGTCTAATATTCAAATCAAAAATCTTCAATCTCTGCTGACAAACAATTTCACACTTTACAAACAATACAATAAATAATTGTAGTTTTGTTTTAGTTCTACCAAACACTGAGTGTGAAATATTTTCTATGACTATAAAATTTCCTAAATACTATTTTGGTACCTAAGCATTTATCTTTAGGGGGATAATTACGAAGTAGAGCAATTATTTGTAAAATGAACAAAAGAACAGCATCCTGCTTTGTTTTTTCTTTAGCTATTTTCCCATAGTAGTTAAGATAATCCTGAAAATTGCAAAGCAACAAACATACTTAAGCTTTTCCATTACCAAAATCTGGTGAAATTCCCAAGCACATATGTTTTGATAATAATTAAAATAAATAAAAGCAATAATTACATCTGCAGAGTCCAACCAGCTATGTAGCAGGAAAGTAGCTTAAGAATATTCTGCAGTTCCATTGGTTGTTACCAAGCATTTAATCAGGTACAGTTTTTTTCCCCTACATTAAGGTGAACCCTAAATTATTTTAAATTGTCTCATGAACGGGATTATAGCTCATATTCTCCTCTCTATATGTGCAGTAACAACGTATAGCAAAGAAAACACTGGCTGAGTGCACTTGTGGAAGGTCATAATCCTCCATGTCCTAAGTTAATTATTAAATATTCTTAAGTTTCTTTCCAAAGATGGAGAAATGGAAAATCAAGATACTGTCTGCAAGAGGTGAATTCAGTAATCACAAGTCTGAATAAAACTCAGGCCAGGAAAAAGGGTCATTTCCAGCATTCTTGAGAAAGCCACCTCTGTTCAGTAGGTTATGATGAGAAGGAAACAGAGAAAGTATCTTCCACCAAAATTATGAATGAGAGAAATTAATTGCAGAGTTCACAAAGAGGGTGAAGGGTGATTGCTTTTGACTCAGGAAACAACCTGGTTTGGGCAATTGCTTCCTACCAAGGGAACAGTCTGGTCCATGTCTCACCATGTGGTGGATTACCACAAAGGGAGTAGGGAGCTCTTCAGTATCTTTGGGCGATAGAAGAGGAAGAAATGGGCATGAAATTAGTGAGGGAGAATTAGATTAGTTATGAGGAATAGCTTCCTAAAAACAAAGAAGAACCTTCCTGGAAATTCTAACTACTAGAGGGAAAGTTAGCCGCATTCTGAAGAGAATTATTTATGGGTGTTTGAGCCTGAGTTTTTGAGTTGAGTCAAGAGAATTTACTAGGCAACCTGTGAAATTTGTTAGGATTTATGATTCTAGAGCTTCAACTCGGTGTTCGCTTACACTTCCTTCTGCACCACTCTGCAGTAATGGAGCCTGAAGGCAGGAAATGCAGAATTATGTATATCTGACAGGAAGGAAAGCTCCGAGATTAGAGAACTTTCTGCCATCAATCCCATTTCCAGATAGCTTCAAGCCTAGGTCCCAGTCTGAGCTCTCAGTCTGAATCACAGTCTGAATCTCCTCCTCTTTGAACAGTCCAAGGTTAGAAGCAGACTGAGTTTCCCCAAGCTACTCTTCCTTCTAGTGTTCACTTCAGTGTGTGGAAAGTTTGATTATAGTATCATGAAGATATGGACTTTCATTTTCAGTGCATGCTGCTGATCCCCAACTCCATTTAAACTCACAGAACTAACTGAGAGTTTTTAATACATGGAGGTGATGACAGAACCAGGACTACGTGCAATTCTAGTAATCCATGTAAAAGAACCGCTAAGAGACACACAGTTTTATCTGCCCTGTTAGATCAAATGAAAACCAGCATCACATGACAGTCAACTCCATCAGATTCTGCCAACAGATATAGCTACATTAGCAGAGCAATCACTTTAAAGTTTATGGCTAAAAGAAGATGGCCCACCAGAGCAATGAACATTGTCTCAGTGTAATATCTTCATCTAAAAACCCAGCTGTGAGAATATTTAGGGAACTGGCAGAGATCAGATAGTAATAGGTCCCTCCGGCTTTTGCCCCCCTAAAGGCTACTTTCTGCTTGCATGTATCTCAACTTCAAGCTAAAAAGAGAAGTTTGCAATTAGTAGTGAAACTGCTCCCAAAATTTAGGCAAGCTGGCATGCACCCCACATCCACTGCAGCCTATGTGCCCTAGTTTTCCTTAGCCTGCCCCTGGGATAGTACGTCGCCAAGGTGTGAAGGCACAGAACTGCGCTGACACTTGGCCACCGCATTTGGCCAAGCATTTAGAATTATGCCAACAGATATTTTTTAAATGCGCAGTTCTTTTTCTGTGTCTCTTCTTTTTTACAATGTCTGGCTGTCACTCTGCCTAGTCTTTATTCCAATTTCCACCCTATTTTAGCCCTGGATTGTCTCAGCAACTTTATTTTCTGGCACACAGGAATAATGTTATGGTTTGCTATATGTTTGAATCCAGGCTGCTAGACTGAGTTCAGGATATGTCCATTGGTCCTAATAAGCAATGCAAATACTCAACATGTAGTAAGATGCTGAGATGGGCTAAAAGAACTATATATTGTTTTATTTCATTCAATCGTATCTGTGCTTCAGGGCAGCTGCTGGACTGTCATATCACTATTTTATTCCAGGTATTTAGGCTGTTTAGGATGGAAAAGGAAGTGTAACACTGGAGGTAAATATTTAATGGTTGGGTGTCTTGTTTCAACCAATCATGAATCACTGTAGAGGCACAGTTGGCCTCATGTATCCGTTTGTTTCTCTGCTGATCTATGTAGACAGCTTGTCAGCAGATGTGGAGTGTGCAGAACTCAGTGCAGAACTTAATCTTTTATCAAGAGAGCTGTTGGGAGTAGAATTTTGTCTTCTCACACTCAGGATTGTGTAGTGATCAAAGTGTATTATTCAGATTTTACTCCTCTGACTTCTAGTAGTTATGTAAAAGATAATAAAATGAGTCTATATATTTTTTTAAACGTGCACAATGCCTAAGTACAGTCATTTGCTGCCGAGATTCTAGAGGGAGGATGGATGTGAGATGTTAGTGTCCCCTCAGTCAAAATGGAAAGACAATAGTGCGGAACACTTTAAAGCATTTAAAATGAACAGTGTAGAAATTCTCTCTCTTTTTTTTTTTTTTTTTTTTTTTTTTTTTTTTTTTTGTGAATACCAAATAGCAACAGCTGAAATACCAAAGGAACTGTTTCCCAGCTAGACATTTTAAAACAATAGTCTATTCTTTGTAAGGCTGTGTCTAGGAGGTACCATAATCAACCATTACTTTGAAGAACAAAGATAGATATTCTCCTTTCTCTAGAAGTAGGCAGAGTAGAAATTACAATGTCATACAGCTTTTACAGACACTGTTCAAAAGGCCTGGAAAATTAGTTCTCATTTAGAATTTTCTCATGAAAGTGATGAAGGCTTTTAGTGAAACCTCCTCATATTTTACAAACCTCACATGAACAGAAATCCTCCTGATTCTAGGTAAGGACCTCATTCTTTCATTTGTGGTCTGTGATCCTGTGGACTTCACATGACAGGGTAGAAATCTTCAAATCTTGTTTTTGAAGTGACAGTAGCTGCTTTTAGCAAAGCTGTGGCCTCCTGACTTTTAGATATGCTATTTAGGAAGAGATTGTAGGAACACAGGGTAACTCAGGACCTCAGAAGGTCTGTTGTCCAACTTCCAGTCCAAGGATGGGTCAGTCAAGTTGCTGGAGGTTTTATCCACTCTTGTGTTGAAAACCTCCAAGGATGGAGATTGTACAACCTGATACACTTTGATATAAGCTTTGATATAAGCTAGTATAAGCTGTACTATATAATAAAACATCACCCTGCTCACCTGTGCTAGGGAAGATGTAGTAGAAGTAATCTTCACCTTCCTAGATACCTCAGTTCCTGGAAGTCCTTACCAGCTCTCTAAATGCAGAATGCCTTCTCTTTTGCAGAAAATCAGTCTTCAGGACATCTTGAGCCACTTTCCAGCCCTGAAATAAATACCTAATGGGGCACTATCTGTCATTTGAAGAACTTTCTAGATTTAGGTTAAGATAATGCACCACACCATAGGGGAAAAAAAAGGGGGGGGAGCAGGTTGCAACTACCATCTTCTTTTGAATTTCCTTTGAAACAGGAGTCCATTCAACTAAAACAGCTTTCCAGCTAATGCATGGAAGCATTTAAGTCAAGTTCTAGAGACTTCTTAAATATGGAAGGTTACAATAGCTGAAGAACAATAAACAATTTGAATTGCCTAGTATTTTTCAAAAAGCATGCAAACTTGCTTGGAAAGACTTTGATAATTACCTAAATATGGGAGTTAGTGAGCAAATGATTTTTATGCCAAGCTCCTAGCAAGCTTTTTTTCTTAAAAATAAAATAAAATAAAATAAAATAAAATAAAATA
Source organism: Nothocercus julius (assembly GCA_013398735.1). Classification (NCBI taxonomy): domain Eukaryota; kingdom Metazoa; phylum Chordata; class Aves; order Tinamiformes; family Tinamidae; genus Nothocercus; species Nothocercus julius. Next base: position 8,969,261 of record VZSV01000016.1, read on the forward strand.
AAATAAAATAAAATAAAATAAAATAAAATAAAACAAGCAAATCCCCTACAGCAATCTTGAGCTGAGGCAGATTTTAGCATCCTAACTGAGAAAAGGAATATATTGTAGGTGGGGTGTTTCCAACTAATTAGCTGAAAATTAAAAGAGCTCAAGGAATTAAAACAGAACTACTTGCTAGATGGTTTATGTCCTGGAGGGAAAGGCACCATCATAATGATAACATGCTTTTATAATCACCAAGGGTTTATCTAGTCAGCTCAGTGTTGATATACAGCACACCCCACTGAAATGGAGGCTCTGCCAGGGTGGCCTGTCTTCAAATTCACTGGAGTAAATGATATTTGCACTTGGCATGGCTTTGCCTAATCTAGAGAAGTTCTGAAGGTTTAATCCTCCTCCCTGGGAAAACAGACCGAACAGGCACAGTTTTGTCACGGCTGCTGCCCAGGTTGTGGATTTTAAAATAAGAGCCCATGACTTATGACTTCTTGAAAGTTGTGTATGTGTGTAGGTGGCTGAGCTAGCTTCGCTGAAAACTTTGTAAAATGTCAGATGGAAACTTGGCAGGGAAAGTTCGCTTACAGGGGAGTGTTTCTTAACAAAGCTCAGGGCGATGGAGCAAGTGGTCCCTTTCCCTCCTCGTGGGTCATGGCCCAAACATTCACAGGTGATTTAGAGGCTTTTGCTGTGTGCACCTGCCGACCATGGAGAAGCAGGGAGGGCAACTGTGCCCCTCCTTAGCGCTAAACTTCCCCCCACAGCTGTTGCTGTTCAGCGGAGCTGATAAACTACACAGGGAACATTCTTAAAAAGCCAGAATTGGTCTTGCTGTGGAGCAATGCAGTTTTTATTACAGTAACGTGACCTGTAGTTTTTCGGCAGGTTCTGGTTTCAGTGCATGACCTGTTACCTTCCTTTGTAACTACACTGTGACTACTCATGTTACTATGAGCAGGCTATCTGCTCTCTCCACTGCCTGCTGAAGGTGACGGTGCTATTTTAACTATTGAGCTGCTCTCTTCCAGCAGATATGGGAAAAGTGCAGAAACCTGACAAGAATAGGTTGGTGGGACCTGGCTCTGTACCAGTCCAGCTGACTCAGACAGACTGCTGCCATCCTTTCATAATTTGTTTCTTTTTTCCCATGTGCTGAGCTTCAGGAGGTGCCGATTACATTTACAGAGTTGATGAGCTTCCTATTCCAGTGTCTAATTTCACCTGCATCTTGAATTTTTAATCTTGTAAAGATCCTTAAATCCACAGCTGAAATATTCCCTCCGCACTGGAAGAACTGGTAGCTGAACAAGCATTTTATAAGCTAAGTGATATTTTTGCCCCCTTATGTTATAAAATGAGAATTGGCTTTATGCCAAGGCAGTTGATTTCTTTCTTAACTTAAAAAAAAAATCTGATCTTTTCAATGTTATATATAACTTTAATCAGTTGATGGATACAACCTGTGAGATCAACCTGAAGAAATATGTTTGCAGCATGAACTTACTGAATGAAATTAAATATACAACACTCAGAAGATCATTCTGTATATCTTTATTAGAAACTTCAGTGACCTTCATTGCAATCTTTTGAGTGCATTACCTGAGGAAACTAAAATTCAGAAGGGATGTTGTTTTTCTCAAAACTGTCTCTGGCCATCTGGGACTAATAGGTATACAATCTAAATCTGTGCTTGTATTTTTTGTTAGGGCATATGGTTATCCTAGCACCGCATGCCTGCCAGCTTGTCTAAAAGGGGAAACGTGCTCAACTCTTGCAAAAAAGCTAGAAAATAACGTATTCTGATGTTAAATCATTTCCCTCCTCCTCTTCCCCCATTTAGTTGTGCTATTGAGCCAAACAAGCTGCAGGTGTGACAGCGTGAGGGATTGTCTTTCCTCACCAGAACTTTAAAATTGGTTAGCTTTAAGGGAAAAGAGGGAAACTTTATTTTTCCTTGGATTTGCTGTGAGCTGCTAGCCTCCATGATGTCCATGGTGAACTTCAGACTAGGAAGATCCTTAAGTGACGTAAAAGGGAGAGTGATCGTGGACGCTGGAATGTTACAGCACCCTGGATGAGGTTATATGTGCTCACACAACCCAAACTAAGTAGGCATGGGATTACTCTGTTTGAAGCAGAAATCCATAGGAAACACCCCCCAGAACAGGTCCCGGCTGCCTGTAGCTGCTTCAGAGCTTACAGTGTTTTGCTGTGAACATGAGTGATCCCTAGGCTCTAGGTTCTGGTTGGGATAATTGCATCTGGCTTAGCTAAATCCCTCTGGATATCAGGGTAACACCCAGGGCTTTGCTGCGTTGTCTTGGGCCGACTGGCAATGTTAAACTTCACGCCAAAGGTGGCGGTGCTTCACTGGCTAGAGAAGTGATCCCCATGTGGTGCCCGTGACAGCATGTGAGAAAATTTGGAATCTGTCAGGATAAAAGAAGCTGCAAAAATGTGGAGTGTTACATTGCTGTTATTCCAAGTAAGGGGCTTATGCTATGTGTGAGGGACGGGACCGCAAGCCAGGGAGTATTCCAGCACCAAATCTTGGAGTAATTCTAGAGACACAGCACTACAGTAAAACGCTTTGGGGGAAAGAGGCAGAGAACAGCAATTTGAGCCTAGCTCTATAAAGTTGGAGCTCCTCTGTGCTTACCCCGTTCCTGGCGGAACCAGAGCAAATCCTTGAAGAAACACAAGCAAAGCAACACGCCTGTTAAGTACAGATAGTGCTGTTTGCCTACACAGCTGGACTACTGTAGCAGTTAGCCGATAGCATTTGCAAAACAAATTCAAAGCGCTAGTAACCACTAATTAAATAGTTTTCCCCGTTACCTCTCCCAGTTTCCTGCAGATGACAGGAGAGTTTTCCGTAGGAATACTGCTTGTTTTAGCAGCTAGCTCCAGTTATGACTTGCCACAGCCCTCACCTGGCAGCTCAGATGCGCTCAGTTGATTGAGCCGGGGAGCGCTGACCTACGGGTGCATAAATGCAAACAACACTCGGCAGCAAAGCGTGTAACATCAGGGAAGTTCTGAGGAGGAAGGGACTCTACCTGTAATTACAGGGGCTTTGCAGGGGGACGTGTGGAGGAAGCAACGTTTTATTTACCTGTCTCGGGCGGGATGCGGGGGGAAGAGCCCGTCCAGTCGAAACTTTTGCGGCCAAGTTTGCGTCTCCGCGCCGCTGCGGAGCTCTCCGCCTCCCTGAGCTCGTCCTCCTCCTCCTCCTCTTCCTCCTCGGAGGCGCGGGCGGCGCAGCTTCCGCGAGGCCGCCCTTCGCTGACCTTTGC